>OX463851.1:16166814-16549165 GCA_949825065.1 Odontocerum albicorne | reverse complement strand
AATACTCAAGTTTTGTCCACCGGACCACAATATTCCGGGAGTATATTGAAACATATCTCATATTCATGTTTCCGTCCCACATAGTACCTTATTTTTATATATTTATTCAATATTTTTGAAAGACATTATTTAATATCATAAATTAGGCGAGGCCATAATTATTATGTAGAATTGCACAATTATTGTTTTATGTACTTAATAGATTTAACATTCCGTCCTATATATTGTACTTTTGATGTTATATAGTTTTGATATTTTCATGTTGTGTATATATCTGAAAATCTATTTTAATAAAATATTATCAGAAAATATATTTTATTTCTTTTCCAATTTTACAACTATCTTTCAATTATTTCCAAAATAATTCATTACGTATGCAAAAAGAAAGTATGAGATTCTAATAAAAGAGGATCCAAGGCACATGTTATCTGAAAATGAATACCTGATATGGAATTGGACTACTGGAGAAGTAGGCCGAAGGAGGGAGAACTTCAAGCATTACAATTTTTTTTTGTTTGATCAATTAGTATATACTTGACTATGGAGAATAGTTCAAAAGCTATTTTTAATTACACTGTGTAAAATACAGTATAAAAAAACCAGACTGGAACATTTTTGTTTGTGATCACCATCAGGAATCAAGTCCCTCCGAGTATTCAGTCACAATAATCGAAATATTATTTATTTTCGTAATTATATTTTTTACTTGATTTGAAAATGCATGTTATTGCTGATATCTTGAAATTCTACTCTCTTTCTCAAACATTCTGATAGTCAGTCGATGATCATTACATTTGGTCAATTTCGATATTGATGTATCATAGTATAAATAGGCCAAAACCTGTACGGCTGTCGAATACTTGGATTCTCTCCGAAAGTAATTCGAAATTTGAATCTCAGTGGGGATAGTGACCGAATTTTAAATATCTAGCTAACAATTTTTGAACCGGTGTAAAAGGGGACGGTGTATAAATGATATATATATATATATATATATATATATATATATATATATATATATATATATATATATATATATATATATATATATATATATATATATATATATATATATATATATATATATATATATATATATATATATATATATATATATATATATATATATATATATATATATATATATATATATATATATATATATATATATATATATATATATATATATATATATATATATATATATATATATATATATATATATATATATATATATATATATATATATATATATATATATATATATATATATATATATATATATATATATATATATATATATATATATATATATATATATATATATATATATATATATATATATATATTATATATATATATATATATATATATATATATATATATATATATATATATATATATATATATATATATATATATATATATATATATATATATATATATATATATATATATATATATATATATATATATATATATATATATATATATATATATATATATATATATATATATATATATATATATATATATATATATATATATATATATATATTATATATATATATATATATATATATATATATATATATATATAATATATATATATATATATATATATATATATATATATATATATATATATATATATTATATATATATATATATATATATATATTATATATATATATATATATATATATATATTATATATATATATATATATATATATATATATATATATATATATATATATATATATATATATATATATATATATATATATATATATATATATATTATATATATATATATATATATATATATATATATATATATATATATATATATATATATATATATATATATATATATATATATATATATATATATATATATATATATATATATATATATTATATATATATATATATATATATATATATATATATATATATATATATATATATATAATATATATATATATATATTATATATATATATATATATATATATATATATATATATATACATATATATATATATATATATATATATATATATATATATATATATATATATATATATATATATATGTATATATATATATATATATATATATATATATATATATATGTTTCCTCAACATCTGTTAATAAAAAATCTTACCATTGTTCGTCAACAAATGGCATAAAGACTAAAAACCATCTTGTCTGCACTAAGAATAAAAACATTTAAATGATGTATAGAGATGAATCTATGGTATAATGAGGAATGTTGCCTAGGCATAAAGTGAGCACTTAACTCAGCCTTCAAAGGTGGTCATAAGCCCACAAAATACCAATTAAAATAGATACCGTCTCCTGTATATCCAAAACAGAGAACTATGTTACTAAAGAGTCATCCAGGCCAAAAAAAATGCTGTAAGGAAGCTGCTGATGGATCTCCAGGTAGATCTGATGTCAGAATCCAATATTTACAGTTCGCGAAGTAACTGAAAACCTAAAATAAACATATATAACCCTTCGCTTAAACCAAACAAAAAATCACATATTACCCTCTACAGAAGTGTAATGGGCTTTGTCAAAAGCCAAAAAAATATCCGGCTTGTATAACAAACAATGATGAGGTATTGACAGAATAAAGAGGTTTCCTCAACATCTGTTAATAAAAAATCTTACCATTGTTCGTCAACAAATGGCATAAAGACTAAAAACCATCTTGTCTGCACTAAGAATAAAAACATTTAAATGATGTATAGAGATGAATCTATGGTATAATGAGGAATGTTGCCTAGGCATAAAGTGAGCACTTAACTCAGCCTTCAAAGGTGGTCATAAGCCCACAAAATACCAATTAAAATAGATACCGTCTCCTGTATATCCAAAACAGAGAACTATGTTACTAAAGAGTCATCCAGGCCAAAAAAATGCTGTAAGGAAGCTGCTGATGGATCTCCAGGTAGATCTGATGTCAGAATCCAATATTTACAGTTCGGCGAAGGCGAAGTAACTGAAAACCTAAAATAAACATATATAACCCTTCGCTTAAACCAAACAAAAAATCACATATTACCCTCTACAGAAGTGTAATGGGCTTTGTCAAAAGCCAAAAAAATATCCGGCTTGTATAACAAACAATGATGAGGTATTGACAGAATAAAGAGGTTTCCTCAACATCTGTTAATAAAAAATCTTACCATTGTTCGTCAACAAATGGCATAAAGACTAAAAACCATCTTGTCTGCACTAAGAATAAAAACATTTAAATGATGTATAGAGATGAATCTATGGTATAATGAGGAATGTTGCCTAGGCATAAAGTGAGCACTTAACTCAGCCTTCAAAGGTGGTCATAAGCCCACAAAATACCAATTAAAATAGATACCGTCTCCTGTATATCCAAAACAGAGAACTATGTTACTAAAGAGTCATCCAGGCCAAAAAAATGCTGTAAGGAAGCTGCTGATGGATCTCCAGGTAGATCTGATGTCAGAATCCAATATTTACAGTTCGCGAAGTAACTGAAAACCTAAAATAAACATATATAACCCTTCGCTTAAACCAAACAAAAAATCATATATATATATATATATATATATATATATATATATATATATATATATATATATATATATATATATATATATATATATATATATATATATATATATATATATATATATATATATATATATATATATATATATATATATATATATATATATATATATATATATATATATATATATATATATATATATATATATATATATATATATATATATATATATATATATATATATATATATATATATATATATATATATATATATATATATATATATATATATATATATATATATATATATATATATATATATATATATATATATATATATATATATATATATATATATATATATATATATATATATATATATATATATATATATATATATATATATATATATATATATATATATATATATATATATATATATATATATATATATATATATATATATAATATATATATATATATATATATATATATATATATATATATATATATATATATATATATATATATATATATATATATATATATATATATATATATATATATATATATATAAATATATATATATATATATATATATATATATATATATATATATATATATATATATATAATATATATATATATATATATATATATATATATATATATATATATATATATATATATATATATATATATATATAATATATATATATATATATATATATATATAATATATATATATATATATATATATATATATATATATATATATATATATATATATATATATATATATATATATATATATATATATATATATATATATATATATATATATATATTATATATATATATATATATATATTTTTTTTTTTTTTTTTTTCTTTTTAAAACATTTAAAATGTTATAAGTAAGGAATATTTACCCAGTTAATAGTCCCTTAATTTTACCCTTTAGGTAAGTGGTAATAACATTTTTTTTTTCGAATGTGAAAAGGATATATAATTTGAAAGATTTCTACTAATGGTAATACAATCTCGATCATGTTGATTTCGAAAATAAATTATATTAAAAAAATCGTTATTCCTGCTATAAATATTATATTAAAAATCAACATTAAACTTTATCTAAAAATTACACTTATTTTCTTAAACAATCTGCCTTATTTCTTATATATTTTGAGAAAATGTTAATGTTGATTTTGAAAAAAATACGGGTTATACTGGAAAAAAACACGCAGAATTTGAAAAAAAAATGCATTACAATAGAGAGTTCGACAAAATCATAATTTACTGATTTTGAAAAGGGCTACTTATTTTACACGTGAAAATTGGCGACAAAAAAATAGTATTAAAAGGGTGCAATTGAAATATCATATTGTTGTCAACCAAGTGAACAGCATGTGACAACCTCCGTAGTCAAATTGCTAAGACTCCCAAGTCTTCCAATCCGGAAGTTGCGGGTTCGATTCCCGTTAGAATCCAGATTTAAAAAATCTTGTCTGGTTTACACATTAGGCCTCTGTAACATATTTCTGGTTAATTAGAAGAGATACCCCCGTAGAAATAAGCCCGCCAAGTTGTACTGGATAAAAAAAAAGTGTAATACAACACAACAGCAAACTACTTAATTTAAGTATGTGATCCATTTTTTAAATTATCAATAAAATTAAAAAAACAAAACATATTAAATAAGAAAAAGAAACCGTTCACACGAATTAACAAGTTAAGTAAAAATGATTGCAGCATTCTGTAGAGAATTTATAGAATATGAAGTCACCAAATTTATATTAGCTTAAAAAAATATGGTTTTTAGGACTTTTGTAAATTTACATTTTCCATTCATGCACTTTAAAACTTACTTTTGACAGATAAACAGCCTCCAGGAGCTGCATACGTACATTCACCGTGTTAACAACTTAACGGAGCGAACGTAGCTTCAAATGCGCAACAAGGCGATGCAACCATGAAAATCTGCACTGGAGCATGCTTTGCCAATACGAGTCTCGAGGGACCTGTATGCATATTACATTATACATAGTGTGGATATATTTGTTGCGAGAACGAGTTGCCTGCGTTTAGAGTGCAGTGCATGGAAGAACAATGTATCCGCAACTAATATTTCAAGTATAATGGCACAATCAATGTATAGCGTGGAGCTACACAACAAAGCATGATTGATATTTATTACACAAACAGTAAAAAAATAAGTGATATAACTCTAAAAAAGTATTAATTTAAAAAATTGATCTACAAACTTTTATATTACATGAAGTGATAGGAACAATGTATTTACGTACTTTTACAATCTTTTTTAAGCGATTACGGTACTGCACTATCATGCATAGGGTTGCTGGTTTGAAACCTGTGATAAATATCTCACCGAATAACATAAGGATTTCGTTCGTTATAATTTCTCCCTAGATGTTTCGAATATCAATATTTTTTTATATAGTTTTACGCTTTTGCCGAATACAGTGATTGCTAATCTCTTCCAGGGAACAGCATTAAGTGTCAATTTAACGTATGTTAGCTTGAAGCTTATTTGCTCGCCAGATAAAAATAGTTTTTGTTATTGCTTTTTTTAATCATGAATATACCATTAATATCCTGTATACTCTTGAAAATGCGTGTTAGAAAATATTCGTCCTATTTGAGTGGGATAAAATAGATCGAGGTTTGAACAGAAAAAATTCTGTATGAAAGCCCTGCTCGTTAAATGTGCAGCCAGTCGACTTCTGTAACTTATAGTAGTTACTACGATTCATATATTTCATCCCAACAGTCATATGTTCTATTTAGATTGGAACCCATTTTTGAAATAAGTTAAGTTTTCACTTAAATAAAGCCTCTTTAACATATTTTGGGTTACAAGGGGATAGTCACATGACAATAAATTCACCAGGTTAAAAGTAAACAACAGTACAATGTTTAAACATTTTCAAATGTAATTAGAGCTCACTCGTTCTAAAGGTAGTATTAAAGTTGAATAAAAATTCCGTTATAAAATATAAAACACATTTTAGTTACAAAAAGTGGAAGACTACTGTGAAAAAAAATACTTTATCCGTTACTCCCTTTTCTATTTACATGTTCAGAACGTTAATCATACAACAGAAAAGAAGTATCAAAACATATTTATGAAACCGCACGACACTCCGGAAACTCATTCCTGTTTTGTGTAATACGTTTTCAGGGAATGTAGTTCAGGTTTCAGCCACCAGGGGTGACAAAAAGGCCGAGCATAGCGTTACGTGAAACTCGGCGGAGTTTTGGAACGTGCGATCTTGGTAACGAATAGTAATTTCTACTCTCTCACAATCATGCTGTGTTTTTCTTTCTTATCATTTCGCCTGAAAATAACCTCGATATAGGAGATAGTTATTAATGGAATATCAAAGAAATTTATTGTTCAATATTCTAAATTGGACTATTTTTAGAATAAAAGCCAAAATCTTTGATTAATTGTTAGTATTATAAATGTATCAACTACAGAACGGTGATAGTGACAGACTCCTGATTTTTGTTCAAACAACTGAGAGTTACCAGCGCTTCAAGTAGAGCGACAAAGAAAAAATATTGATTTTTTCCATATTTTTGCTCCAGTTCTATCAAAATTAATAAATAACGGAGGGAACTATAAAATAATATTTTAAGTAAAATTTTGAACCTTGTTATTTTAATAATCTAAAACTTGTTTGTTATTTTAAATAAATAGTTTGTTTAATATGGGCGTTTTTAAGAACATTGACTCAGAAGAAATAATCTTTCAGTATCATATATTCCTTTAAATTTTATTTATTTGATTTTATTGCTTATATGGTTATAGAACATATGACGGGCTCTTTGCTAGAAGGTTTCTTTCAACCAACCAGCTCATTTTGCTTATATGGTTATAGAACATATGACGGGCTCTTTGCTACAAGGTTTCTTTCAACCAACCAGCTCATTTTGCTTATATGGTTATAGAACATATGACGGGCTCTTTGCTACAAGGTTTCTTTCAACCAACCAGCTCATTTTGCTTATATGGTTATAGAACATATGACGGGCTCTTTGCTACAAGGTTTCTTTCAACCAACCAGCTCATTTTGCTTATATGGTTATAGAACACATGACGGGCTCTTTGCTACAAGGTTTCTTTCAACCAACCAGCTCATTTTGCTTATATGGTTATAGAACATATGACAGGCTCTTTGCTACAAGGTTTCTTTCAACCAACCAGCTCATTTTGCTTATATGGTTATAGAACATATGACAGGCTCTTTGCTACAAGGTTTCTTTCAGCCAACCAGCTCATTTTGCTTATATGGTTATACAACACATGACGGGCTCTTTGCTACAAGGTTTCTTTCAACCAACCAGCTCATTTTGCTTATATGGTTATAGAACATATGACAGGCTCTTTGCTACAAGGTTTCTTTCAACCAAGAAATAATCTTTATATGGTTATAGAACATATGACGGGCTCTTTGCTAGAAGGTTTCTTTCAACCAACCAGCTCATTTTGCTTATATGGTTATAGAACACATGACGGGCTCTTTGCTACAAGGTTTCTTTCAACCAACCAGCTCATTTTGCTTATATGGTTATAGAACATATGACGGGCTCTTTGCTACAAGGTTTCTTTCAACCAACCAGCTCATTTTGCTTATATGGTTATAGAACATATGACGGGCTCTTTGCTACAAGGTTTCTTTCAACCAACCAGCTCATTTTGCTTATATGGTTATAGAACACATGACGGGCTCTTTGCTACAAGGTTTCTTTCAACCAACCAGCTCATTTTGCTTATATGGTTATAGAACATATGACAGGCTCTTTGCTACAAGGTTTCTTTCAACCAACCAGCTCATTTTGCTTATATGGTTATAGAACATATGACAGGCTCTTTGCTACAAGGTTTCTTTCAGCCAACCAGCTCATTTTGCTTATATGGTTATAGAACACATGACGGGCTCTTTGCTACAAGGTTTCTTTCAACCAACCAGCTCATTTTGCTTTTATGGTTATAGAACATATGACAGGCTCTTTGCTACAAGGTTTCTTTCAACCAAGAAATAATCTTTATATGGTTATAGAACATATGACGGGCTCTTTGCTACAAGGTTTCTTTCAACCAACCAGCTCATTTTGCTTATATGGTTATAGAACACATGACGGGCTCTTTGCTACAAGGTTTCTTTCAACCAACCAGCTCATTTTGCTTATATGGTTATAGAACATATGACAGGCTCTTTGCTACAAGGTTTCTTTCAACCAACCAGCTCATTTTGCTTATATGGTTATAGAACATATGACAGGCTCTTTGCTACAAGGTTTCTTTCAGCCAACCAGCTCATTTTGCTTATATGGTTATAGAAAATATGACGGGCTCTTTGCTATAAGGTTTCTTTAAACCAACCAGCTCATTTTGCTTATATAGTTATAGAACATATGACCGGCTCTTTGCTACAAGGTTTCTTTCAACCAACCAGCTCATTTTGCTTATATGGTTATAGAACATATGACGGGCTCTTTGCTACAAGGTTTCTTTCAACCAACCAGCTCATTTTGCTTATATGGTTATAGAACATATGACCGGCTCTTTGCTACAAGGTTTCTTTCAACCAACCAGCTCATTTTGCTTATATGGTTATAGAACATATAACGGGCTCATTTTGCTTATATGGTTATAGAACATATGACCGGCTCTTTGCTACAAGGTTTTTTTCAACCAACCAGCTCATTTTGCTTATATGGTTATAGAACATATGACGAGCTCTTTGCTACAAGGTTTCTTTGAACCAACCAGCTCATTTTGCTTATATGGTTATAGAAAATATGACGGGCTCTTTGCTACAAGGTTTCTTTCAACCAACCAGCTCATTTTGCTTATATGGTTATAGAACATATGACCGGCTCTTTGCTACAAGGTTTCTTTCAACCAACCAGCTCATTTTGCTTATATGGTTATAGAACATATGACGGGCTCTTTGCTAGAAGGTTTCTTTCAACCAACCAGCTCATTTTGCTTATATGGTTGTAGAACATATGACGGGCTCTTTGCTACAAGGTTTCTTTCAACCAACCAGCTCATTTTGCTTATATGGTTATAGAACATATGACGGGCTCTTTGCTACAAGGTTTCTTTCAACCAACCAGCTCATTTTGCTTATATGGTTATAGAACACATGACGGGCTCTTTGCTACAAGGTTTCTTTCAACCAACCAGCTCATTTTGCTTATATGGTTATAGAACATATGACAGGCTCTTTGCTACAAGGTTTCTTTCAACCAACCAGCTCATTTTGCTTATATGGTTATAGAACATATGACAGGCTCTTTGCTACAAGGTTTCTTTCAGCCAACCAGCTCATTTTGCTTATATGGTTATAGAAAATATGACGGGCTCTTTGCTATAAGGTTTCTTTAAACCAACCAGCTCATTTTGCTTATATAGTTATAGAACATATGACCGGCTC
Organism: Odontocerum albicorne; assembly: GCA_949825065.1. Classification (NCBI taxonomy): domain Eukaryota; kingdom Metazoa; phylum Arthropoda; class Insecta; order Trichoptera; family Odontoceridae; genus Odontocerum; species Odontocerum albicorne. The sequence continues at coordinate 16,539,132 of OX463851.1, read as the reverse complement.
TTTGCTACAAGGTTTCTTTCAACCAACCAGCTCATTTTGCTTATATGGTTATAGAAAATATGACGGGCTCTTTGCTACAAGGTTTCTTTCAACCAACCAGCTCATTTTGCTTATATGGTTATAGAACATATGACCGGCTCTTTGCTACAAGGTTTCTTTCAACCAACCAGCTCATTTTGCTTATATGGTTATAGAACATATAACGGGCTCATTTTGCTTATATGGTTATAGAACATATGACCGGCTCTTTGCTACAAGGTTTTTTTCAACCAACCAGCTCATTTTGCTTATATGGTTATAGAACATATGACGAGCTCTTTGCTACAAGGTTTCTTTCAACCAACCAGCTCATTTTGCTTATATGGTTATAGAAAATATGACGGGCTCTTTGCTACAAGGTTTCTTTCAACCAACCAGCTCATTTTTCTTATATGGTTATAGAAAATATGACGGGCTCTTTGCTACAAGGTTTCTTTCAACCAACCAGCTCATTTTGCTTATATGGTTATAGAACATATGACGGGCTCATTTTGCTTATATGGTTATAGAACATATGACCGGCTCTTTGCTACAAGGTTTCTTTCAACCAACCAGCTCATTTTGCTTATATGGTTATAGAAAATATGACGAGCTCTTTGCTACAAGGTTTCTTTCAACCAACCAGCTCATTTTTCTTATATGGTTATAGAAAATATGACGGGCTCTTTGCTACAAGGTTTCTTTAAACCAACCAGCTCATTTTGCTTATATGGTTATAGAACATATGACCGGCTCTTTGCTACAAGGTTTCTTTCAACCAACCAGCTCATTTTGGGTACATTCAATTGTTTTAATCCATGAAAGATTTTGAAATAAAATATTCATTTCGATTCAATAAAAAAAAAATTGCTAACCTTTAAACACAATGGTAGAAGAGGAAAGAATTTTTTTTTTTTCAAGGAAAAGAAAGGGCAACAAAAGTTAATTAGGATTAAATAATATTCTAAGAAACAATATTTTTTTCAATTCTCTCTCAAACCCTTATGAGGACGGTACACATCTGATGATTCTTATAAGTTTGATCTACTGTAGCGCTGAATGAACCGAAAATTATGTGTAAAATGTGTTGTGTTTATTGACACTTTTATTCAATAACAAAACTGTGTGCTTTCTTAACGATAATTTTTTTAACTCGTTCACAAAGCTGTGTGTTTTGTTAACGAATAAAAATATAAGGAAGAAAAAAAATGTTAAGTTACAGAACGAATATGCATACTTTTCAAGAAATACCTAAGTTTATTTCTTTTAGAATAAATCAGTAAGAAAATAGTTTTTCTCACTTAGTTGATTAAAAGTTATGTGATAAAAAAACATTAATGGGTTTATTTTTTATCTTCGTTGTAACCAAATATACACACTTTTTACGGATATCAATAAAAAATTGTCAAATTAAATGTATTTTTTTCTCCGATTCAAAAGATTTAATATAATTTTACGTGATTTTAAGATATATTTTAACAAATATTATTTATATTCGTATACATTTAAAAAAACTTGTTAGAAGTTATTAGGAAATTTTTGTATTGATTTATTTAAGTGCTTTGTGAATTAAAAATGTTATATTTAATTTATTATAATAACTTCAACAAACTGGGAATCAAAGCCCATAGACCTGGATTTGGCGCATTGAAAACTGAATTGATATCAGCGGGATATATAATATATTTATTATTAAATATTTATAATGTTGAATATATGAATATTACAGTTTAGTATCAGCGCTGCCATATTCCTTCAACTAAATATTTATAATGTTGAATATATGAATATTACAGTTAAGTATCAGCGCTGCCATATTCCCTCACCTAAATATTTATAATGTTGAATATATGAATATTACAGTTTAGTATCAGCGCTGCCATATTCCCTCAACTAAATATTTATAATGTTGAATATATGAATATTACAGTTTAGTATCAGCGCTGCCATATTCCCTCAACTAAATATTTATAATGTTGAATATATGAATATTACAGTTTAGTATCAGCGCTGCCATATTCCCTCAACTAAATAAAGAACACAATTTGTCACATAAAGAATAATCAATAACCACGTTGTAAAACTATTTTTTTAAGGTCGTCAGTTCAAAATCCATGCAGATACGACATCCATAAAAGCATTTATCACCTCGTTTAAAGAGGGTTTAAATTACCTCTAATTTTGGCTTGTTTATATGTTATATGTTAAACAAAGCTCAACTATTAAAATGATAAGCGTGAACACGGTATATTACAGTTATTTGATTGTATATGAAGAAATATTTCGTGTATCTTTTAATAACTTGGTAAATTGAGTATTAAAAAATTACATGTCTTCATTATTTTTAGATTTTCTCTTTTATAATTATAGAAAACAATTTATATAGCGCCGTTTAGAGACTCTCGTCAAGAGCGCTCTTACTCTGGATTTGAATCCACTATTATTGAGGGATTAAAAGCAAGTTGAGTATAAGTAAAAGAAAGTAGTAGCTGCAGCCATTCAATTTGAAAGTTTTCCGAATCTGCATGTATGTTATTTAGAAAAAAATATTTGGTAAAAAACCATAATAAACTTCCCAAGGGAAGACAACATTTATATATTTTTAGTAGGAAAATAAATAGATAATTATTCACAGTGATAAAAACAATAGTGTTTTGAAATGGAATATTTTTAATTAAATCTCAAATGAAAAAAAATGCTGTCAGAAGTGGAATTCGAACCCACGCCCACAGAAGTGGGCTGCGGCCTGAACGCAGCAGCGCCTTAGACCGCTCGGCTATACTTACTTACGAAATGACGGTCAAATAAAGCGTATAAATACGGTAGAATACATTCATTGCGATAAGATAGTAGTGATTCAGCCAAAGATTTGAATCGATAGAAGCAATTTCACCACCGTCAGATAAAACTCAGGTGGAAATCGAATCGTGGTTGAAAAAAGCGTTATTTTATTCCACCACGGATGTTATGTTAACTTATGTATATAAATTGTCAAAGTTCATTTAATTTAAAAAGTAGAATCTTTCAACTCTAAATTTAAAATTTACTCCGAATCAAATTCCCACGAGATTTAAGAGACAAATATTTTCTATCAATCGGCTCATTTCTAGTATAAAATTTATTTTTATTTCAAGAAATTATATTTTTTAATTGAGTTGAAAAGGATATTGTAAACGAAATGTTTTGAAATATAATGATTTTTTTATTCAATACCCTTTTGAAAACACTATTTCATTTGACGAATATGTGACAAAATGTTTACCTTTAATATAAAAAGGTTGGTATTCAAAGCTGATAACGAAATTTGAACACGTTTTTGTTTATCCATTACAGTTTTTTTAAACTTAAAAAAAATTAATTAAACACACTTTTATCATTTTTATTTTGTATTTTTTGCCATTCACGCATCAAGAGTGTTCTTCGAAATTATACAGTCGTAGATAAATATTACATTGAAATTTGAAAATATATTTACATTATTTTATTACTTCCACGTATTCACAAATTAATGAAAATTAAACATACAATATACGAACATCGATGAATTCATTTGAAACATAAGTGAAGCTTCAATTAATGCTAAAGTTATTTTAGTAAAATGTAAGAATCAAATATATTTTATGAAAAAAACTAATAACATGATATCCATAACATAACGAATAAATGCGAGTGAAACGCGTACACAGAGAATAATAAATAGGGTAATAATGTATGCCAAAAAACGAAATGAATAGATAAGGGATGAACGAAAACGCTGATATGTTAAATAATATTAAGAAGAGCACTCTAAAATTGTGTGGACATGTAAAATGAATGAATTAGGAAAGATTTACAAAAAAAATATATAATACAAATGTAAGTAGAAGATGTCATTGAGAAAGATATAAAACGTGTAGTTGGATCAATTTAATGATATTTTGAAAGATGAAAATGTGAAATATCAAAGAAATCGTAAGAGTTGTATAAAAAGGCACATGGATGGAGAATAGACAAAGTATGTGAGTCGAAATAGTACATAACACTCTCGCGCTCTGTCCTTTCAGCCTACCTGACAGCTATTCATGTACTAAAATATATCTTTTCATCGAAAAATTAATGTTTAAGATTAAGGTTGTCTTAAAAATAATATTAATTTACAGATTAGAATATTCAAAAAGGCTACATGAGTAAAAAAATGTTGCAGTGGAATATCTCAATTTGGAAATTAAAATTAGAAAGGAGTCTCTAAAACTGCGATTGAAAATAATCTTATTGAAGTTTCCCACTTCCTGATAGTATTCGCATATACAAAAAATCAAAACGTGAATTTAAGACTACTGAGATTTAGTATAATAGTGACGAAGGCGCATAATTGAATATTATAGTATAATTAAATTATCTTTTGAAATTTGAACTCGTCTCTCATTCATTGAAACAGTTGGAAAACATGATGTCCTTAGAAACAAAAAACATTAGATCAAGGAATTAAATAATCTGAGAGTGCTCCAGATTCTGAAGAGAATTCAGTTAATTCATTTCCAGGAATATCACAATGACTTTGAATCCATGCCAAAATAACCTATTTGGAAACTTTGTGGAGTGAGAAAATTATTTACAAATTTGAAGGCATAAATCATCATCAGGGTTCATAAGAGCAGAAATTCTGTGATTTGTGATAAATATGTTAGTTGTAGTGTGGCTCAGTTTAATTCATAAAATAAAATAAAAACTTTCAATATGTCTATAAATTGAATAAACTTTAGATGAAATACTATCCAAGAATACTCATGTTGATTGATCATTTTATTTATAGAAAACGTTTTAAGTTTAGAGTATGTTCAATTAATTGAAAGTCTTATAAGGTATGTATGGTAAGCTCATTTTTATAAGTCTTTAAATTTTACATGAAAACAAGTGTCATTACGATAAAATCATAAAAGCATGCTATGTAAAATCAACCAATAGAAATAAGTCTTCAGCAATTGAACCACTGAAATAAGTCATTAATAATCAAACTGTGGAAATAAGTCTTCAATAATCAACTCGTGTAAAAGTAAGCCATTAACAATCAAACCATGGACGTTCGTAATCAAATATGAAACTATATAAACTATTTTTCATCAATCAAACGTTTTAATACAATTAAGAGAACTGAGTTTTTTCTTCCAAGGTTCAATTATAACAAAAATAATGGACAAATAAATGTACTATTTTGCCACTTAAACGAGAATAGAATAGTAACCGAGATGTATAAGTTGCTGGTTGCACCATAATGTATACGCTTTCAATTTCTCTGAGATTCAGATATAAGAACCATTCTTGAATATTTAAATTCAGGTATTTAGAGGATGACACAGACTGATATATGTCATCAAACCGTCATTGAAGTCGCTTTATATAATTTAACGGTGTTGAAAAATAAGTCACAAACATCATTATCACCAACAATTCAGTAAACACCCAACATTTGGTACGTGGTGGAAAAATCAAGTGGAATACCGAGTTCAAAATATAGGAGAATAAGAGGATTACACTATCTCATGGCGAGACCAAATCAAGTGGAATACCGAGTTCAAAATATAGGAGAATAAGAGGATTACACTATCTCATGGCGAGACCAAATCAAGTGGAATACCGAGTTCAAAATATAGGAGAATAAGAGGATTACACTATCTCATGGCGAGACCAAATCAAGTGGAATATCGAGTTCAAAATATAGGAGAATAAGAGGATTACACTATCTCATGGCGAGACCAAATCAAGTGGAATACCGAGTTCAAAATATAGGAGAATAAGAGGATTACACTATCTCATGGCGAGACCAAATCAAGTGGAATACCGAGTTCAAAATATAGGAGAATAAGAGGATTACACTATCTCATGGCGAGACCAAATCAAGTGGAATACCGAGTTCAAAATATAGGAGAATAAGAGGATTACACTATCTCATGGCGAGACCAAATCAAGTGGAATATCGAGTTCAAAATATAGGAGAATAAGAGGATTACACTATCTCATGGCGAGACCAAATCAAGTGGAATACCGAGTTCAAAATATAGGAGAATAAGAGGATTACACTATCTCATGGCGAGACCAAATCAAGTGGAATACCGAGTTCAAAATATAGGAGAATAAGAGGATTACACTATCTCATGGCGAGACCAAATCAAGTGGAATACCGAGTTCAAAATATAGGAGAATAAGAGGATTACACTATCTCATGGCGAGACCAAATCAAGTGGAATACCGAGTTCAAAATATAGGAGAATAAGAGGATTACACTATCTCATGGCGAGACCAAATCAAGTGGAATACCGAGTTCAAAATATAGGAGAATAAGAGGATTACACTATCTCATGGCGAGACCAAATCAAGTGGAATACCGAGTTCAAAATATAGGAGAATAAGAGGATTACACTATCTCATGGCGAGACCAAATCAAGTGGAATACCGAGTTCAAAATATAGGAGAATAAGAGGATTACACTATCTCATGGCGAGACCAAATCAAGTGGAATACCGAGTTCAAAATATAGGAGAATAAGAGGATTACACTATCTCATGGCGAGACAAAATAAATGAGGTAAGCCGACGAAATCTTCTTCAGCAAATATTTCTTTAAAAAAAATTTCAGATTTTTGCTCACTTAAACTAAAAAAAAATTATGTAATCTCCGCTGTTTCCAATTCTGGATAATGCGAAGGTCTGTTGTTTGGATATAACGAAGGAACAGTTTAATAAAACCCGTCTTCAAAATATAATCATCAAAAGTCATATCTCATCTTATCAACGAAAGAATTTAATGTGAGAATAGATTTTATAAAATATCCTTTAGAATCCCGCCACAACCTCTTATCTTGACAAAAATATTGTCCATCATTCCGATCACTTACTTGCGCCATGCTAAAGCACATATTGTTAATTCGCTTTCCCAGTTCATCACTCGTATTTTTTACGTCGTCCTTGACTATCCATACAGTGAGACTCTGGAACCAGTTACCGACTTGCGTTAGATTCGCTCCGTTATTTGACAACAACTCCACATGCTTGAAAAAAGTGATCGATTTTTTTATTTAATTTTTTAGTCTATACTACTCGTATATTCCCCCCCCCCCCCACCACAATCAATTATATGTTTGTTACATTTTGTACTAAAAAATAATAATTAGGATACTTTTTGCAACCAAATTTAAAAGATATTGCCACATGTAAATAAGCCCGAAAATTTGATATTCTCGTACAATAAAGTGTTGAATGAATAAATAATAAACAAACACCTGGTTCAAGTGAAAATGTAGTGGGATTATCGGACAAACGTGATCGAAAAGGTAGGCCAAACAAAAAAAAAACAGTTAAAACAGCAAAACATTACAAAACTCTTTAAAAATCTATTATCAATACAGTTTAAATGTATTGAGATATAACTGCTCTCTACATAAAAAAGGAGAAAACGAGACGAACCTAATTCTTCTACAAAGGATTTTTTTTAACTTAATTTTTATATCGCAACATAAGTATTTTTTTTGTTTTACCTGTATGTATTGCTCAATATTCTATTTCAAATGTGTAAATATGATAGTCATGGGGATAAAAAAGTTTGAAACGAAAAGTAAATGCGATATATCGGTTATCAATAAACGATTGGAGCAACTTATGAAAATCTGCTTTTTAGTTAGCATTCTTATATGATGGAAGAGTTACACATGTGAGCGTCAATGAGGCACTTTACCATATAATATTTACTCGATCCAAATAGTTTCAGAATTAGCTAAGATGCAATCAGCTAAGGTTCAAAACAGTAATATGGTGCCAACTTTAACATATGAAAGTGAAACGTGTTAGTGCAAAAAAACTGAATAACTGCTGTGGAAATTCGCGCACTGAAAAGGATATATTTCTGACAATGTATGACAGAACATAAAATTTTGTGATCTGGGATACATGTGAACTTGCTGTCTGTTGTATTTAATAAAATCGAGAAGAGTACATAAAGATAGTATGGATATGTGAAACGAATGAATGATGAAAAACTAACATACACAAATACACAGTACTTATGTGAATAGAAAGCGTAGTAAAGGAAGACCAAAGAAGGTATGGTTGACTCAAGTGAATAGTATTTAGAAATATTGAAATGTTCAAAGTAGAGGAATCGTAGGAGATGCATGAGAAGGTGTATGGATTTGGAAAAAGTGAATAGTGTGTGTTGAAATAGTAAAATCTGACGCTCTATCCTTTCTGCCTACCCCGACAGAGAAATGGCATCTTGGTAAGTATGTATGTTTTTTTTTTTTCGTTTATCTATTATATTTTGTAAAAGAGTAGACTTGATTGCATTGCTCCATTCAGGCAACTGGCAAAAATTTACTTATTGTGAAAATTGTTTTATAATTATTGTGTTAATATTATAATAACAACAATTATTATTATTATAAGCTGCCATTATGACATTTTCCTGTTGGGCTAGGCAGAGATTACAGAACGCTAGACTTTCCTATCTCGACCCACATATTTCGCCTCTTTCACATCTCCACACCTTCTCATGCAGCTCTTACAGTTACATTTGATCCAACCATGATTTCTTTGATCTTCTTCTATCACGCTGAACATTCACATTTGTTATGTAAATTTGTTTTGTTAACCTTTCTTTATTCATTCGTTCTATGTACTAAAATCATCTCACAGTGCTTTTTTATCCATCTAAATACATGTCTTAATATCGAGGTGCATGGCCCCTCGGTAACGTACTGGACTTTCGTGCGGAAGGTCGTCGGTTCGAACCCCGCGCTGTGCTTCTCCTCTCGAATGACACAGGCACTTTTTCCGCCTTTAGTTCCAGGGTATAAGGAAACCTCTGACTCCGGTCATATATATTCTTATAAAATAAGAAAGAAAAGAAAAATCCCATTTATTCCTATTGACTTCATTCGATCTTTTTTCAAATATTGTCATTCCATATATTCTTCTCAATGCACGCATTTTCACATAATTTATCCGACGGCTTTGTGTTTTTTCCACGTCCACGTTTCACATATATAAAATAATAATAATTATTATTTTCATTCTTATTATTCTTTGTACGAGTATATACGTAACCAGGATACAGAGTGTAAAAGACGTCTAGAATCGAAAAGAGCAACAAAGGAGGGAGAGGACGTTGAGTGAAAGTTCTCAAATGGGTTATCACACAACAAATGGGCTACCACACAACAAATGGGATACCACACAACAAATATTATTCATTTAATTTTAATAATATTTCACTTTAATACAAATACAAGTGGTGGATTAATAGTTTTTTTTTGTTAATTTTACATCAAAATGTTAAATTAACCAAAATCCAACCAAAGTCAGACAATATATTTTTTATTTTCCAGTCACACGCTAAATCAGATATCATACAAAAAAACAATACAGAATAACATACAACATAGAAAAACTGTGTTATCTGTTTCGTTTAAAAAACACCCCTTATTCTTTATTTCCAATAAAGTTAAACCTTTTATTCAGACAAAAACGAAGGCAATTACAATTATCATTGAAAATTCACATACATTCGCGAAACTGAAGACGGGAATTTATTCATGTATGGAAATAATTACAAATATATGTAGGAGTACATTCATATTAACAATCCCGCATTCATTTGTCTAAATAATGGGGTCCAGAAGAGAAGAGTCCGTGTGGTTAACCAACGGTAGCATTTCATAATTATTTCATCACAATTACCGAGTGCCTCGCGGGTTTGTTTAGGTCAGCATAAATAGGATGTTAGGGGGCGAACTTGGAAATAAATTATATGTTGATCAATTTTTGAAATTATTTTTACAGATAGCTAGAATGAAAGTTTTTTTAGAAATCTACATGTCTTCAACATAAAATACATAAATGCAGATGAATATGTTTATCATATTCATCCGCTTCACGCTTCTATTAGGGTAAGAAGAGAGAGCAGACCTCCCTTTCATTATTTTCACTTCTATCAATTCTGTACACCTCATCTTGCATACTCTCCTATTTTTTTTTACTCCACACGTACATGTATCAATATCTTATATATTTTCCATTTTGAGACATTTCACTATTTTTCTTCCAGAATTTTAATGATTTGATCGTTTTACTTAATTTTGCTCAACTCGTCGTGCTTCCTATACGATATGGTTTAGATTTTTTCGTAAATTTTTAATTTATTTTATCGTACCCCAACTGTCTCCATAATTTTTTTTTCAGCTTAAGCCCTGCAACATGTTTTAATCCTGATTGTTTTCTTATGTTCTCAGTTATTTTTCTGTCATTAATTATTTTGCTACACAGTTAACATAAATTTCTCATTTTAACCGAATTTATATCTCTTCATTACAGTCACTGCCTTCCTAACCTTATACTCAACTTATATGAGTTTATATGTATGTTTATATTGTAATTTGTTTAATCAAATACTGTTTATTCCACGTTTTGTAATGGTATAACCTTACCGGTTTCGAGGCTTTCCCCTCATCATCAGGGGAGAACAAACAAAACTGAATTATGTTCGAACTGGTACCGACATACACGCTTCTAACGGTAAACGGTTCTAACGGTTCTAACGGTTGAGGACTAGGGGTGAAGGGAGGGAGGAGACAATCTCGGCGAGCAGCGGAGAGATTCTTGGGACATATGTGTTTGCCAGAAGTTCACCCTGATGCACTGACTTAGAAATTTCTAGGGCCTCTAATATATCCAATTTATTTTCGTTACTACTGATGTGTAAGAATTTGGCATCATCGATAGAAAATGTATGGTTTTCACGGTGACAGTGATAAGCCGTTTCAGAATAAATTAGAAAATTCGTTAAGGCGGATTTGTGTTCACGAAATCTCTTTTCAAAAGATCTTCTTGTCTTTCCTATATTTCCACTGCTTTCAGATCTATTATCTTCAAAGTTTCTTCCCTTCGTTTCTTTCAAAAATGGTTTATATCTGTATTCATCTTATAGGTCGATATTCTGAATTTTCTTGTTACTTTAGAATCTCATTTTTTTCCTTTCGTGTCGTAAAACTCATACCATAATTTATTTGTTTGTTTGCTTGTTTTATTTATATCCAAAGCAAATATTTTTCTCTCTAGTGAGAAATAAATATTGTAATATTAGTCTACTTGTATAGTCTCAAGTGTCGCGAACATATTGATTTCAAACGTTGTATTCTAGTCCTTTAATGGAATATTTCCAGGCTATTTAACAAATCTGTTTCTGTAAAATATTTCTTCGGAAAACAGTATAGCTTTGGCGTTGATTTCTTCTCTATCGAATAAATCGATTGTTCCAAATCGATCCAATAAGGTGGAGAATTATGACAGCGTTTTTGCAATTGTTGTTCCTGTGGCGTAGAATGTTAATTTCTGTTTAAGGTATGCATTTTGCCATTGCTGATCAAGATATGTCCAGCGTATGCAGTTTTAGAAAGGTCTTGATGACAAAACTTTTTTAAAAGGTCTTATCAAAATATGTGATTTAATATAAACACTAGACATAACCACTACCTTCCCCTTAAAGCTAAATGTGTCACTACTATCACATATCGTAATACCTACAAAGGTTTCTTTTTAATTCATCTTCCTTTGGTAAGTTTTCCACAGTTTTCTTTCCAAATATTTTTTCTTAACATATGCTAACACTCAATAAAGCTCTCGATGTGAGTCTGGTCTTTAAACGGCGCTATATAAAATTATCTTTTTTTAGGAATTTCTATAACAGAAACAGAAATAATGCACCACTAACATAAGTTATAACGTGGATTTATTTTAAGTGCGACGTTTTCTTAACATATGCAAATGCTGGGAAGCACCAAATTTAATGGCTGCAGCTATCCTCTCCCTATCTTAACACTCAGTGGATTTATATTTGTTGTGTAATATTTTTAATCAGTCAATAATAGTGGGTAGGAATTAAGATTAAAAGCTCTCTTGATGAAATTAAAAAAGTTATATAAATTGTCGTTTTATAATTATTACTATGGCAGAAACGGTTATAATGCAACACTTAGTTCGAGTGTAAATTTATACTAAGAGAGTTATAAAAATTTAAAACAATAGAAAATAGGGCAAGAAGACAAAATAATTGAACAAAATTAAATAAAAAATAAATTGAAATAACCAAATCTTCATTCGAATCCAAAGACGGTAACCGTGACTTGGTTGGTAAGACGCTTGTCTTTCGACCCAGGAATTTCGGATTCCATTTCGATTGCTACACTTTTTTTAATAAGGATTTCAGTCTAGTCAGTTGCAAAAGATCACCACATGGCAATAAACTAGATTGTATTGTGTACAGTGAATGTGCTATACAATGCACGGTAAATATTGTGGAAACTCTTGACTCTATCAAATAAGGTACCAACCAGCCTGTATATTTTTATGAAATATTTTTCGACAATTTTCAAAACATAATAATGTTTACACGTACATAAAGCGCCTTTGATGTGAGGTTTGAATTAATCTTGAAACAAATACTTTATATTTTTTTATGTAAATATAAACCAAAAACACTGAATAGTATTATATCCCTCTAGATTGCGTTTCAGAACATTTAAATATTTGATATTCGAAAGTATTTTATATTACTGTTTCTTGACAGTAAAATATACGCATTATACACGTTACAAAAAATAACAACAAAATATTACAAATAATACCGGGGTATTAACTCTGGCATATATGTACCCGTTTTAAGCTTCAGATATGAAACACAAGATAAAGATTACAACCACCTTATGTATTATGAAACACGCACTTAAACATACGTCACTCTTTGATTAATTAGCTGACTGTCTTTTGTTTTCATGGTTAACAAGCGTCGACTTACGTCACTAAAACGCCATGTTCTGTTTGAAATATTTTGTTACATTATTTGAATACGTCCAAAATTATCTTAAAATTTTCATAACATAGGAAAAAAATAAACGCAGGGTGAATTTAAAAAATAACCTTGAATAAATGCTTGTTTACAATATTTTAAAACGTATTGGTGATAGTTTTATTTTATTTTATCTATTCAAATCACATTTCCATAGGTTCAGTAATGTGTTTATGTGAATATAAATCGGCATTTTCAATTGTTTGCAATCTTTACAATACCTCTTGGGTAGTTTAAGGTATTGTTCTAGAATAAATCAATTGTACAAATACTAAATAAATTTGATTATAAACTTGTAGAGAGTAACAAAACTGTTTCGCTCTTTGAAAGCATTACCAAACAGTTTGGTACAATAAAATAGACCTATCAGTTCTTTGAAACGTTTTTTTATATTATTCATTCACGTTTCTGTGAAATATATTCGTTAGTTTCAAATAGAAAACTGCAATTAAATTACCAATTACTGTCTATACCTCGGCTGACTTTTACATAACCTTAATATGTTTTTTAGTATTCTTCATTGTGTGCTCAATGCTGAGCGTCGTGGTCCCCTGGTACTTGCATCGTGTGCTCAATGCTGAGCGTTGTGGTTACCTGCTACATTCATCGTGTGCTCAATGCTGAGCGTTGTGGTTACCTGCTACATTCATCGTGTGCTCAATGCTGAGCGTTGTGGTTACCTGCTACATTCATCGTGTGCTCAATGCTGAGCGTTGTGGTTACCTGCTACATTCATCGTGTGCTCAATGCTGAGCGTCGTGATCCCCTGCTACTGTCATCACTATCCGAACTCTCATCATTATTTCTTTCGACATGTCCAAATTGTGTTTTGATTAATTATTTTTCTGCATGTTGTCGAAAGAGTTTCGGTTATCTTCAATTCTTAGATTATAGACACAATGGTGTACCTTGCGACCCATGGGATACGGAGAATCCGCCTCAAACACCACATATCGAAGGCGTCTATCATATGTTGTATCATTGTTTCATTCTTTCTCATCGTCCATTGTCCATGTTTCCACTCCATATAGTGCTATGGAAAATACTAGATATCTAACAATACGGATTTTGGTTTTTATGAGTATAGACCGGCTAGGCCTTATCCTTGTCAGACTTGTCATAGTTGCATTTGCACTTCCAAATTGTTTTCCAATGTTTTTCTTAATATTAGCGAATGCTGATAAGTACCCAATATAATGGTTGAAGATATATTTCTTACTATTTACCACATTAATAAACAAAAACTCGAATCGTTCCACCTTCCTACCAATCACTTTACTTTTTTTAATGTGTTAATACATTTCTTTTATTTTGGAAATATAAGAAAATAATTAAATATTTTGAATACATTTAATTCGCAAACGACAATATTCCTTTTGGTTTTCAAATATAAATTTAAACTATCGTAATGCTCGAATATTTTTTTTTTGTAAGCTCGATTTTGATAATTATTTATTATCAAATATTTTTGACTGAAATTGGGCCTCTCTTTCTCGTACGCTTTATTTAGACGATACTTATGTAAATTTATGAATATTTTACTTTGTATATTTACTTTACATTCTGATTGAACCAAAAGGTTTAATTTAAACGACACTTATGTACATTTATGAATATTTTACTTTTTATATTTACTTTACATTCTGATTGAACCAAAAGGTTTAATTTTTCGGAGAAGTCACTCTTTATAAATTAACGGTAAATGTAATGTTTGCGACCCTGGATGATAACAAATACCTCATTATTTGTCTTTATTAGCCATTTAACGTCCAGTATATGCTTAATTCATCCTTAGCCGGTCACAACTTCTTTAGTCAGTTATAACTTCTTGCTAAGAGTGATCGGGTCTGGATATCTAAACAAACATATTGTAAATAAATTAAACTGATATCCAGACTACTTACTAAAATTAAGGTTGATGTGCAAAATCGAGGGTCGACGCAAAATCAGTAGAAGGCGCCTGTCTGGGTAGGCAACATTCGTGAATGGGCATGTATCCAGACAGTTGACGAGCTGTTCCGTGCCGCCAATGACAGATATATTTTCTAAAAGTGATCGCCAACATAAGGAAGACCGGAACGTTCCTGAGATTTACTAATACTTATTCTGACATCATTAGATTGTTATTGAAGATGGTTCGTTTTCATCGACTTAAAGAAACAATCATTATTATGTTATTTGAAGTGGAATACAATCACCTGGTTTTATGTTACTTGAAGTGGAATACAATCACCTAGTGGTATTCCACTTCAAGTAACATAAAACACTTTTTAGCATTTTGTAAAGAATTCTCTATATTTTCCTCAATTTCACATTAAACGACACTGGTATACTATTTATAATTTCGATAATTAAAAGAACGAAAGTAATACTTAGAAAAGGCAAAAAAACTTAAGAATGACATTTTTTATTCTAATTTTGAATGTGTTGCCTGCCATTTTTCCTGTCTCCTGTGATCAAGGAATCTATCTGCCAGGAATGAAACACTTGAGTTGTATACAGTACAACCGAGAGGGCTTATTTTCCATGTGTTAATATCATCCAGCCTAGCACGAAAATTATAAAGGTGCCTTAACTGAAAACTACAATGGGAACCCTTTTTAAAATAAATTGAGTTCCAGCGGTTATCTTTGGGCTGGAAGACAGACGTCTTATTAACAAGGCCATGGAGTATTTTTGTTTAGAAACAAACAGGAAACCCATTTTTGTATCGTTATTTTCACTTAAGGTGTTTATTTATTTACTAAATACTTCATTGTTAAAACTTTCGGTATCATTGCCAGACGGCAATCTTATCCAACCAACTAGACAAAAAAATATAAATAAAGGAAGTTAAATCGTCGTAAAAAATATTCAAATAATTATTCATCTTTTTGAAATTTATAAAAATGTACATAATAAAAGTAAAATTGAGATATCATCAATCAAATGAAAAATAAGGAGTAGGGGGGGGGTGAGACAGTTAAGGATATTATAAAACAGAGTTAGTATGTGAAGTTGCCGTATATTTTTCCCGTTCAACCAGTTCAGCTACTTCCGGTATGAAGTGATATGATCGTTCTTTCTGAGGTTAAAAATAAATCTAAGACAAACACTTTGAAGACGCTCTAATTTGTTAAAGGTGTGTATGTGTATAGGTTGAGAATATTTTGAAACTTGATAACACGTATCAACTAACATACTAATTTAGTCCTGAATAAAACTGGCAGATTAAAGAGGGTAAATTAAAACCGACAATTCCGCACGTAGTTCCGTTCCGCACTCTGACAGTACGAGTATATGTACTATAGATAAACACCATGGAGCGCGCAATATCTGCCACAGCGGTTATCAACCATCACGTGTCAGAGTCATGTCATGTAGTATCTGATGGGAAAATGGCCTTTACCGTTTTCTACTACAATATTTCGCCATTTTTCTACTGTATTAAAATATTTCGCATTTTTTTCTTCATTAATATGTAATAAACTCCCTCCTTTCTTAAAAGTGATGAAATACATACATTTATTTTGGCAAAGAGAACAAATCTCCACACCCATTTATCTCGTAAAACGTAATTACAATAAAAACAAATATTTATATAGCGGCGTTAAGGGAGCAAATTATTTTCATGGGCGCTCTAACTCAGGATTCGAACCCATTATTATTAAAAGATTAAAAATATAACACGCACTCTTATTTCACATACATCAAACCACAGTTGCTCTTTGTTCAATAATTTATTACTCAGTCAAACGTCGTATTTCTACTGCATTTATTCAGTTCTTATTACTCCCTTTCAATGCCTAGACTTCGAAAGAAAGAGAGTAATAAGACATAAGTTAAGAAACAGCGTAATATAAATTAATATGTTTGTTATACGTAAAAAAGATGTATTCAAATAAATATACGGACGTATGTCTAGTCAGTAAGACACCTAACTCCCAACCCGAGGGTTGCAGGTTTAATTTCCGTATGAAGCCAGATTTTTTATAAACGGATTCCAGTATGATTTCCACTAAGGATCTCTTTGACATTATTATGGATGGTTGGAAAAAATTGCCCCACTATAATAAGTCCACTTGTTGGTTCTGAATACATTGAAAGTGTAAAACAATACAGGTACCATCACGCAGTTTACCTGTTAAGATATGAAATAAATGCTCAGTTAGACTTTTTTGTCGCCACATTTTTCCCTCTTTCCATATCTATTTTCACTATTTCCATACCCATTCACATACAGCTCATTCCATTACTCTGACGTTTTGCATCCGTCTTTTTTATTCAACATATCATTCTCAACTATGTCTGGTATGTTCCACCTACTCAGGATAAATTATATTGTATTTTTTTTCATCAAACTTTTTAACTCGTTCGTTCAACATGCTTTAACTACCAATGAATGTTTTATTTTCGTATGGTGTTACGTTTCAACTTATTAGAAATGATCATTTTTCGTTGTTTGGTCTTTCACAACTTATCCGCAAAGGTGATGTAGACATGTTGAAAAACATTGTTGTAAAATAATATAGCCTTCAATTCCAATGATCGAGTCTACGGGTTTCGATTTAGAATCCAAATAAAGGTGTCATTGTCAATGTCCCATTTGTCATTATGTAAAATTTGGACTCCTTTGAGGCTTTTCTTTTCTTTTTTTTTCTCGCTCTTGTTGACAGTTAACCTGAGGTGGTATATGTGGGTTTACTTTTTATTTTGTTTTCTGCCATACTTTTTTTTTTTTTTTTCTACTTATTCTTTAATCTAGATATGCGGGTGTGTGGGATGGAAGCCCCCTGATGCCCTTGCGGTCGGGCTCGCCCTACATTGGGGGGGTGTATCTCGGCCGGAGGAATGTTTGTGGGATGAGCCCGGACCTTTTAGTGTCTTCTTTCTTGAATGTATTTTTTTTTGTCATCTATTTATTTTCTGTGTTTATTTTTTTATATATTCTTGTTCTACGTGTTCAAAGGTGTGGGCTGAAAAACATCTGGTGTCCCCGTGGCTGGGTTCGCCCTATATTGATGGGGTGTATTTTGGCCGAAGGGATGCTATTAGATGAGCCCAGACCTTTTGATAGCTTCTGTATTTAATGTATTATCTGCAATTTATGTGTTTTAGAAGTGTTATTTAAATATAATCTGTACATACTATGTTGCTATCAATAAACCTATTATTTATTTATTTATTTATTTATTATTCGACCTTATTTATATACCTTATTAATAAATATCTGACGGAGCATTCAAACAACGTTACCAGAGCGTATGCTCTGTTGGACAGTGTGGTTGTTATCAATTATTGGTATTGAGGTGACTTGGTGTAAGGTTAATTATACAGATATAGTTTTTTTTTTAAGTATCATTTAATATGACTGTAAGGCTATAGAAGGCTCACAAAATATGCTAACTTGTCCGAATATAGAAATAACATTCTGTTGGAAATACCTAATGGATACCAGTGATAATTCTTGTTGTATTTAACTGAAAACACGTGGCATAGTTAAAAAAATATAGTCTGGACACAGAAATTACGAACTTCAAACCACAGCATGTCACGATTATGTTAACATTTTAATCGTTCATTTTTGAAACACCACCGCGATTTGTGAGACAATATTGTTACCAGATGAACTTTTAATTCACACTGTAATCCGTTGACATTGATCTTTTTTTTTTTTCAGAACCATCATTTATTAAACCCGAGCCCACAAGGTTATTCAACCAATAAACGTCTTAGCAATCAGGCCAAGAATGTTTTCATTAACAATCTTGCTTTCTAAAAAACACATCCAACAACTTACTCTGCTATTGTTCACCAAATACATTTATAAAATCACCCCCATGGCATTTTTCTAATATGATATTGAAAACATTTTTTGATCATTTTCTTCATGTTTTCCTTTCTGCTAAATATCATTCACATATTATTGACCATTTCTCACCAAACCCATCATTCTATATTTTCACAATTTATTCGTCACATCGTATATCTGGCGAGATTATTGTTGTACAGCAATTTCTTCCATCCACCCCGCTTATTTTGAATACGTCAAGTTACTTTAATTCATGATATTTTACAATAAATGGGAATATTTATTAAAATTTAAATCAAAATGACTATCTCTTAACAATGATATTAGGACTAAATGGAAGGAGTTCGTTCAAAAATGAGGTAGGGAAGGGAGACCAACGAATGAGGTAGGGAGGGGAGACCGAGGAAAATTAGGAAGAAAGAGTATTCTGAGTAATGTAGTATTTTTTAAATTCTCCCTTAAATTTGATTAAGGATGGTGCACATCTGACAACTCTTGCAAGTGAGGTTTGATGTGCTGGTATTTATTTTTTATCATAGTTGTACCAATATAATAATTAGAAATCAATAATTGTACCAATATAATAATTAGAAAGCGATGAAGACATCACATATATTGGATCGTTATTTTAAATAATAATACAAAAAGGGACCGTTTAATTTACCTAACATATGCTACAAATACGGTCATGAAAAAACAAACAAAAAGTGGTCTCAAGGAATTGTACTGAAACTAAATCTCTTTTACGGGTAATTTCACTGTCACTTTTTAATTTAAAAACACAAAGAAAAGTGATCTTGCACGAACTAAAAACACAACAGATTTGTCTGAAAAGTTATGGGACAGATGTTAAAGCTTTCATTTTGAAACCATCAAAGTGAAGCCAGCAAAAATAATTTCGTTATTTTAGCTTCGTGCACTGACGTACCGTCAAAATGTTCAAAATTTCTTCACAGCTGTTCCGCATTTTATAAACTCAAAACGGAAAATATTCATCGTCTTCTTCGGGATTGAATATATTGAAGATAGAACTACAAAAAACTGTAGTGGGACCTTATATTTCTTGAAGAACATATATTATGAAAAGTTTTCAAATAAAAAAATATATTTTAGTGAAATATATTTTTAAGAAATCCGTTATTTTGAGAGAATGAATAAAACTGAATTTTGTTTTTAAGCTTACACCATAGCAGGTTTGATTAAAAGAAATAAATATATTTTACGCCTCATTTACTGAACACCACATTAATAAACAAACAAGTATGCGCTCGTTATGCGCCATCCCGCTTTGCGCGATTTTGATATCACTCGATTTAAATTAAGATAAAAATATAAAAAGTATATTGGAATTTTGCACCACGATATAAGCGGAGTTTAAGGACGTAGATCAAAAACAATGTTGAAAATTTTCTACAATAGCACACAATGGAACTCGTAAATTAATTTCGAAATTGGGAGAAAACTGAACGGCTAAGGTAAAGCACGATGTTTTGTTGAACCCGTCAACGAACTTTCCGAACAACATATGTCTTGAGTTTAGCACATTAGCAGACCTATTGAAATCATCAATAAGAGAATAAGGGTATTATGGATAGAAGTGTCAAAGTTGCCAGAGAAATTCCAAGTACCATAGCTTGCTTCAAAAAACTTAATAAAGGTAAGTAAATGTCACCTTTCAATTTCCTCTTTCACAATTAAAAAAAAACTGAAATTTAACGTATTATCGATTCACAGCCATCAAGACAGCAGGACAATAGTAAATCAGATCTACCAGACCTGGTCATTTCATTACCCAATTGAAAAGAGTTAGTTACGTGTTTATAGTTATTTGAAAATTAAAATATATTGTTCTTTTTACCATTTTCAGATCATTTTTTTTTTCGGAACCAAACTTTTCACCCAGATTAAAATCAAGCCGTTCAACGCGTTTTTCTACCTTCGCGATTTTTTAAGAAGCAATTAATCGCGTAAAGTGAAGTATGCCTTAATATAAACATTTATCAATATAAGACTGACCACTCAAGATACATGGACATTGTCTTCAGTAGCCCTCTGCTACAGTCCACCCTCTAAAGTATACAATCCATGGCAATACAGGTCGCCTGAATACATCGGTTGAGATATGTTACCGAAAGAAATTGCATAACATAAGCAATACGGAGGACATTACGATGTTTCATTTATATGTTATAAGTCGATACACAATCGGACCTCCCAATTTTTCACTGGACATGTGAGTTTCAACAGCAACCTATTTTCATTTAATTTAGTCCCTTTGCCCTGTTGTAATTTATGTGGCCACCCAGATCAATCTGCAGACCACATATTATGGGACTGTTACGGAAGTAAAGTCTCCCAAAATAGGAAGGAGTTATTTAGTTAAGCATCAGACTTCATTTAGCCCGATTGGCTACACTGACTGTGGTGATCAAGTATACTTTTACAGCTCTCTTCAAACTTTATTTTTAAATTTGGTAACTTTTTAATATTCAAAGACACTTTTGGGGCCCAAATTCAAATAAAATATGGTTTTTAATGTTATTTTTTATTATTTTTTTTTTCTTGGTCCGTGATATCTGGCCTTCTGTCGGTGCCACCATTAACCTTTTCAAACTTTAGTGTGATACCAGCATGCTTAAATCCAGTTTTATATGGCAACCAATTTTGAATACTTTGTATAGGAACCCAATTCGTTTCTAGATACACTTTGGGTGGTGGATCGACATTTTTTTGTCAAAAAAAGTTGATACGCAACATATAATTGGTATGTACTATATGACTAAAAAAACTGAAATACGTTTGGTTTCCTGGTACATCTTCTCAACTCGCCTATTTGGGACAAAAGCATGGGCACTGAACCAGAAATCATCAAGTAGGATGAAGCTTTTTAGATGTGGATCTGTAGATGTATTTTCAAGATTCCCTGGACAGATCATGTTAAAGATTTGCAATTGCTTGCTCATGTGTATAACGACCGATAACTACTTAAAACTGTTAAGATTCGTGAATTACAGTGTCTGGGTTACAACAGGAAGGGCAATAGATACGTTATTACACAACTCATCATGCAGGGAAAAATAAATAGAAAACGAGACAGAGGACGGCGCCGCATCTCTTGGCTTAAGAACTTACAAGAATTGTTTGGGTGCAGTTCTACTAAGTTTTACCGAGATATAGTGAAAAGAGTAATGATTGCCATAATGGGGGGCAATCACTGATTTTAGACGACTCTTCAAGAATTCAAAACATGCAAAAATATTTACAGTAGAAAACAAATATTTTGGAATCAAATAATATGGATTTAGAATCTCGGTCGAAGTATTTAACATTAAATAAAGATTTAAAGTAAATAATTTGTTCACGCTATCCCTGTCAACGATAACGCTATTTCTCTGTCGAGGTAGGCAGGTAGACAAATCGGTAACACATATTTCGCCTCTTCTTCATCCATACACGTTCTCATACAACTCCTACAATTTCTCTGGATTTTTACATTTCTTTCTTTCAAAGTACCATTCTTTAACATGATCCAACCATACTTTTCTTGACTTCTCTGTAACACGCCTTCAACTCACATTTGCAATTTACATTTGTTTTATTAGTATTTTTTCATAAATACGTTCTACTTGCTCAAACCATATCAAAGTGCATTTCTCAATCCTTCTTTACACATCAGCTTGAGTTCACATTCATCCTTAATTACTTGATTCCGATTTCTGTCATGTCGCATTGTCACTCTACGTTATCTTCTATATAAGTGCACGTATATCTACAGAATTAATTCGCCTCTTTCATTATTTTTCCACGTTCCAGTTTTACTCCCATACATCAATGTAATCAACTGTAGTGGATCTATCATCTTAGCAGATCTTGATATTGTCCGGTTCAAGTATATTATACCGGTCTGTAAATATGAAACCGGATTTTTTTATAGAAATTATACATTTATTATATGAAAATGGTAAAAAAATTGCCCATCGCTAGCTATACATTTTTCCCATCTCGCTAGCAATTTGTGGATACCACGCCAATAAAACTGTTGCTCTTTTGAGGCAAACCAATCATCGAGCCATTTTCATACATTTTCGTAAGAAGTGAAGCGCTGCTCAGCAAGTGCGTGTCCCATCGATGCAAATAAGTAGTAATCGGACGGAGCCAAGTCTGGTCAGTAAGCCTCATGCGAAAGTATTTGCCAACTAAACGCTTCAATCGTTCCCTTGACCGGTTTTGATGTGTGCGATGGTGCATTATCATATAGTAAAATCATTTTGTGTTGCCTCTTTTGATATTCTGGTCGTTTTTCACGCAATGCTTGGTTCACATCCATAATTTGCTGTCGGTAGCGTTCAGTATTAACGGTTTCGCCAGGTTTTAGCAGCTCATAATTGATAACACCCTTCTGATCCCACCAAACACAGAGCATTGTCTTCCATCCATAGCGATTTGGCCTCGCAGTCGATGTCGCTGGTTTGATTGGAGTTACCTGGTTGTCGCTGGTTTCTTTTACGCTTAGGATTCTCAAAATATATCAATTTTTCATCGCCAGTCACAATTCTATGGAGAAATGATTTTCTTTTGTACCTGGCGAGCAGCATTTCGCAAGTAGTTTTTCGGTTTTCCTGCTGTCTTTCATTCAGTTCATGTGGAACCCATTTTCCCATCTTCTGGATCTTTTCCATGACTTTCAAACGTATAGAGACGGTTTCTCGTGTCACATTTAATTGATCCTTGATTTGTTCTTACTTTTGAGCGTCATCCTCATCCAACAATGCATGCAATTCGGCGTCTTCAAACTTTCTCCGTGGTCTTCCACGTTCTTCGTTTCTCACGTCAAAATCATCACTTTTGAATTTTTCAAACTACTCAAAGCACTGTGATTTACCAAGAGCATGCTCACTGTAAGCTTTGACAAGCGTTCGATGCGATTCTGCAGCAATTTTCCTCAAATGATAACAGAAAATCAATGTTGTCCGCAAATCGTAGTTTTCAGGCACAAAAACAGACTTCTTCAATGGTATGAAAACATATGTAGTTGTATTAAACTTGTATTGTTGTGAGTCAAAAGATTTTAACAAATGTAAGCACACGAAAAAGGCGCCAATTACGCGGTTTGACAGTCACTACATTGACAACTAGAGCCGTCTATTGTAATTGTCGAACGTTGATTTTTGTTGTTTTCACTCAAAACATGTGGAACCCAAGCGCCGAACTTCCGGACTTTTTCCATTGATTTAAAATAGCGGTATACAGTCATGTGACTACAATTCATCAATTCAATTATATGGTGGTTTGAAGGGGATTTTCATGAATAATATAGTTTAAGCGGTCCTCATCGAAGTCCACTGGTCGTCCGGAACGCTCCATGTCTTTCAGGTCGAAATTACCGTCTTTGAAACGCAAAAAAAATCACGAGATGTCCTTTCATTTGTAGCATCTTCATCGTACACTTCGCAAATATCGCGAGCAACGTTGGCAGCTTTATTCTCTTAATTAAACACGAACAGAAAAAGGTGTCGAAAATGCTCACTTTCGTCCACTTGACATTTCATTTTGAAGACTTGTAATCAAATAAAATAGTATACTCGTGTGTAACGTAAAATCAAACACAATATCTTGTAGAGTAAAAAAAAATCTTTCGAATGACATGAGTGTTCATGTTTAAATTTGGAAAAAACTAATTTTAATTTCAGTATCCCATTGACTTTGTTTCATAAGGCTTAACGCGAGCTGATCATCCTGATGAGGGCTATTTTCCTTTTTATTTTTAATAAACTTATTATTTTTTCTTTCAAATGTGTGGCCGCAAAATACTTCATTCGATTTGTATTATATTTTAGGTTACATAAATTTTGGGTTATATGAGGACACATTCTTTGCAGTGTGCTTATCCGAGTCTATTGTGTTTGTTCTTTATGAAATGAAAAGTTAACGTCCGAAAACACAAAGTTATGTATAATTCTGATACTCATCAAAGTTTTCGGCAAAAATACTCGGTAAGAGGAGATTCTCAGAAAACAAGTCGGAAAAATGTATGAAAAAAAGAGAAATCAGATGGATACTAATAAATTAAAAAGTTTTCATCTCCTGCAAATCTCGAGACGTCTTGTTCGGTTGCTTATAAAGAAGTTTTTTTAAACGATCCAGTAAAATTGGATTCCAGCCACGATCATGACAAGAGTTTTAAAATATTACAGAAGAAAAACTGCTTAGAATTATCCAAAATAATATTATTCTCAGGAAAAAAGTAAAGCTGACGTAAGAATCAGATAGAAGCACAAGGGTGAACGAAGAATTGAGTAAGAGAACCTGATTGAAATCAGAAAGTTAGATTTTACATTAATTAGTAGAAAACTTTTATTTTTAATTACATTTTTGAGTACAGCAATATTAATGTCATTTTTACACATGTTTTCACATTATTTTCAATATACAATAACTTTTAATCAGTAATTTTCGGTAGTTTTTAACGAGTAAATCAAAAGCCATTTTTTTATTCACAGTGGATCAATCGGTTCAAACCTTATAGAGGTTGGTAGACATTTTAAATCAATATATTGTTAAGTTCAACAAGGTGCCACTCAGGCGTTTCTTCAATATAAGGTTTTCACTAGGAACCTGGGGATTCAGTTTTCATTTTGCATTTATTTTCTTTTCGTAATAAGAATAGTTTTTTTTTCATGATTATTTTCTTTTTTCGGTGTAACTGTACTGTATATTGGTCATTTCATGTGATATATATTATATTAAATATTCTGAATTGCGTGTAATTATTTAAGTTGTTGATATTGTATATTCTGTTTAGTAAATATTACTATGGTTTGGAAAGGAACATGTGTAGTATATATATTTTTCAATAAATATAACAAAACATTAACTCTTTTTTGGTACCTATAACATGGTTCTTTATTTATGTTGATCATGGCGATCCGTTAAGATAAAAGTACATTCTCGGATGAGCAAAATAACATTTCAGCTTGTTCAATTATAATTAGTGTTTTGTCTTTAGTCTCCAAAAAATGTTTTTTTTTATCGTTGTAATGTGAGTTTGTAAATCTTCGTTTTAAAGACAGTGATTCTTGTCAAATAAAAATCGCGGAAACTTCATGGACAAATATATCACATTTAAATATTTATCAATAAGCCGTTGATTAACAAATAATTATATTTTTAACAACGTTCTCCAGTTTTCGTATATTTTCATTAAAAACTTAACAATAATCGTACCATTCCTTTTGTTATTCCGTAAGAAAACTTTTTATCTCAGCTACTTCAACCCTTCAAATAGTGTCTGGCCTATATAATTTTTTAACGATTCGTCAAAACAGCAGTGCACGGTCCGCAGTTTTTCTCTCTTATAAAAGTATTTAAAGGATAATTAACCATCGATTTATCTATCCAAAAATGGTATTGTATCTTGAACACAGCTTTCAACATTACGGGATTATCAATGAAAATCCATTGAAGAAAATGAAAAATGTATTTTTATTTACACAAAAATAAACTATTTGGCCTATTCCCGATTGTATTTGTTCCCACCTACATAAATTGCTTAAATTTTCCAGATTGCAAGAACCGATAAAGTTTATTTACCTGCTCGGAATCTTTATTATCCTCAGTACTCAGATAGCTCATGGAATGACAATAGTTCCCAGCAATCGTCCTGTTAGGTTAACAAAGGAAATTCCTTGATGAAACATCAAAGTAATAATAGAGCCGAGAATACGGTAATTCATTTTCAAACTTTTCTTTGAATTACTCATTTTCACGGTGGTCCTCCGTCCATACATTCCATGGGTTTCCGTACATTATTTGAATCTCGGTTTTTTTCTCCCTTTTGAGGTCGTTTTTATATCGAAAACTGTTGGATAGTGTTTGATAAATTATTTTAAAACCATCTCGCGATATATTTTATTTGACCACTAAAGTTCTAAGCCACATTTTAATATTTTCTTGATAATATATAATCCTACAGAAATCAAGAATAAATAGCAGTGTTCGTTTTAATCGTTGAAACTGAAACATTTTGCGTGTATTGTGTTTTTTATGTATGTATAATTATTTCTCGTCATAGAAGCTTTATATCAATCAATACACATAAACATATGTCACCATCATGATGTCTTCCTTTTGGTGTATGTAGAGCGGCCAGAACTTGAGATTTTTATATCAATTCACACAACTATCGCCTCGCCTACAACCATGTGATATATCTCATTATACATGCTTTTCAGTTTCGTATGCTTATTATATTTCCTTCAGATCAAATTTCTCCAGGTGTCTCTCTCCACTCTTTTTTTCCGTCGACGTCTTCATCGCTCTCCATTAATTTGAATATATTTATTTATTTGTTCAATTGAAACTAGTCGAAATGTATAAAAAATAGACTCGTACGTTTCTTTTATCATAAAATATCTTATATTATTTAATACAGTATTTCATTATTTAATAATAAAGATTACCTACCTGGGCTAGTTATGAAGATGCTTGACTTCCACCTGGGGGATCGATATTAAAAAAAAAATGTTATCTGTTAAGGAGTTTGTCTGGTTACAATACTTGCGCGAGATAAGTAAGTATACGAGTGTTGTTGCCTCTTCACGCGCATTAAAGTTACTAGCACGTGCAATGATAAACTGCGAGTTTCATCCCAACTTCAGTGGTCTAATTATAATTTGATATTGTTTCCAGCCCACGCTCTTCAATGTTTTAAACTCAGATTTCTAATGCAAATATCACAAAAAAATTAACCAGTCACTGAGGCTACTAATTTCATAAAAATATATAATAATACTTCATACAGTACCATATTCCTCTCTAACAATAATATCATATTCCTTTCGACGCATTTTTATATTTTCTAAGAGTATTTTCATTATATGGCACTGTTTTGACTGCATATACTTTTTTCTTCTCAAAAAAAACCAATACAGGTACAGGTAAAAGCATGAAATTATAAAATGAACTTATATAATGGCACTCTTTAAAACCACAGTTTTTACCCTTTAAAACTAATTAAAGCTCGCTTTATTTCCCATTCAAAGCAGGAAATAAAATGTTGCACCGCCTAATGAAGTGGAGCCGCAGACAAGACTATTGCATTATACGAAGAGTTATATTTCATACTCGACCGCATTATTGGACAAATTTGATTACAGCAGATTAAAGGGAGTGCATTTGAAGATCGCTTTATTTCAGTATAAGCACAGTTAATTTAGTAAATTGGTAATTTTCCAGTCGCAAAATTTAAATGATTTTCGCTCATAATATATAATACCACTACACTGAAAAAAAATGTCTCGGCATTTGAAGAATACTTTTTAAAAGAATCTATAATAGATTAAATAATGATTCTTGTTGAGATAATTGGGAAATTTTAGGTGAAGAAATGGTAAAAGTATGAGAAATAAGAGTTTTTAAGACGTGGTGTATAGATATGGAAACGAAAAAGCCTGTGAGTATAGATAGAGTGTGTTAAGATCTGTCCTTTCTGACGATGCGTGATGATATCATATGTTTCATATATAGCTCTAGTTGGCATACTACTGAGGGTAGATATATCATTTTTTACTACAAAATTGCCTATGTAAGGGACGTGATATAGTTTTAGTCCATAAAAATTCTTACTTGTTCAGGCAGGTAACTTTTGGAAATTACTAAGAATATTTGTAAGGAAGGCTGCAATCCTAATACCATAAGCGTTTATCTGACAGGACTGATCTCTCAGCAGGCGATCCCCAAGGTAGAAGTCTGTCTCCACTCCTGTTTTTTTTTAATCCATCTACCCAATCACGTCATCCCTAAAGTGTTCTCATCATCTATATGTGGATGATCTGCAGATAAATGTATATTATTTCGATCCAAATTGCTTTCACTCGGCATTAAACTATCAAAATGTTGACCCTCAATCGATATCCGAATGGACTAAAGAACTAGCGTACACATTAATCCTACGAAGTATCAAGCGATCCTCATTGGCAGTCATCAACTCTCCGTTACTTACTTCCTCCAATATAACTTGATGGTTCTATTATACTATGAAATAAAATAGTTAAAAACCTAGATATGTTAATAGATTACACTCTCTCGTAGCAAAATTAAATAAATGAGATTATTCGAAGAATGTTCTTCAGCCTAAATTCCCTTCAAGTGTTACAAAGATTTCTGCTTACGCAAACCAACATTTTGTTCATGAAATCTCAACTCTTTCTGATTTCGGACTACGCCGACGTCTGTTATTTGGATTACAGGAAAACATACCTAAAAAAGTATGATCACATCACTTCATATCAGAAGGAGCTGAACTGGTTTAATGTGATAAACAGACGCAAAATTCACATACGATCACTATTGTATAATATCCCCGACGCTCGCCTCTTATCCTGCCAAAAATATTCAACGTCTTTCTGATCATGGACTTGCGCTACGCTCAAATAGAGCTTGTTTATTAACTTTCCCAGTTCACCGCTTTTTTTTTACGTCGACCTTTATTGCTCGTGCAGTGAGATACTGGAACCAATTACAAACCAATGTTAGACTCACTCCATCATTTGTATGTTTTTTAAAGCGACAGAAAAAGTTTTAATTTCAAGTCAGTAATAACGTATAACGTATTTAATTCACGATTTTTCTTTCCTCTCTACCATGCCCTTCTTTTTCTTTGATTGATGATATCTCACTTAAACTTTCAAATTAATAAATGTAAGTTTATTGATAGCAACATAATAGCAAAAAATAAACATTGAAGAGAGAAACTATGAAAAGGGCTTGACTTATCTTATAACACCCCTCCAGTCGAGATTCTCCCCCACCAATAGAGAGCTAGCCCGGCCGCGAGTGTATCATATATTTTTCAGGTCACACCCTTGTAATTGTCTATTGTTCACAAATTTTGTGAAGGTAAATATAAAATTAAATATTTTTTTACGATCATGTTATTTCCTTCATTTACTTTTGTATTGGTTGGAAGAGATTGCCACCTGACGGTGAGCAAGATGGTTTTACAATAAAATGTTAATGAACAAATAAATGACGCATAACAATAATATGTTTCAATTTATTAGTCGTGTATCATATATGATTACTTTATGGAAAGGAAATTGGATTCGTTAAATTATTACTTTGATTAAAGTTACATACATTTTCCCCCCCATTAGCAATTATTTATCCCTGTAGCCATTTCCTATAAGCTTCTCATATTAATGTTCATTACGGTTAACATGGACCCCAGTCATACCTATTTAATTACAAAGACTACATTAATTGCCTGGTAAACAAAATGTCAATCTTCCAGACAGTGTGGCGGGTTTGATACCCGTTGAGATAAAATTAAAAAAAAAGCGTTTTTGTCTGATTTTTACTTATGGCTTTTATATTATTTTGGTTGATTAGAAGACATCACCACGTAACAATTCACTTGCTAGATTGCACGGTATATAACAAAATGTAAATCTTTACAATAACAGAAGAAATCATTCCATTTTAAAATACGAGTATGTAATAATCTATATCTTCGTCACCAAAATTCGACTAAGTAATTGCACGACCAAAGAATTCAAGTTTAAATTGCTAGCCCATTTTAATAAAAAAAGTGTTCACTTTAGGAATACAGTTCAACAACGACAACCCCCGTGGCCTAGTTAGTAAGACGTTTGACTTCCGCGTAGGGATTTCGGGTTCGATTCGGATTCCAAAAAATCATCTGGCAACAATACTCGCATGCGCTAGACATGCAGAATAGTTTTGCCAACACGTGATATGACAAACAACGGGTTCCGTGTCAACTCCGGTGGTCCGTGTCTACGAGTTGTCCTTTCTTAATAGCGCCTCAGATATTAACATCTTCAAAAAAATTTTTTTTTTAAGGAAGGTGTTTAGAGCTTACTTATATAACCTGTAAATGTAAACTTCATAAAATAAATAAATATGTCTCAATCACCAGTTGTGATTTGTTGAGGCGTACGATAAGAATGTATGAAAATATAGCTCAGCATAATATAGCGCAGAAAATACAGCTCAGCCGAAAGTATGTTAAAAAAGGCTTTATTCATAAGCTTTTACATTCTTGGAACCCCCAAATAGATGATAGGCGTTATTTTTACTAGAACACGGATGTTACCCATTTAAACATATCTTAGGATTTTAAGAAAATTTTGGATACATGGAAGGTCCTTTTTCAACTCTCTGTCTTGGAGAATTAGACCCCAAATAGCTGTAAAGGGTTAATGCAGTCCAATCCGCAAATGATCAGAAGTAGCAAATTTATCGCTCTCTCCTGATCCATCCGACCCGCTAGCAACTGAGTTATTTATACCGATGGGTCGAGAAGAAACTGCTTTTCGTATTATTTCATGTGTATCCTCATTAATTCTCCTTGTTTTGTACAACATTTTATATGGTAAATACCAATACCAAACACGTGTACTGGAAGCCCATTTATATTCAGCTGAAGTTTTAAGAGATATCGTAAAACACTTTTATCTTTTCCGTTATTATTTATTTTTATGTTATTAAAAATTGGTTGCGTTGGTTTGTTACCAGCATAAAATTACAATTTAAACATTTTTTGTTTACATTTATTTCATGTCGAATTAAAATAAATAAAAAAAACACCTACTTTAATAAAATAGTTCAGGTATAATACATAATTTCTGGAATAAAAATAAAACAATTTATAATTATCAAACACATATAACACAACTAAAAATTAAGAAATGGTTTACTAAAACAAACACATATAACACAACTAAAGATTAAGAAATGGTTTACTAAAACAAACACATATAACACAACTAAAGATCAAGAAATGGTTTACTAAAACAAACACGTATAACACAACTTAAGATTAAGAAATGGTTTACTGAAACAAACACATATAACACAACTTAAGATTAAGAAATGGTTTACTGAAACAAACACATATAACACAACTAAAGATTAAGAAATGGTTTACTAAGTCAAACACATATAACACAACTAAAGATTAAGAAATTATAAAATGCTATAACAACAAATGAGAAAATAAAAAATAATACCTACATACATATCATCACGCCGTATCGCTTATGGGGTAGGCAGAGAGAACAAATCTTCAAACTTTTCTGTTGAAGCACACCATTTTCGGTTACTCTACATTCATGCATCTCGTCATGCATTCACAATCTTCTATTATTCAAACTTCTCACTTAACCTTATTTCAAAATCTGGTCAATTTGGTCCAGTCACGTTTTCCCCAGTCTATCTCTTCCACATACACCTTGCACTTCTGACTTAATACAATTATATATAGACAAGTCTAAATTATCAATTATTATAAAGTTATTCTCTCATCATTCATTCTCTACACATGTTCAAACCACCATAAAACTCGTTTCTTCATCTTGCTTAAAACAATAGTTTTATACATACATTTATTTCCGATGTCTTCATTCTGCCTTCTTTCAAACATTAAAACTCGACAATTTTCCTTATTGCACACATCTCTACACCATTAATCTTACTCTTTCCTTTCTGCCAAGTCAAATTTTTATTTCCACACATCACCATATATCATCAGGTAGGCACCAATACACTAAAATGTATTGTCGTTTTGGCTTCTGTTGATATTGCAATTAAATTTATCCTCATCAGCTGTTCTTGCTCTATTCCCCATACGGGTGTAAAACATTTGTTTATTCACTCATTACTCTATTTCCCATAAGATTATTGATTGTGTAAGTAATGTGTTATTTAATTTAGTTGAACAAATTCACCTGAGGAGCACACACAGTGTGTTAATATACGTGTAGTAATATGTTTAAAAATATAGTGGAAGAAAACAACGATTTATTCTTAACCCAAAAAGTCGAAATGGTTTTTTTTAAAGACAATACTTTCTTTAAAAAAAATATATTAATTTTAATGGGAGGGTAGAAAAACAAAAGAATGAAAAAAAATATATCATTCACCACAACTTCAACTGACGTTTATACATTTTAAAATATCATTATTACCTGCCACTAAGCAATTGCACTTATTTGTATAACGCTTTTCTAGTTGGCTGGAAGTTCTGTTTAGCAATAAACTTGCCTTTTATATATTTTATAATCAATAGATGCCTTGTTTTCTTGTTATTTCTAAAATGAGAAATGTGGATTAGGTATTTTTTTAATAATTACGTCCATATTATATAGTGCAATGTAAAAGTCCTTTTTATAACAAACAAGCGAACGTATCCCATTTCCCCGGGTTTACGTCTAAATATGTATGTTAGGATTGTTATATGACTAAGGTAGAACCTTGGGTATATTTATCTTGGTAAATAGAATTTCTTAGTAATAATTTAATCAAATTGAATGCCTCGAAATGATTGACATATTCTTTGATGAAAAACATTATAACATAGTTTGTTTGAAAATAATATTCAAGACTAACCCGAGATAAAACGATATGTAGAGCTGTTCGCGGGGAAAGTATTCTCCGCAAAAGTCAATTCCAGCTACGTTAAATATTTGTCTTTGAACTCAGGGTTATATGCTCATATGCCCATGTTGACATTGCCTGTTTTACTTCCAAGGACAATTATCCCTTACTTATTAGCCGGAGACCTTTTTTATCTCCAACATTTTATCCTTGTTTATAATATAGCACTAATTTTATTAGTTTTTGAAAATTTTCAAAATGTTTTTTTTTTTCAATATCCAAACATCATCATACACATTATCTTTTGCAGTCATACTCTTATTAACTTTGGAATAATATTCATGGTTCAATGAAATGTGTTTCAGCTTTGTCAATTGTTAAGAGCAAAAGTAAAGAATTATAATTAATCTCAGAATATTTCTTAGCAATTACTCATTTATTACCATTTTCCTTGAGATTTATCGTTTGTTTTTTAGTTTGTTTATTTTTTCAAATAGTATTCCCATTTACTAAGTTTACAACACGGTCATGAATACCAATAATAATAATTACGAAGCATTGGCTGGTTCATTTGAAAAAAATAGTGGTTTTAAATCTTTCTCATGTATTAACATTCAAGTATTAATTACAATAAAATAAATAAAATTATCGCTGTCAATAATTTATTATTCAAGCAGGTATTATGAACCAACTAACTGAACTTCAGTGGAATTTATGTAAGTTTTTCAAAATCCTAAAATTTACATCATTATTGTTCTGATGCGTATGTTATCTATAGTTTTGACATCTTACCGGAATTTATGTGCAGTCAAATCCATTTCTCCGATTATCTTTACATGTTTTATCATTGCTCAGCCTCATATAGAAGCAATTTTTTTTTACATATTAAAACCTTCCTCAAAATTTCCCTTTAGAACTGAATCAAAATAAATTCAGCGATTTTAGATATTTCGCGAGCATTTTGACACTTTCTTTAAGTATAATCAAGATAAATATTAAAAGTAAAGTCAAGATAATCATTAAAAGTTATATACCATAAAAAAATAATTTAATATATGTTAAACGGATACTTTAAGCGCCCTCTTGGTGCCCGCTATGCCCCAGTTACTAATAAGCCTATCTTTCAATCCGGAAGTGGCAGGTTAAGTAACTATTGGTACCAATGTTTTAAAGGTCATGATAAAGGTCATCTGGTATTCATTTGAGCTATTTTTATTTAAAACAAATGCTGGTCGATTTCAAGAAATAATATTAAGGGGGTATTCTAGTCTAGAAATTAGAAAAAAAAATTTTTTGCATATTTTTTAAGTTTATTGTTCTCAAAAAAATAAGTTCTCAAAAGTAATTTTTTAATTTCTTAATATTTTAAGTTATAGCTATAAATGAAGCAGGAATTACGCCGCACCGGTATGACTCAGACAGTAATCTGAATACTTGACGATTTCATTACTATTTCACTAATTATATGTATCACCGCGTCGCTGTTTCTACTTTCTATCTTGAGTCTCTTTTCTTTAGACTTAATGATCCCAGTTTGTTACGAGAGCAAGGCTTAGGTCCTACTGGTGTCTCATAATAATCCGGGATCATTGCGCCTGAAGAAACCCTCGAGATAAGAGGAAGAATAACGTATCGCGGAGAAAAATGTAATTAGCGGAACAGCATAATTTGTTATTAAATATTCTACAACTTAACTCCCGTGACCTAGTTGGTAAGAATTGTCCTCTAGTCCGAAGATTGCGTGTTCGATTCTCGTTTACATCTGATTTTTTAAAAAGGGTTCCAGTCTGGTTTCTGGTTGGTTGGAACAGATTATTATATGGAAATATACTCCCCAGATTATATGTTTAACAACAAAAGTATAATACAATATAGTTCTAATATGATGCACCATAAATTAAAAACCAAAACCTTTGATAATTCCGTACATTTTATTTTTGCGGAATAAATAATAAAGCACTTTAATAGAGAACGATTGCAATATCTTCGTTATGTAAAATAAATTGAACAATTTTACATAGAAGCGGGATCCAACGAATCCACAGGTGGTGCTATTTCCATTGTGTTGAGAAACTAATGAGTTTTGTGTATGAGGCGCTCCACTGAAATCCAGGAATTCATCTTAGTTTTGTTTTGTTTGCTCATCGTAGTTTTATTTCTGAGATTTTATTTTTGCTTTTTACTTATTTGAAAAATATTTTTTAAACTGTTTTTGTTAATGGTTTTAAGCTGGTTACAGCGTAACTTAAAGACAATCATAAATATTACTTAATATCCTAGTCCCATATCAGATCCCCAGCACTCATGATAATCAGTGCAAGAACTTGTTTAATCAGCTCCCTTATACCAAATTCTCCAATCAATTCCCTGATGAAGTCAAATTAAGACATATTTCTCCAATATATCTTCGATTCTCAACTGTTTTCTTGATAATGTGGTGAAAAAGACCAGCCGTTTTACCATACAAGACATTGTTTAAATACGATATCTTACATTATTTACTTTAAGAGGGTAAACTACCTTAGAATTCCACTTCTCCTGAGTATATTGGAATTACTCATTAAGTCAGTTCAATGTATCTTTAGCACATTTCAATATTTATTATTCGCAAACACTTGTTCTTCATTTAAAGTATTTTTTTTACTATCTAAATTTTCATACCACATTCCAACAGATGTGTATGGCTATATCCCCAAAATTGATCATATTTGGCTTTCTTTTCAACGAAAATGTTTAAATACATGTATTTCATATCAGTAGCGTATACTTAAAATGGATTAAACATAAACACAAAATTAATAAGGAAGATATAAAATTGAATTCAGTTAAGTGAAATTTGTCACAAACTTGTCGATCTCTACAAAGAACCATGTGTAGTAAAGTCGAAAACTGATGATTATGGTATGAACATTAAATGTAAGTATTTCGCCTCACAAAGCACCTCCTGGACAAACCTGGAGGACGATGAATTAGTTGGACAAAATTGAGATGGAAGGATAACTTTTTCATATTAGCGGATCAATTGAAAAACTCGCGAGGGGTGTTGCAGGACCGAGACCAGTGAATGTGACTTCTGGAGCAGGCATATCTGAGGAGGAGGTGAATTCCAGCGAATAAAATAATGTTGAATATGTAAAGGGTTTGAAAATAAGTGCAAATTTTATTATAATTTAAAAAAAGTGTTTTGTGATTTACACTAAATATTTGAAATGTGAGAAGACACATTGGATTGTTAGCGGATGTGGGTAAATCTTAGAGCATGTGAATATTGGAAACAATTTTAATATTTTTAAAAGTATCATTTTTCAAATTATTTGTTAAATGCCTTGTTTGTTATTTCTTTGTGGTATCATTTACTGAGTGACACATTTAAAACTTGATTTTTTTTTTATTTCAAAAATAAAAATTATAAAAAAAATAATCAATAAATTTAAAAAGAAGAGGAATTTCTCTAGCTGATCAAGGCTATGTCTAGTTGTAAGACGCTTCATTCAACCAGATGATTTCGCATACGTTTCCGATGGCACACGAAAAAAAGTGAACTCAATCTGATAGCGTTTGTTTGGTAATAATACACGTGCTCGACGTATGCGAATTTTGTTGCCTCTTCACGCGCGATAATTTTGTTAACACGTGTGATTAAGAACAACGAGTACCGTACATACTCTAGTGGTTCTAAGCCCGAGAGCTCGATGTATTAAGCTTATGTCAATGTTGTCTCCTGGCCACGCTCTTCACTTTGTCTGAATCACGAATTTGGAAACGTTGAGGGGTGCCATAGAATTATTGAAAAAAAAATACATATGAATATACATTGAATAGATGAATATACATATATAGATGAATATACAATTGATAAATTAACATCCAATGGCACACTGTAGTGATACGATGGAAGCACACCGGCATGTTTTTTTTTCCTTTTTTTGTAAAAAAAAAAGTCAAAGGACCAACGATCCGGTGACCTTCCGCACGGAAGTCCGATACGTTACAGCGCCACTATATACTTCATAGATTGAAGGATAGCTGAGAGGCAACATCTAAAAAAGGCAGTATTCTTGATAAGTCTAACTTAAAAGAAAAATCTGTTGTACTCGTAATTGAAGAGTACTATACGAATGAATGAATAATTAAAAGAGCGGAAAACTGACATACTCATGTTATCGACAAAAATGTGCCTTTGTGTTTTACGGAACCAGCCATTGTTTTCAATAATCAATAAACTGAACATTAAATTTGAAAAATTGTATTCTGTATAAAACGGAATATTTTTTTATATTGCATTCTGCACCATTGTTATTTCAAAATGTATGCATTTTATAAATATAATTTAAGATAAATAATACTGCAGAAGAGCGATTTATAACATTGAAGTTCTACATTTGTTCATTTTTGACTCAACGTGTGTTTCAAATGAAGTTCACGTATTAAAGCTTCGTTTTGAATAAACGTTTGCACGAATGAATTTGAGTTGTAATTTGTGCAAAGCTTACGTGAGCTGTGTTTCGACTCAAATAGAAATATTTCAATGAAAATATTTATTTAAATACGGAAAACGCTTTTGATGATTGAAGTAATAATTTTGAATATGACAAACTCTTTTTATTTCAAGTAGCTCGGGCGCTTTTGAGTCAATTGAGTTTCACCGTTTTGCAAATATTTCGTAATACTCTTTGAAAAAATTACATTCCGATACTTGTTGTTTTCATCTTATTCCTTTGAATATTTTACAGAGTAAATTAATTTTAAGGAAATACTAGTATTTCATGACAAAAGGTAGAACAAATGTTCTTATAATATTTTTCATTGTGCGTCGATTTTTTTTATTGGTTTTCCTAATTTAAATAAGAAAAGTGGTGAAATAAAAAAAGTAAAGTTTTTTTATGAATAGCTAAAAGTGGCGACCTCCGTGAACTAGTTGATAAGAAGCTTGTCTCCCTGCCTGGAGGTTGCGGGTTTGATCCTCGTTGAAACCTAGATTTACTTTAAAAGAATTCCAGTCAGGTTTTCACTTAAAGCCTCTTATATATACCTAGTTGGCTAGAAAATATTGCCGCAGGGTAAGAAGTGTCAGACCTTTTCCTATTTTTTAGAAACAATAAGATTTACACATTTAAATACATAAATCAATTATAACACATTACCATCTTACCAGGTGTGACGCGCCTGCTCTGTTCAGCCGGCTTCTTAAAGAGTCAAGTACTCTTTAATCTCAAGAGTTCGTTGGGTTATTGGCACTTTGAGTAACTCTTTCTCAACTCTCAGCGTAACAAGGGGCACAATTAAACGAGATATAATTTTAAGAACAACAGTTTATTAAATAAATGGATTAAAAAAAATTAAAAAAACTTGAACGTATGTCAAGAAAAAAAAGTTTAAAGTTCGGTTCGCGAATCAATGGCTCGAAGACTGTGTTGTGAATTTTAACAAGGGGATTTACAATGGCAAATTAGAATTTAAGTTGAGCCAGGGCTTAAGGTCCTGTCTGAAATCCAGCATTAAATACTGGAAACAATATTCACCCAAAATTGAAGATGTCGTCCTGAAACGTCTGTGATACAGCAGAGAAAGTCAGCGAATCGGTCTGGCAGTATTCCGTACGACCAGCGTTGAAGGAACGTCCGTACAACGCCAAGTCTCCAAAGGAAAAGGAAGCTGCGCGCGTATGTTCCCCCCTTCAAGGCAAGTCCCGAAAAAGAGAAGACAAATATTTCTGTCTCCCTTACCAATACGAGCGCCGCCCGAATGTACAGACGTGGAACCATGTCGTCATTGAGAAGATGCTTCTAGGAAATATACCTGGCTGTCACAGACACCACCCTTTTATTTTATTATAGAATCCTTTTATTTAAACAAAGAATTACAATGGTATTCCTTACGATTCGGGACGGCGTTTTGGATATTTTATTATTCAATCCCCAACCGTTTGGATCTTAAGATATCTTGCTATTATATTTTCAAGACAATAACTTTGCGAGGGTGACCACCTAGGAGTATCCTAGAACATTCCAGTCTTTTATGATACTTTGATCTTTTTGTTTACAAAGCAAACCGCATTCACAGTCACCAATCGACACCACGTGTTTCATAAAACGTGATATGTCGCGAATTTACAACCTCGAGGACGTGAAGTATGCACTTTATCAAATATAGTCCTCACAGAAGCCAATAATAAAGTATACAACGAAAGTGTAATACAATACAATACATCAAAGTTGAAAAAAGTACTTTATAAATCTATTAAAATAATGTACATCACTTTTATTAATGATAACCTTATAATAAATAATCCAAAAGCTACCGTGAAAACATTGTCCGCGATTGTTTCATTCTTTTGTTTTATGATTTCGCTGTAAACAGTACAACCTGGTGTGTTTATTGTCACGTGGCAAAGGCTACAATCGACTAGAAATATGTTAAAAGGATCCTTAGTGAAAACCAGATTAAAACCCCGAATGTCTGACTGTTTACATTACCTTTTATTCAAAATACACTCATGAGTCAATACAGTACTGGAAGCGGTTGTAAAATTTTCTGAAGCACTCCTGAAACTCATTTCTTCAGAATAGCCTCCAAAATCACGGTCTAAGCCTTCTGGATATCTAAAATCATGTCAAAACGCTTTCCTTTCATCACCAATTTCAAGTTTGTGAATAGCCAGAAATTGCATGGAGTCAAATCATACGAATACGAGGGATAATCCATACTTTTTTTGGCCAAAAAATTGCGTAAATTAATGTTTCTTGCGCCGGTGCCCCTTGTTCCCGGTATTTGGGTCGAACTCAAAGAATCCTGGCATAATATAAACGATTCAAAATACCCAATTAAATATCGGCGTTCACCATTTAACCTTCCGGTGTGAATTCCTTATGGATAATTCCTTTGGAATCAAAGAAAACGGTGAGCAGAGTCTTGATTCGGCTGTTCTGCATGTGCACTTTTTTCGGTTTCGGAGATTGTGGACCCTTCCATTCCGAGCTCTAGCGCTTTTTAAGTGGCTCATAACAAAAGCACTATGTTTAATTACCTGATATAATGGTTGACATAAAGTCTGGATCCATATAAGCCGCTATTTTCATGTTTCTGCATTGCTCCACTCTGCATACTTTTTGATCGTCAGTCAGTGTGTGACCTTTCGTTTGCCCAAATTTTCCGTTAAAATGAAATGGACAGTTAATTTAGGAATTCCAGTGAACTCCTCGATCAGCTTAATAAACACGCAATTAACATTTTGAAGGATTTTAGCCCCCTTTTGAACATTTTCTTCAATTCGAACTGTCAATGATGGTACAGGCCGTAGATCATCTTAAATTATCTCTCTTCCCTCACGAAATATTTCATACCGCTTAATAACGTTCTTACAACTCATTGCTTTACTACCATAAACAGTTTGAATAATTTCAAAAGAATTTGGGGCACATTTACCCAATTTAAAACAAAATCTAAGGTTAACACGTTGCTTCATTGTTCCTTTTCCAGCCGAGACTCAGAAGGTACTGTCAATTGTTACATCATTACGAATGAACCGGCAATGCCAGTTCTTTTTTACGGAAGATAGTCAAAATGTGTGACTAGTTAACGAATATATTCATCTATAGATGGCGCTGGTGGTTACGTGAAAGTAAAATCAGTCGCTTTACTCATTGGACAGACTCTGTATATTTCAAATTTAAAAGTTTGTTATAATTATAAAGACCTTCGTTAAGGAAAACACTTGACAACACCAACAAAAATTAATTAAAAAATGAAAAAAAACCTTCAATATTTCAGGCCAATACATTTAACATTAACATATTTAGGACATTCAAAGACTTTTTAACATCCCTAAGAAATCCCACTGAACAACAAACTTTTGTTTTTCATGTTGGTTAAAGGTAACAGAGCCTGATGGTTAAACAGCAATGTTAACAAAAGATAACAGACCATTGTGGATATAATTTTAAAGTTTTCTCTCCTCTATTGGACATGTAGGTGGTATTCACGTTCATAACTTGCTGTTGTATATTCTCATTGTGTACTTGCTGATCAGTATCAAAATACTCCCGTGATGAGAGTGACAATTTCTGTTTTGTGCGAGATATGTAGTTTAAGTGCTCAACGAGTTTCAACAAAGTAGTAAGATCATTAAAGAAACTGATCCATTTTTATGCCATTTTTAATGTTTCCTCTCCATAAATTTCTAGCTAAAAGTGTTTAATATGGATATGATGCTAAAAATACAATAAAATAAATCCAATTCAAAAATATGTCTTGTTTAAAACTTAATGCCTTTTTTATCAAGGATTTATTTTTCTAAATATCTTTTTTATTTATAAACAATTGTCGAGACGTATAATATATTATAACAGAGATTCTTATTCGTATATTTTTAACTATCTTTGACATAAGTATCTAAAACTAAGTAATCAACATATTTTTTGAGAATCTTACATACATAGTACGATAACGCCATTTTCCTACCAAGATAGGCAGAGAAGAAACAGCGCCAGAATTCTCTATCTCCAAACATTTTTCGCCTATTCTATATAATTTAATTTCACTATTATTTTTAGATTAAAAATATTACAAAAATAATATAAATAAGTTGAATGTAAGAATATAAAGGTAGTGGCAGTGGCAATTTAATTAAGTACTTCCCAGCAAATTCATATGTTCAGAAAAATATATTTGGTAAGGAAACTTCTGACAATTTACCAACGTGTATCTAATGTTCTTACATATATAATCATACATTTCTATAAAACCTCCCCGAAAAAGGTTGCATCCAACGTGCATGACGCTGTTTTGTTAATATTAAACCTGAAGGATGCTTTGATTTGGAAT
Organism: Odontocerum albicorne; assembly: GCA_949825065.1. Classification (NCBI taxonomy): domain Eukaryota; kingdom Metazoa; phylum Arthropoda; class Insecta; order Trichoptera; family Odontoceridae; genus Odontocerum; species Odontocerum albicorne. The sequence goes on along the minus strand of OX463851.1, from coordinate 16,497,233 downwards.
TTGTTAAAGGCAGCACATCAATAAATATATTCAATTAAATGTTTGAGAGTATTTTAAAACCAAGGTACCAATATTAAATAACAATTTTACTATTCACCTGACTCGAAGCGTTGTAAAGTTGCCACTGATATTTGGGCAAATATCTATTATGAATTATTTATTTGTGAATTTACTCCAGGCCCATATGGCAACATTATTTTTTTTTTTAGTTATCAAGTAATGAATTACTCTTACATTTCGTCAATTTTTATAATGCACAGGATGTAAAATCAATATACCCATATAAAATTAAAATCAAAAGACACTTGATATACCCATGTAAAATTACATTGCACTTATATAAATTGACTTCAAAACTAATGTTACTTATTGCTGGAATCTTCTTATTATGTAATTGTCTTGTAAAACATATTATTATTTATTGCTGGGATTATTTTTTTTTTAATCAAAACAGTATTGGGAGAAAAAAAATCATTGTATAAAAAACAATAGTTTTTATTTAACATTCCTCAGAAGTTTCCAGACTTGAAAATCGTTTGAAAAATATTCCATTTAAAATAAAATTATTTTAATATACCTATCTAATATTTAATCATCTAAAAAATATTCAAATTTAAAGACTGAATATTTTTAGGACATTTGAATATAATTTAATAACAATTGAAAAAGTTACCGAGAATTGGTTCAAATTATTCAGTTAGTTCTTAAAAAAAGCCCATTTCGCAAAACACGTCAAATTCCGTTTTAAATTAACCGCAAATTAATTTAGATCATAGTAAAGTAAACTCCTGGATATACCACAAACGTGACGAAACTTGAAGGTATAAATATGAAAAGTTCTCCGCTCTAAAGATCTTGAATAATCTTTAACATCCTCCTCTCGTGCAATTCAAATGTCTAAAAGCGCATCCACGAGACGGCACTTATTCTTTATTTTAAAGTATGTTAATGGGATTCCCTTTCAACTACTTAAGGTATTCAGTAAGAAGAAAGGCATTAATAGTACACAATCTACGACACCTAAGAGTGTTATAACGGAATAAATTATGATAAAATAGTTTGGGGGGTTTGAACAATGGGAGAAAATCTTTATAAGCAAAATAACCTAAGACATTATTTCTTTATATCATTATAGAAATGAAATTGATGAAAACCCAAATATAAAATATTGACTTTGATTTTTTATTGTATCGAGGAAGAGAAGACAAAAAATGTTTTGTAATATTCAATTGTGTTTTAGTATACTTTCATTTATACAAACAACTTGATGGCTTTATTGTAATCAGGTAATATTTTATAACCAACCAGAGAAATTTTCAAGTGGCTGTCACACCTTTTTCCTATATTAGAAACAAATTAGATTGTACACATTTCAATACTTAAATCAGTTATAACACATTACCATCATATGAGGTGTGACACTCCCGTTCAGCTCCGCCGGCTTCTTAAAGAGGCAAGTACTTTTAGATCTCAGGGGTTCGTTGGGTTCCCTTAACTCTGAATAACTCCTTCTCAACTCTCAGCGGGACCAGGCGACACAATTAAACAAAGTATAATTTCAAATGAACAGTTTATTATATTATGGATAAAAAAGAAAAAAAAATATAAAAAAAACTTGACGAATGTCAAGAAAAAAAAATTTAAAGTGGCTACAAAGATTGTGTTGTAATTAGCAAGGGAGATTTCAATAACAATTTGAATTTAATTTGATCGAGGGTTTAACGTGGGGACGAAATCCAACATTAAGATAAAAGGAATGATATTCACCGATAATTGTAAATGGAGTCCTGGAGTTCTGCGATATACGGGGAAAACGAGTCTGGCTGTCTTCCGTACAAACACTGTTTCTGAAGAGACGTCCTAACAGTGTCGTGTCTGGTAGCAAAAGAGGCCTCCTCGTGAAATTTCTGGCCTTTTATAGCCAGATCGGGAGAAAGAGAAGCTACATGTATTCCTTCTCACTTAAAATAATAGTTTTACATAGCAACAGTCGTAGACATGATACTTTATTTTTAAAAGACAATTGAGATCGGTATCTTTTAGAATTCAGCAAAAAGGGTATGTCGTCTAGACAGTTTTTATTGCTTTTATGTTGTCAGGTCCACCCAGCGACTTCCCAGAAGGACCGTAAATCTTATTGTCTCAGCCGATAACGTTGGCAGTGCAATATTCCATTTGTATAACCAAAACAAAGTAGATTTTATTATAGACCCTTTTTATTTTTAAACAGACAATGACCAAGGAATTCTTTACAATTAGGGATAGGGTCTTGTGCTCCGAAGCGACCACCTAGGTGATCCCTTTTTCGTTGGCCAAATCTTACCGACAGTAATTATTAAAAAATATACTAAAATATTTTACCCAGTTACTAACCGAGGGCACGTGTTTCAAAAGCATGATATGTCGCGAATTTATTATCGGGGATGTGAACTATGCAATATCAAATACAGTCCTGACATGGCTTTAAGTGAAAACAAGATTGAAACCTTTTTTTCAAAATTTGGGGTTCAATGGGATAAGTGTAGTTTGCGCCACTAATTAAAAAATAAATGTCTTAACAACTAACTATAAGACAAAGATTGTCTTGTTTTATATATTTAAAGATTTTTCAAAAAAAAATATTTACGAAGGGTTTAAACAACAAATTATATGAAATTGAAGCTATTTAAGGTAACGTGTTAAAAATTCCTTTAAGAATTTTGAAGAAAATATGTATCGCATCACGCCGTTTTCCTGCTGGTGTATACAGAGAGGACACCTTAACTGTCCAATATATTAGGCTCTGCAACCAGCTGCCAACTAACATAAGACCTGCTTCTTCGCAAGTCTGTTTCATTCAGCAGCTCGAAAGAATTTTCCTTCAGTGATGAAGCATACAGCCTGATTTTCCCATTATCCTTTTTTCACATTTCAATATTTCCTCACATCCCCTAGCCGCAGATGAATTTGTTATAAAACTGTAAAAGTTGTTTGTCTTCTTTAAAACTTGCAATCCTTTTTTTAATTTTCTTTTCATCATAGTTTTTGAATTTCTCTGGAGTCTCTTTGTTCAGCTCCAGAATAAATATAAAATTAAAACACGGTAACTTTATTTTCTTTCACTTGAGTGGTCAAGAACTAAAGTAATATATACATATTAATTATAACATTATATATGTTGTTTATGGTGAAATAAAATCAAAGTGTCGATACTATTTGTTGTTCATGGTACAAATGGGGAGAAGGTTAAAAGCGGAGAAGAAAGTAAATTTAATTGACATTTTTGTTTTGTTTGTTTGCTTTATGTATTTCAAAGGTTTCTAGGCTTTTTATTATGTAATATGTGTCTCATGTGTGTAATATTTTTGAGTTTATTATTTGTGATAACGAATGATCACATGTTATAAGGTTATTAGCAAACTTAGGAAAAAAAGGGTTTTTTATTGCTCTAATATGTTCTTTAATTCGTGTAATGAAGTTCCTTGTTGGCTACCCACGTATACCGCATTGCAATCATTACAGCAATCATGTTCAACTCCACTCTTATTATAGATGCTATGAATATTATATTGTAGTTAATATTGGTTTTAGCCACTGAACAATAAATATAATTTGCTGTATAGAATGCTGGTTTTATTTCATAAGGTAAGGTTTTTACGACTTGATTAGACATTTTCGAATCGTTTTTTCTTTATTGTGTAATTTTGGGTAAATAAAAATGTGAATTAAATTACCTTTTTCTTCACTATTTTAATTATTAAATCTTTATTTTTGTCCATTATTCGTTGCAATTTGTTGTATTGAGCAAAGTCCTTTTTTGAAATTCGATTCCTTAAGAGTGGATGTGGTATCATGGTGTATCGTTGAATTTAAACTTACTAATTTGGGCGTAAAAGGGTAGTTGGAATCAACTTATATGTGCGTGAGATGGTAGTTGGAATCAACTGGTACGTGCGTGAGATGGTAGTTGGAATCAACTGGTACGTGCGTGAGATGGTAGTTGGAATCAACTGGTATGTGCGTGAGAGGGTAGTTGGAATCAACTGGTATGATTGCATCGGTATACGTTGGTTTTCTGAAAAAGACAAATTCAAGTACCTCTCCTACTCGTTTAATGTGTTATTTACTTCCATCTCCATTGGAAGTTTTATTAAATTATTCAAACTATTTACTAACGATACAATTTGGTGTAATCGTATATTGCTTCCTTCCCATAAGCATACGATATTATCAACATAGTACTTACACAGCAGGAGATTCTTCAAAAGGTATTTTTTGGTAAACTAAATAGTATTTCTTCGAATGAATTCATAAATACATCAACCAATAATGGCGAAGCTCTGGAGCCCATGGCTAAAACTACTTTCTGATAAAATATTATGTCATCATAACGAAAATAGTTTTGTGTCGTCACAATATTATCATAAATATTCTGATTAAATCCATAATAAAATAAGCATCTACCATAGATCAGATTTAACTTACATACCATCAAAAATATTTTTACATGTACTTATGGGTATACTTGAAAAAAAACTTAGCATTTAGTGCTAATTTACAGTTTTTATTAATATTTGCCAATATGGTTGCATTTAGCAATAAACCTGCACCAAATTTACGTTGTTAATTGAAGTGATGATTTTTCTTCAGTATGAATGATTGGATGAATAGCCATTGCCCGTAGTGAGTATAATTGAAGGTACAGTTCAAAGTAAAAGATTACTGTATTTGTCGTTGGTACCACCGGAGATGACAATGACAGCCAACATGTAATAGGCATTTAATGTTGGGCATGTAACTTCAGTATTCACAGTCTGTTATATTGGGCATGTAACTTCAGTATTTAGAGTCTGCATATTTTCCTATGGTGTGGTTCAGTTACAGAGTTATTATAAATATTTTTCCATAATACTTTAGAAGTCATCATGTTTACACAATTTTTCAGCTTAGAGGTACTTTCTATTTCCCCCTTTAATAAATTGTCAATCTATTCTTCAAACGAGTTGAAGGGTAATGGTTTGAAAAAAAAAAACATAAAACAAGCGTTTAATTGAGTAGAACTATATCCCCCAGATTTTGTATACATTTGTGAAGTTGAATTTGTAAATAAATAAATAAACTTGCAGCATATTACTTTATATTGATCCCCACTGAATGTGGCATTGTATCATGCCGTGTATAAATTATGTGGGCACTCAGGTCGTCCAGTGTGTGCATGAAAATTTAGGGTCCAAATATAAGGATTCAATAACCTACAAGGACAATGAATCACCATAATATACTGTTTTTGCCGGCCGATAAATAATTTAAACCCAGAGCACAGCACTTGAACCCTTGTGGTAAACAATTTCTAGATTCAGGGCTGATACCCCATGAAGTCTGTGGAAATAAAATGACTAAACTTCATAGATGATAAGAAGTTTTGTACTATCGCACGTCAGATCTCGATAATATACTTGAGTATGCTTCAAACTATGCCTTGTCAATCTCTTTGGGGAAAATTACTCGTCATTTGTTTGGATATTTGTCCATACAAGCCAAGGTATAATTAATAAGTAAATATTATATTTTTACTTTGCAACATTTTTTTTTCCAATAAACCTGATTTTTTTTTCACAATTATTATCGATACCCGTGTGCCCGTAATTGAAGTGTAATAAATTATTATAATAATTAAGTTAAAATATGAAGAATTTTAATGAAATATATGTAAATCAAGAAAAAATGGGATAAGGATGAGAATGGCGGGAATCTAGGACGACAAATATTTTCATATTAATGAATTAGTTATTATTATTTTCATTATATGTATGTTAGAACTTATGTTGTATTACCATTATCTGTATGTTAGAACTTATATTGTATTACCATTATCTGTATGTTAGAACTTATGTTGTATTACCATTATCTGTATGTTAGAACTTATATTGTATCATCATTATCTGTATGTTAGAACTTATATTGTATTACCATTATCTGTATGTTAGAACTTATATTGTATTACCATTATCTGTATGTTAGAACTTATGTTGTATTACCATTATCTGTATGTTAGAACTTATGTTGTATTACCAGTAAAATTTCTGAAATCATACTTCTTCTTCATTCATAGAAAATAAAATCGATGAAACAGTTAAGTGAATTATATTAAAATTATTAAAACTGTTCTAAAAAAAAAAATCTAAGATAATTTCGTTTCTTGACTATAATGTTAACCTCAAGAGCGCTTCCTAACTAGGTTAATCTATTAAAAAATATATGAGATTGTAAAACTCTAATGTCGCTAACATTTTTCATCATATGGATTATGGATTCTTAAAATCTGATGTAAAATGGTCTAAGAGTTAAACCAGTCTGGAAGTGATTCCGCGAAGAATTGAACCTGGGGTGCCCACTTGCTTAGCGTTAGACCACGGTCACCCGTCACACGCGTTAGACCACAGCTTACTAGCCGTTAGACCACGGTCACCAGCCTTACGATAATCTCACATACTCAATTAAATATTCCAAATATCCATAATTCCATTTCTTTTAAAGTTTGATAAACTAAAATAAAATTTAGAAATACTTCATTTCTACTAATACGAGTAGGTGGCTTAATGTAAAATGATTTACTCATTGCCATGTACGACAGTCCAGATAACAATATTTCAGTGCTTTATGATCATAAATATGAAGAGCTGTTGGACGTGATTTTGATATGGTTGCTAAGATTACTATGCAGTTGGAATAATGTATGCGGAAGCTTGGGATTTAAGTGAGTACGAGTATAAGGCGGTGAATGCACAGGCTAAGTGTTTTAGTACTTAGGAGAGATGTATGAAATTTGTGATTAAGAAATAAAACCTTGTCTAGTAAAGTGATTCTCTTAATCCACAAAATGGAGACATTTTTGTTTACTTTCGTTTAAAACAATGTGAAACATAAGTGTTGTGTTATGGATAGGGAATAATATAATCTCCCGCTCTATTTCTGTTCTGCATTATACTTCAGTGTTTGATTCACAATGAGACTATGTAAATACTGAGATCCAATTCTTTAAGCAAATTTAAATTTTAGCTTTCGTTGTCCAAATTTTAAATCCATACAACTGTATAGACAGTTTAAAACGTAAGATACGTTACTGCTAATTAAATAGATTTTACCCAAAGAAAAACATAAAGTGACATCAATCAGCTATCTAAATCACCGTTTCCTATTTGATAAGACACCTATGTTCCAATTCAAAGGCTGCTTAATCGATTCCTGTTAGTATCCAGATTATTTAAAAGGGTTTCAAGTTTTATTTTAAGTTTAGGCTTATTTAACATTTTTCTGGTTGAGTGGAAAAAAATGTCGCTTAACAATAAATCCACCAGGGTGTACAACGAAAGTATAGTACAATAAATATCCTACCTAGAACAGGAATGATTAAACAATAAAAAGATATATCATCAATGGTTTTACCTTATTCTATCCACATGTTACTCATTAAACAAAATTATTAACTATGGAATAATCTCAAACATCCAAATGAATTCAAATGGAGTTTCAAATTAAATAATGTATTCAATGCGACACACTATGTTATATTAATGAACACAAATTTACCTTAATTTGAAAAGAATATTGAATACACAATTTACAAAAAAAAATCATAATGTTACATTTTAAAATATAACAAGAATGTAAAATACGCTCGTTGAGGCTGTTCATCCCTTTTACCTTTCGAAAAAAATTGATTGCATACATCAATCTCTTCAAATACGAGAATAAAAGTATTGTTAAGTAGTAGAAATGTTTAATTAAAAGCTATCAATAATATTGTAGGGATAAAATTTATGTTAAGAAGGACGAAGAAAGCAGCGTTAAGATGGTTTGGACATGTGTAAAAAGAGGGAAAAAAGAATATAAGAAAGAAACACGAGGTGTGTTTGGAAGAGGTACACTGAAAAAAACGTTGCTGGATCAAATCTTGCAGATTTTAAAGGTAGATTAAGTGAAAAGTATGAATAATACATAGAACATGGTGCATGACGAGATGATTGAATTTGGAGGTGGCGAAAATGATTTGTTTTCATAGTAAAGTATGAAAATCTATTATCTTAGCCTATTCCACCAAAGAAACGGCGTGATGATATGTATCATATGTATGGGTGCATAAATTAATTTGCAAGCATTTCTCTTGAAAATAATAAAACGGAAATATTAATCTTTGAAACTAAATGACTCAAATAATATACGAGTAATAAATGACTCAAATAATATACGAGTAAATAATATGATCGTACACCTTAATTTTGTTTGTGTTACAATTCAATTTATTTGAATATGCAATATGTGAGTTGGTTTACTTAAAAAAATGTTTAACATAAGAAAAATTTAAAATCAAATTAAAAATTAACCTCTTACACAGATTCAATGTACTTTAGGCGAATTATTTTACACTTACGACACACTTTATTTTGTCATACGATTTCAGATTCATTCAAATATCATTCGATTTTATAAATACAAAAATTTTATTAAATATTTAATTCCCCTATTCTATTGTCTTATGACAAGTCCCTTCTTGAAATAAATGCAATAGAATAAGGGTATGAAATAAGAAAAGTAAATTTCTGAAGCCTCGTCCTATCTTAGAGATTCCATCATACTTTCACCTAGGTCGGTCCTCAGTCAGTAATAATTATAGAAATGAAGAAATTGAATAACCTAGATATAAACACTATAGAAACCATGTACTGAAGGTTTTTGTTTAAAATTTGTGCAGCTACATATTGAAAAAAACTAAAGTTTATCATACTTTTTAATAGCAGTCAATTTGACAACCGTTGGAGCCTTGTTGGTAAAACACTCGACTTCCAGTTAGGTACCACGTGCTAAGTACTGTGTAATTGCACTTGTCTCTTCACGTACATTATTGACATTCGCACATGCAATGACGACCTACGAATTCCGTACCTACTTCAATTCGATTACTGGAACTGAATACAACGTTTTCTCACGACTACACCCTGTTAATATGTCCGAATCGCCAATTTGAAAATTTGAAAGGTAGCATACAATAGAAGAAAAACAACTGCATTCAATTATTGTGATACATTTTCTGCCTACTTTGCCGATACATTAATTATTCGGGTGAATATTAGGGCTCTTTCTTGGGTATGACATATTTTTTTTCGTCGTCATATAAAGAAGTATTATATTTAGATATAAACCAATATGTTTAAATTGTGACACTCGATTTAACTAAGACAAAAAGGCATTTTTCCCAGTATAAACTATTTATCGTGATCTCGTACTTTTCCGTAAAACATTATTTGACGATCTCCGTGGACTAATACTCATAGTAAGGATTAATTTATCTTGGAACGCAATGTATTGTATTTTAAAAGGGTTTCAGGTTTTCATTTAAGGCATCATTAACATATTTCTGGTTGGTTGGAATAGACTTGGCAATAATCAACTGGCAATAAGCCTGTCTGTTGTATTGTATACTATATAACCAAAAGGTGGTGCAATACAATACAGTCGTTTTTTCACTTAGAGAAACCAAAACTGAGATTATCTATTTTAACGTATGAGAAAATTGAGTTTTCGCCCGACCCTAGGTGAATCTTTAAATATCATTAACAAGGAGATAAATTATTGCTTTCTCCAGGAAGTAACGACGGTTCGTATCCTCAGACGACGCATGATGAATGAATTCATTATGATAAAACCATGCAGAAGGCACTCGAAACCTCTATATATTACATATTCATTCGTTCATCAATACACCCAAGCAAAGTGGCCGAATTCATGCTCTTACTGAATATCACTGAAAATATTAAATTTTCTGTGAAAACTGGAAAAAAATATTTTTTAGATTTTATGATACTTTTATTTTATGTGAATAAATATGAAAACTATACTGATGTTATAACATAGCATTTAAAAAGGAGCTTTTTGATATTTGTATATCATATTTCGATCTGCTAATATAATGCAATGAAAAATTCGCTCGATTCTTGTCATAATCTATGCAACATAATTTTCGAATCGTTTTTAATATCAATCATAATTAAATGCATCCCTATATTTTAAGTATTTTAGACTTTACTTTTTGGAATACCATATGGTAAACTATACTTTAAATATAATATTTTTTTTGTGTTGGATTGTTTTACACTTCTAATGTTTCAATTCCTTGCCACAAACTTTTTATAAGGTTTAATTAAGTAGATTCTGGAAGTTACCATTGAACATCCTGTTTTATTTCTAAATGATCACCATTGGAATCCCAAGATATGTATGTATTCAAAAAAAAAGGGAGAGGAAATAAATTATTTGGAATCAACTTAATTTACCTTAAATTGGTAAAAAAATCAACCTGTTTTGAAAGTGTGGTTTATTTTAACCTTTAATGATATTAGCCAATGAGTTCTTTGATATGCAAAGGATTGTTTCTGATTTACGATATTTATATGCTAAAACGGTAGTGGATGATCAGTTAATGTATACTATTGCTTGTAAATGTACATAATCACTATGGTAATTAGTAAATGTGTACAACAAAGTTATCGTTTCACATTCAATATTGAAAGTGTATTTCCACTGCTCGTCGTTAGTACATTTTCTAGAATATTAACCACCATATCAGCTGCTATATATGTATTCATTCAGGCTTGCTACTTTCAGGTTGCGTTTTTATACTCGCTATTCGTGCGAAATTTTCTTAGACAAAATTGTTACTTTTATCTTCGATCTTGTGATACATGACAAGGCAGTTTTAAATATTCATGTGCTTTGAAATGTAAATGCAATAAAAAGGGCACTTTATACACGTTAAAAATTTAAGAGCTTTTTGAATAGTTGCAATACTAGAAAAGTTATTAAAATATATTTTTCAGTCTCACCGAATATTACTTACCAGATTGATGGAGGTGGGCATCTGTGGGCGCTCTTCTAGTTGGTTCTCTTCTTACTTGTCTGATAGAACTCAGAGAGTCAAATTGGGTGATAGTGTATTTGGTGAGCCTCTTTTTGTAAGATTCGGAGTACCTCAAGGTAGTGTTCTGGGACCTATATTGTTCCTGATATATGTCAATCAGTTGTGTAATCTTTCTCTCAGGGGTAAGATTATTACTTTTTCGGACGACACGGTTCTTCTATTCGAGGGCCGAACATGGGATGGTGTATTCTTAAAGGCTAACGAAGAATTGCGTGTAGTTAAAGAATGGATGGACTCAAATTTATTGACTCTAAATTCCCTAAAAACTAAATACATCACATTTAGCATATCTACAAGAACTCAAGCACCTACAAATAAATACATAACACTACACACTTGTTCACCCATGTCTGACTGTAGTTGTGTTTCCTTGGAAAGGGTTGATAGTATAAAGTACCTTGGAGTTTATGTTGACCAGTTCCTTCGTTGGGAGGTCCATATTAACACTTTGAGCGCAAAAATCAGAAAACTAGGATACATATTCCGTATGATTCGAAATGTGCTCAGTGAAAATATTCTTAAAAGTATATACTTCGCCTTATGTCAGTCAGCACTTTCTTACGGTATATCAGTTTGGGGGGGATGCACCTTAACCCAAAAACACATATTACAGGTTTCCCAAAAATTGATTGTGAAAATAATCAATAAACTTCCTGCTCGGTATCCCACGGCGGAGCTTTTCAGAGAGTATCAGGTCCTGAACATAGACAATTTACATCTCAAATCCATTCTCTGGCACTACCATCGAGAGGAGGGGAAGATGCAAACTCAGCAGACACACATGACACGCATGGCAACTAATGAAATGTTCACCATCCCTAGAGTTAAAACCTCTTTTGCCCAAAGGCAATATGCTTATTTGGCTCCCATTACATACAATGGCGTGCCGACTTCAATAAAAGTAAAGGTAGGAAAACCATTTAGACAGTCGATCGGAGCGTGGTTGTTATTGCGACAGGATTTTGAGTACTTGGGCTTTCAGGATGAATGACGAGTGGAAAGGATTTATGTGAGCTCGTGAGTGTGGGTCTCTTCTGTTTGTTTTAATTTTGGTTGTTTTTGTGTTTGTGTTTCTGTGTGTTTTTCTTCTTTTTTTTTGTTTTGAATTTGTTTTTATTTTTATTCTTATGATTGTGTGCGGTATATTGTGGGATGAATATTTTTGGTCTTTCTGGAGTGATAATGTGTGAGGAGTTGAGTTTCGCAAGATGTTTCCAGTTGTAGTTGAGTGTCACTGTTTGTCAGGTTGATGAGAGCGTGCAACGGGGTTTTTTGTGTTATCAAAAATCGGAAAGAAGTATCGATTTATTTTTTCATGCTAAATATCCTCAGTGAGATACAGGCAAAAGCCTAGTTTACTGGGGATACGACAAATGAAATGCAACAAACCCAGATCCATTAAAATGATATGTCTAAATCAAATAACCTGTTGTTTTTACTCAAATTGTGTATATTTCTTGTCATGTGTAATAATAAATAAATAAATAATAAAAATTTAAAAAAAAAATCCCCATTCCCAGTTAGTAAAAGTTAACAAATACTTGAGAGGGTATACGATCGCAAGGGTATATTGTTTTATAATTTTCAAACTTACGATTTTTTCCACATTCACAAGTAATTGTTTATATGTACTGTATAATCTACTTCCACTATGACATATGCATTTTTAACTCCAAATTCGTACTCTTTTTGAAATTTAAATGAAAGTGCTCTGTTATAATGAAAAAATCCTAACAAACCTTTAAAATAAATTATTTCACAAGATTAAAATATTTTTCTCTCCAATCAGCCCGAAGTATATTAAAATGGTTCAAAAGTAATAGGAATTTTAACTAAAAAAACACGATACAAACGTGTTTACAATATAAATCAAATGTTGATAATAAAACCAATGTGACATCCATTCGTTAACCGAAATCATAGATAATCTGTGGGGAGAATAATCTGCTGTCAATTTGGTAATTAATGGATTATGTTCAAGCGCCCTCGTTCTTCTCGGCTGGAGTGATTATTTGATAGGGCATTAATCAAATCCTTGATTTATCTTTCGTGACCTGCGCGAATTATAACACGTAATTGAAAATAATTCTTCTATGGGCGTGATACTGTTTTAATCGATTTTTTTACCAATTTTTTTTTCAATTTTTAGTTATAGAGTAGGAAATGGATATTTAATTTTCAAATGTAACAAAGGGGCATTCCTTCATACATATAATAAAAGGCTGGGAATTTTTTTTTAATTTTCTTGTCGTATGAATACCATCGTTTTGACCGAATTTGACTAATCTGGCTTAAAAATTTTGGAGCACGCACATACAATTTTCCCCCAAAGTATCGTTTCGATATCTTGACGAATATTTTGTTTCAATTGCAGCGTGGTTGTTGGATTATTTCCATAATCTCGACATTTTAGATATTCCCACAAAAAAAAACTAGAATGAGCAAATCGGAGCTTCACAACACAATGTCACCCTTTTCAAATCAGTTTTCCAGGGAGCATTTCTTTAACTACTTCCAAACTATTGCAAATTTGGTAAGTGGCCACACTTTATTGAAACAACATGCTCGAATTGTATCTCAAAAATTCTTGCAGTTTCACAATAAAAAAACTCTCAGTATTTAAATGTAACGCTCCAAATTAACCATTTTTGCTTAACCTTGAGTATCCTCAAAAAAATAAGGGCATATGGGTCCCGATGCTGACATGACTGCCTAAACTGTTACTCGTGCACAATCGAGTGATCTCTGGTATTTAAGTCTTGGTGTTTCATTTCTCCAATAGCAGCAAGTTTGCTTATATTCGAAGACATTCATGTAGATATGTGCTCCATTGAAAAATAATATGTTGTCGAACCCGTAGAACTGTTCGAACATTTATGCCACGAAATCCAACCTTGTAACATAATCTGCTTCACTTTGATCTTGAACAAATTGAACTTTAAAGGGATGGAGCTCTAAGTCAAGCGATAAAATTTGCCGCAAGGTCTTACGTGTCATTGCTAATAATGACAAACGTTTGCGGATTGATAGCGTTGGATCAGTGAACATAGACTCATTGACTTGCTGTTTTAAAAGTCCGTGAACGACCATTGAGTCAATATTTTAGCATGAAAGAAATTCTACGAATTTTTAAATCTACTGTTTAATTAAGTTGGTGATATGACATTGTCCAACTTTGTATTATTGGTACTCAACTTGGAAAAACCGATTGCCAGTTACGTATGAATAATTGTTTTCATAAAACGTATGGACACAAAATGCGTGATGTATCTCGTAAAGTACTTGTGGTGACTAAAATTGCTAAAAACGATAGAGCGAATAACGTCTTCTGCGTCCATTCTCTTTCACGCGTTCTAGAGTCATAAAGGAAACAAAAGTACAATTTATTCTGGTTTATCCTGTATAGTATTAAAATCAAGATAAATGTTTTTTTTTCCTTTAGCCAACTGAAACGACAATGAAACACAAAGGTTTGCACGTGGACCATGATTGGTTTAGATTTATCTGAAGGTTTTGGGTTCAATTCCTGGTACCACTAAAAAAAGGTTTTTCAGGCCGTTTTCTCGCATACAAACATTTAAAATTCGAATTTGGTTGTTAAAGAAAAATATCACTAAGTTGTGTTATATACAAAAAAAATGTATGGTCATATTGTTAAAAATTGTGTTTTAATAAAATAATAATACTTTTCAATTTGCACAACATTATCTCTACTTATCAGTTTGGGTTCCAAAGGAATGTGGGAACTGAAACTGATTGGCTTAGTCTAGTAAACAGCACTACCACCACTTTGGATAATAAGAAAGCATGTTTGGCAGGTTTTTTGGACCTTGCAAAGGCTTTTGATACAGTGTCTCACCGAATATTACTTACCAGATTGATGGAGGTGTGCATATGTGGGCGCTCTTCTAGTTGGTTCTCTTCATAATTATCTGAAAGAACTTAGAGAGTCAAATTGGGTGATAGTGTATTTGGTGAGCCTCTTTTTGTGAGATTCAGAGTACCCCAAGGTAGTGTTCTGGGACCTACAGTTGTGTAATCTTTCTATCAGGGGTAAGATTATTACTTTTGCGGACGACACGGTTCTTCTTTTCGAAGGCCAAACATGGGATGATGTACTATCAAAGGCTAACGAAGAATTACGTGTAGTTAAAGAATAGATGGACTCAAATTTATTGACTCTAAATTCCCAGAAAACTAAATACATCACATTTAGCAAAGCTACAAGAACTCAAGCATCTACAAATAAATACATAATACTGCACACTTTTTCACCCATGGCTGACTGTAGTTGTGTCTCCTTGGAAAGGGTTGATAGTATAAAGTATCTTGGAGTTTATGTTGATCAGCTCCTTCGTTGGGAGGTCCATATTAACACTTTGAGCGCAAAAATCAGAAAACTAGGATACATATTCTATATGATTCGAAATGTGCGCAGTGAAAATATTCTTAAAAGTATATAATTCGCCTTATGTCAGTCAGCACTTTCTTACGGTATATCAGTTTGGGGGAGATGCACCTTAACCCAAAAACACATATTGCAGGTTTCCCAAAAATTGATTGTGAAAATAATTAATAAACTTCCTGCCCGGTATCCCACGGCGGAGCTTTTCAGAGAGTATCAGGTCCTGAATATAGCCAATTTGCATCTCAAATCCATTCTCTGGCACTACCATCGAGAGGAAGGGATAATGCAGACTCAGCAGAGGCACATGACACGCATGGCAACTAGTGAAATGTTCACCATCCCTAGAGTTAAAACCGCTTTTGCCCAAAGGCAATATGCTTATTTGGCTCCCATGACATACAATGACATGCCGAATTCAATAAAGGTAAAGGTGGGAAAACCATTTAGACAGTCGGTCGGAGCGTGGTTGTTATTGCGACAGGATTTTGAGTACTTGGGCTTTCATGATAAATGACAAATATTTTCGTGTGGGCTCGTGAGTGTGGGTTTCTTCTTGTTGTTTTAATTTTTGTTGCTTTTGTATTTGTGTTTCCGTATATTTTTGTTATTATTTTTATTTTTATTCTTATGATTGTGTGCGGTATATTGTGGGATGAATATATTTGGTCTTTCTGGAGTGATGATGTGTGAGGAGTTTAATTTCGCATGATGTTTCCAGTTGTAATTGAGTGTCACTGTTTGTCAGGTTGATGAGAACGTGCAACGGGGTTTTGTTTTTGTGTAATAAAAAATCGGAGAGAAGTATCGATTTATTTTTTCATGCTAAATATCCTCAGTGAGATACTGGCAAAAGCCTAGTTTACTGAGGATACGACAAATGAAAGGCAACAAACCCAGATCCATTAAAATTGGATGTCCAAATTAAATTACCTGTGGTTTTTTCGTAAAATATGTATATTTCTTGTCATGTATAATAATAAATAAATAAAAATAAATAAAATACGTTCACATCAATATTTTAGTCTTTTTTGACACTATGTCTTATATTACTTTTCAAATCAAATTCAAAATATAATGATATTATTATACAAAATGAATTTGACTTCATAGGTATTTACAGTAACTCATTATAGTAAAACTAGAAAAAGAAATAAAACTCTTTATTTGAACACCTAATTTATTTTAACTTGCAGTGGCCTCTAGCAAAAAAGTCATGGAATTAATTTTAACATTACGAGTTTAACAGGTAAGTCTTAAAGAGCAAGGCACTCGGATATATTAGTAATAAATACATTTTATGTTGGTGAATAACATTTTTTTTTATTTAAAAGAAATTATTAATTTTATTTTTTAACCAAACCTGGGCCAAAGAATTTGAATTTATCAATTAGGGGAACATTTTATAAATAAAATAATAAGTAAACTTTGCCATTGCTCCCACTTTAGAAAAATTAAAAACTTTTGCATTGAGTAGTGCATCATGAAAGGAAGGTTAAAAAATATAACCCTTATGTTTTTTTTTTTCGTAAAATAAAAAGATGTTGATTATTCAAATTATAAAAATGTAAAGCATTCCACTTCGAACTAGAACAACATTTTTTTAAACCCTACTAAAGATACATCTACCGGTCGTCCCCTATTTGATGTTTCACTGCCAGTAACTGATATTTTGAATAAAATTAAGTATGATGGAATGTGATGTAACTGGTGTAAATAAGGGCTCTAGATATAAATCAATTCAATGATCTATCCATTTGAAACCATGGTTTAATATAATAATAAATAAGATGTAAGTGTCTGTCATGTGTCATTTACGGACGGGCCACTGCGTAGTAGCTAGTCACCTTCACAGAATGGGTATTGTGGATAATCCCGGCTGCGGGTGTGGTTTGAATGATGAAACTATAGACCATGTATTTTTCGGTTGTCCTTTGCGAGACAGATTTGATTTACTAAAAGCTGTATCTTTACCGCATCTAACGAATGTTGCATTTCTTCTTTCTTCGAGGAACTTTTCTATTTATAGATCGATTGTTTATTTTTGGAAGCTTAATCAGTTGAAACTTTGAATTATCTAGAATCGTCAGTTTTTAAAGTTGGTTTAATTATATTGACTCGTATAATTAATTGCATGACTTTAATTTAGTGGCACAAATCATCCTAGTTTGAATGAATTGCCTATTTTAAAAGAAAAGAAAGACATTCGAGTTAATATTAAATTTATAACCTTTTTTATCAAGTATGAGTTCAATATTTTGATAGTAAAAAAATATTTTTAAGGAAAATAAAATTAATAAAACAAAATATAATACATCAACAACGCTCAAATTTTTGGTGAAAATTTCGAAAATATAAATTTTCAGAATTTTGATTTGTGCCATAATAAAAATGTTTATTACTGCGATAGTTTTGTATAAGATATATGCTTCTCCTTGTCTTCATCACGTGCTCACTTATGAGCACCCTAATTATCTACTATGTGGGAACCTCTATGCGCCCTTCTGTCTCCATCCATACCGGTTCTGGGTCAATTTGAATCCTGCATTTAATCAGGCTCCGGAAGATGCCATTCATATTTGCAATGGGTGTGGAAGGAGATGCGGGTCTAAGAATGGACTCCATGGATATAGTCAGATATGTTTCAGCGCTGCTGCGACATTCCATTGTCTCTCGTAGATAGAACAGAGTCGTCAGTTGTTTAGTTCACTATTTAATTTAGACTGTCCGTCTTATACTTCATCTTTTTTTACTCGTTTTCACCCAGATATACCAGTAATTACCAACTACTCAAGACTTTCTGGCATAGTTCCCAAAATATCCCAATTATTTTCCTGCATGCTGTGGAAATAATATTGATACGATAACGTGTACAAAAAGTTAAGTGTTCAAGTTTGAGAAAAAATATCAATTTCGTAAAAGAACTACGATTTTTTCAGTAACAGAAAAGAAAGGTACGACCATATCAATAATAATTCACACACATTTAGGCTGTAATACGTTTATTATTTCAAAAAATATGTTACTCCGAGAGGAAAAATGTGAAATCAAAATGATGAAAAATATATCTCTCTTGTATCACGTTACAGAAAGGAACAAATATAATGACGTTTCAAATAGAACACATTTTTTCATCGCACGTGTTTTCAGAGCAGATGTTTCAGGGTTAGAAAAAAAATACTCGGGCTAGTAGCAACAACATATTCGTTTTGTAAAATATTCGATAAATTTTATAGGGATTTTTTTTCGCATGTAAAATCTTTTGTTTGAATGTTGGCGTCAGATGCTTAGAATCCCGTGAACCACCAGAATAACAAATGATTCCATACTCCAAAAGTTAAATGTGAAAATACGATTATCCTTCATAAGTTCCAGGGTATTTTCAGTTTTCGGGCTTATTTAAAGATGTGAACCCTCGTTGTGTAACAGAGGAAATCCGGGCAAAGTGGATAAAACACTTGGATAAATTTAGGGGTATCATAGAAAGTGTACCAAGAAGAAGAAGCAAATGTAGAACGTCAGAAAGATGAGATCTCAGATGGAAAAATTGACCGAGAGAAGTTCTGTGCGCTTGTACCGCCAACGTCAAATTTATCAAGACATTCGGTATTGACGGACAACAAATAATATGTTACGACTATATTTGTTAAATTGCATACTTCGCGTCCTCGAAATTGTTAATTCGCGACATATCATAATTTATGAAACTTGTGGTGTCGAGACCATGTGCTTGCCTTGAAAACAGGAAGATTAAAATATTATGAAATACTTGAATATTTTAAAATACTAAAGACAATAAAATAAGGGTAACTACCCTTGCAGTCAGGTACATTTTTATTCTATGACAACATTGTCACGGGCGACTTAGGTCGAGATTGGCACCCCTGCTCCTTTGTACTTCCTTGCCAAGGGGAGGCCGGCTAGCTGGCTCGTCCTATTCCGTGCTGACCGTGCTGAGATACAGACGTTGGTCCGACACTGCTCTTCCTCATATATCACAGAACTCCAGGACGCCATCTTGATTACGGGTGAATATTATTTCTCCTATTTTGAATGTGGATTTCATCGCCACGCTAAATACCCACCGAGTAAAAAAAATAATTTCAAATCGTTATTCAAATCTTCCTTGCCAAATACAACACATTTCTTCTTGCCAGTTTTAAACTTTTTTTCTCGAAATTCGTCGAGTTTTTTTTATATATTCTTTTTTCTTTTTTTTTCTTTTTTTTTACAATATAATAAACTGTTTCATTACAAATTGTTCTTGTTTAATTGTGTCGCCTGACCCAGCGAGATTTGAGAGAGACTTATTCAGAGTTAAGAGAACCCAACGAATCCCAGAGATCTAAAGAGTTCCTGTCTCGTTAAGAAGCAGACTGACCTGTGCGGGCCTGTCGCTCCTTGGTAAGATTGATATTTGGTGAATTGATTTAAATAATCAATTGTGTACATATAATTATTGTTTCCTAAATACAGCAGAAAGGCGTGACAATTGGCTCCCGAACGTGGGGCATACTTTGTATCTCTGATCTCTCGTTGGACAAGGTTTTTATTTATAATTTGTTTGTTTTAAATAATAATTTGTTTACAGGAAAGTGTTTTATATGTATTTTTTTTTCTGTGTTTGCAAATTTGAACCACGTGTCTCCCGCGTTTGTTTTCGCTGTTCGCGACCACGCGGCCATCTTGTTGTCGCGTGCATACAGGCTCCGAGTTGGAAAGGCCGTTTTTCGAGTCTTTTTGGAATAGATTTTAGTTAACTTTTTCTAAATATTTTCTTGTAAAGAGTTGTGTGTTCCTTATTTAATTCGATTTAAAAAGTTATTTTGTTTGGAGATTTGAACCATGCTACTCCCGCGTTTGTTTTCGCTGTTCGCGACCACGCGGCCATCTTGTTGTCGCGTGCATACAGGCTCCGAGTTGGAAAGAGCCGTTTTCGAGTTTTTTCATTATTTGAATTGTGAATAGAATTTTAGTTAATCAAAGGAAGAAAAAGAATAGATTTTCTAGTTAACGTTCGCTAAAATATTTCGTTGTAAAGAGAATTGTGTTCTGATTTATTTGAGACCAATCTCATATTAAGAGAGTTCGTGGGTAGGCAAAGCGCACGAAACGCCTATCTTTCGTGAAATAATTCGCTGTTAAGTTGGCCAAGTTTTTCGGGTTTTCTTTCGAGGATTAATCATTTCTTGGTGCTCGGTTTGTCGAAATATGGAGAATTTCAACGGTTTAATATTACAAAGAAGTGGAAGTTTCGCTTAAGTTAGATTCCTCTTTTACTTAAAAAGATTCCGTTGGAGCAAGTTATTTTTGGTTTCGATCTTGGTTCTATGGACGAATCATGCATTGAATAGTTTTTTTCTGTAATGGATCTATAAACGATACAGTTGTTTATAGAGATTGAATTACATTTTGGTCTATAGTTGTTTGTAAATTTGAACTACGTTGTTTAGAGAAACCTTGTTTGTTTAACAAAGCGATCGAGTTAGAATTGTTGTTTTGTTAGTGAGGTCTTGATTTGCTTTGGTGGAGCCCTGTTTTATTGTTTTATTTTTGTGGTGGATGGCTAGGCAAAGTGTTATGTGCGCCCTACTTTCGTAAGAAATATTCCAATCGCGTAAATGATCCAGTTTACGAATTTTGTTTAAGAATAAATAAGAATTATTATCTCAGTGGTCAGTTTAGTGATTTTGCGGATCGTAGTAGAACAAGAAGAAGATAAAGGATAGGAGTTCAATGTTTAGAAAATTTAAATTATGGAATGGTCGTGCGTAATGGACGGACGCCATTTTGTTTTGCGGCTGGAAATACTGTCCAATGTTTTTCTTTGAGGAAGTTGATTCGCACTTGGTATCGTGTTTTGAAACAGATTAAATAATACAGGAATTGCGTCGTAATTTTGGATAGTTTATTTTGTTAACGGTGCAGCGTGTCAGGCAGTAAATATTGTGAAAAAGAAAAAGAGTGGGAACTAGAAGAAGGCTCTAGATGTGAATAGTATTGCGTCATAGTTATATTTTTTTTTTCGTGATAGCAGTGGCTGTTATTAAACAATATGTTGGAATAGAGAGAACTGGGATTGAGTTCTAGAAGAATTCTTGTAATAGGATATTGCAAATTATTACGCGGAGCTACTGTTGTTATGGCGAGTTTGTGTAGATAGTATTGCGTCATAATTGATGTCGTTCGGTGATATTGGCTATTCTTATTGACATAGGGATTGTTAGAAAGGGCTGTTGTATTTTATTGATAATCAGTCAGTCGATGCTGAGTTTTCTTACATGCGCTGTTTTTAAACACTGAATTGAATTTCGGTTGGTTAGATTCCTTTGTGTTTTTGTATCAATACGATTGTTAACAAAGTGGTTTATGGGTTTCGGTAGGAATATGGTTTTAGGATAATTCCTTTGTTTCTGTCAGTGCATCTGGATAACACGGTTGGTTTCGAAATTCGAAAAGAATTTCGTTTTGAATAGATTCCTTTGTTTTGTGTCGGTGCATTGGGTACAAAGAAGATGGCTTGTTTATCCTTGAAGTAGAAGTAAATAGACTTCCTTCAACTAGCCATAGTTCCTGTGAGATGCAACATTAACCTTCTCAGAATTAAGGTTAAAAAGGTAGTGATTGCCAGGTAGTCTATAGGGTTTTCCTAGAAGGGTATGGGTCGGAAGACTTTAGGATAAAGTGCAGACTAGACAGGCTTATGTATAGAAACAGTTGAGTCCCTTACAGATTATATTCCAAGAATAGAGAATTTAAAATCATTCTTTAGAGCCACCCTTGTCAGATAACGAATTATCGCGGGTGTAAGAAGTGATAGCATAAAGATGGCGCAGAGATTGTCTGTTTCCAGTCGTGATTAGTTGAGGATTTGTGAAAACTCTGCTCAGTTTTCGAGCTAATAATTAAGGAAGATAAAAGATCTCGCCTCGCTTCCTTTTTCGTAAGAGCGTGGCCAGGTAGTCGGTAGTCGAGTATACCATTCCATGTCATAAAAGTCAGGAGAGAATTAGTCCGGATTCTCGTAGTCAAAGCATATAAAAAGAGCGTGGTCTAGTGACCGGTATTTGAGTAAAGAACTGTTTCTCGTCGTGATAGGAAATCGTAGTTGAGTATTCTCTCACTAGAAACTAGAGAGCGTGGTCAGGAGACCACTACATAAGAATGGAACTCTTTGTCGGCGTAACAAAGAAATCGTAGTTTGTCATCTCTTTTGAAATTAAAGAACGTGGCCAAGTGACAAGAAGTCGAGTAAAGTCACTTTGTCGTTGTGATAACGAGCGAGTTAGTTTGTCATCTCTTTTGAAATTAAAGAACGTGGCCAAGTGACAAGAAGTCGAGTAAAGTCACTTTGTCGTTGTAATAACGAGAAAGTAGTTTGTATTGTCTCTTTTGAAATTAGAGAACGTGGCCAGGTGACGAGAAATCGATTATAGCATTCGTTGTCGTTGTTATAACGAGTGAGTTAGTTTGTGTTGTCTCCTTTGAAGTTAGAGAACGTGGCCAGGCGACAAGAAGCCGATTATAGCACTCTTTGTCGTTGTAATAACGAATGAGTTAGTTTGGGTTATCTCTTTCGAAATTAGAGAACGTGGTCAGGTGATTAGAAGTCGACCATAGCACTCTTTGTCGTTGTAAAAACGAGAGAGTTAGTTTGTTATCCTTTTGAAATTAGAGAACGTGGCCAAGAGACCACAAGTCGATCATAGCACTCTTTGTCGTTGTAAAAACGAGAGAGTTAGTTTGTGTTGTCTCTTTTGAAATTAGAGAACGTGGTCAGGTGATTAGAAGTCGACCATACCACTCTTTGTCGTTGTAATAACGAATGAGTTAGTTTGGGTTATCTCTTTCGAAATTAGAGAACGTGGTCAGGTGATTAGAAGTCGACCATAGCACTCTTTGTCGTTGTAAAAACGAGAGAGTTAGTTTGTTATCCTTTTGAAATTAGAGAACGTGGCCAAGAGACCACAAGTCGATCATAGCACTCTTTGTCGTTGTAAAAACGAGAGAGTTAGTTTGTTATCCCTTTTGAAATTAGAGAACGAGGCCAGGTGATGAGAATCGATTTTAGCACTCTTTTGTCTTTGTAAAGAACGAGAGAGTTAGTTTGTTATCTCTTTTGAAATTAGAGAACGTGGTCAGGTGACAGGAAGTCGCTTATAGCACTCTTTTGTCGTTGTTAATAACGAGAGAGTTATTTGAGTAATCTCTCTTTAGAAACTAGAGAGCGTGGTCGGGTGACCAGTGATTGAGTAGAGAACTCTGTCTTGATGAAGAGAGCGTTAGGGGAGTATTCGCTCCTTAAACTAAAGATCGTGGTCGGATAACCAGTGATTCAGTAGAGAACTCTGTCTTAATGAAGAGAGCGTTAGGGGAGTATTCACTCTCCAAACTAAAGATCGTGGTCGAGTGACCAATAGTTGTGCATAGAACCCTCGATTGTGTTAATAAACGGAGCGTTAGATGACTACTCGCTCCGTAGAACCAAAGAGCGTGGCTAGGTAACCAGAGTGCGAGTATAGCCTCTTTGTCGTTGTAGTAACAGGAGAGTTAATAGTGTATTCTCTCATTGTAGACTGGAAAGCGTGGCCAGGTGATAGCTGGAGATTATAAAATTCTGGTCGTTTTACCAGAAACGGAATTGGGAACACGGTTAGAACGCGGTTGGAACTCGGTTGGAACTAGAAAGCGTGACCTGGAGTCAAATTATTAAATGTATCATTCTTGTCTTGTAAGAAGGAAGGAATACAGGGGTTATTCTCTTATAAGAATACGGCTGAAGTTTAGTAGCTGCATAAATATTATATAAATTGACTATTGAATACAGTATAGCTTAGAATAGACCTTATGCGGTGAGTCCGTCGTCACACGATAAGGACGCGAACATATGATATGGGTCCGGTCCTGAGCACAGCTTCTGTGCCCGGGTGGATTATAGATAAGCTAATAGTTGACAGTGTAGTGATGGGTTCGTCAGCGCCTAATTGGGAGTCATTCATGGTTAGGAAAATGGTTCTTAAAATAATTAAATTAAATATTTTGTTATAATACCTTGAGGGTATACACTGTCGATTCCTTGGTGAATGTCAGTTTAGTATGTCAAGTGACGTCACCGGTGCGAATTTATTATTGCACAAGGGTGAATGAATAAGTGGGCTGGCCGTGGGCAATCTCGTATGGATTCATTTCCATATGTTTTATGTATGGGCTGGTATTCAACCCGGTGACTTAACCAAAGAATACCTGGCGTTCAATGAACCTAAGCCTGGACCACGAGTGGCGGAATGCTGAGAGCCTAGAATAGGATTGTCTTCCTAATTGTTGTCTTATCTGGTAAGAATTCTTGAGGTATTCCGAACTTCTTAACGGAGGGGTGTACCCTTCCCCCGAGAGTAGCGTTCCAATGACTGTACTGAGGATTCAGTAGAGTATCCATCGTGGATAATTGCTTTGCGCAAATGCTATCGCTGGACAGTGGCCCGCAAGTTTAATAGCAGTAGAATTGTTCAGTAGTGCTATGGAGTAGGTGTTGCTTTCCACCGAGTTAAATTGTGGAAAAGATTGTACAGATGGTACAGTGGAATATCCGTTTCGGATAGCTGCACGCAGTAAATGTTAGTTTTTGGACGGGGTTCCATGATGATAATAGCCGTTGATGTGTTCGGAGTTATCTTGTTGGGGAAGTGTAGCATTCCACGGTGTTGAAGGGCTATAGTATTGAAGCAAGTCATCTTGTTGACGAATTGACTCCTGTTGAGTGTGGAGTATATACTTTGAAAAAAGAAAATTAATTATTTTTTTTGTTGTTGTTGTGTAAAATGTTATAAAATAATTTGTTCTGTCAAAGCACTCACCGAGTACGGGGTCGCAAGTTAGTCTGTGAGGCAGCGCAATGAAAGGTTTATGGGAAATGTGGAGGTTGTAGTGGTGCTGCTGGGAGGAATAAGGATAAGAGTATGGTGCGTTCTCGAATGAACTTTGACAGAATTTATGTAACTGTTACGGTAATTGCCGTTGTATTTTTGTTCTGTTTAAAACTTGTACTGATTTTATGTAACTGTTACAATGATTACCATTGTATTGTTTGCTCTGTTTTGAGTTTTGGGATAAGAGCTCTGGTTACTGTAGTGTTGGCAGCATGCGTCATGACTGGGGGCTGCGTTTCTTGGATAGTTAAATCTCGAAACGAACCCGTGCCCTTGTGGTCGGACGTATGGTGGGTCTCGCTCGGTAAATTGAATTCCCGGATTTTGTTGTTTATTATTGTCTCCTTACTTTGGCTCGGTGTAAATCACCGAGAGGCCTTGGGCAGCCTTAAGAGTCCGGGTTGGGGGAAGCTAGCCTCCCAACCGATAAAGGTTTTGAAGATGGCCTGAGAATACATCTGGGATGGATTGCTGTGTGTCTCCATCACGGGCCTCATGAACCCATATTAGCAATTGCGAATACAGATATGTTCTGTCATGTACACGTTTCGGGCCAAGGTAGCTTCGGTTCGTGAGGGTCGCGTGTCTGTCGCTCGGATCCTAGATGACCAAAGTTGTGTATGTGGTATCACGTGATTCTTGGCTCTGTTCTGGGGGTCCGTAGACGCGTCCTGCTTTCAACCGGGGCTACTCGCCAATTTTGTATTATGTTTTGTATTTTTCTTTTTAAAGGGAACTAAGGCTCCATTTATACAGTTACCATTCTGTGTGGTGGTGAATTGTTACTGCAACGGTTGTCCAGACCTTGGAGTCTGAGGAAACCCAAGTTATGTGTAAAGTTCTGTGTGAACTTAAGGAGATATAAGTCCTCGAAAATGGTTCGGTGTGAACCATAGGATATTTGTTATTCAATGTATAAAGTTCTGTCTGAACTTAAGGAGTTACAAGTCCTCGAAAGTGGCTCTGTGTGAACCATAGGATATTTGTAATTTGACGTATAAGGTTCTGTGTGAACCTCTTGAAATTTTTAAATGATAAATATTGGCAATTGCGAAATTTATTGTTATCATTGTTGTTATCACTACGCCCGGTAGTGGCCGGAAGTTTGGACCGTCTTGTGCTGTGTGCCAGGGGCGGTCGTATTGTGGAAAGCGCCCGTGATATGGGGCCGCTTTAAAATTTATCGGTTCCCGACTGTGCAGTATAGGGAAGGGCGAGGAAAGGAATGTGTTGTAAAGTGTTGTCTTTGGTGTATCAAGGGAAGTGGGATTCTAATTTTGTGTTGAGCCATGTGGGTGGTTGGTTGGACGGAATCCACATTGAAAGGGGAGAATTTCAGGAATCACCTTGAAGATAATCCACATTGAAAGGGGAGCATTTCAGGAATCACCTTTGAAGATAATCCACATGGAAAGGGGAGAATTTCAGGAATCACCTTTGAAGAGCAGCTGGTTCATAGGTTGGCCCGTGACCTACAGTGAACCCACTAAAGTCAGCCTTTGGGAGAAGACTGCAGATTTGTTTTATTATTTTGGTTAAGCTGTGTCCATTTCTCAGAATATTGTAATGAGAGAATGGCTTAACTGATTTGTTTCCCTCTTGGTCAACATTTGATTGTTAGTTGACCTTGCAGTTTAATATTTTATTAATTATATTACCCGATTGTATAGAATTATTTTAATTTCGTTGTTGTGTGATTTGATTTTATTAATACTGTATCGATTTCCTGTAATCTTGTACCATTGTGCATTGTTTTGTTTTGTATCAATTCCTGTAACTTGTACCATTGTGCGTTGTTTTGTTTTGTATCAATTTCTTGTAATCTTGTACCATTGTGTATTTTTTTTGTGTAAGGAGTTGGGAAGGATTGTTTCCCGCTCCTGTGTAACCGGCTATGTGTTGAAGTTAAATTGTTTAGGAGCCTAGTTAAGGAAAGGTTTTACGTGGTTCCCTTCCTCGTGGTCGGTCTTACACCAATTAAGACTACACCTATGGCAAATGCTGACTAGAGATAAATCGGCCACGAAACCGTATCCGGTGAGGGGTACATACACCCCTCGCTCCTTAGAATCATCTCTCGGACTGATGCGTCTGTGATATACGGAGGATAATTTTTTTTTTTGTTTGTTTTTTTTTGTTCTTTCAATAACTTCGGGTGGGGTGTTACGACTATATTTGTTAAATTGCATACTTCGCGTCCTCGAAATTGTTAATTCGCGACATATCATAATTTATGAAACTTGTGGTGTCGAGACCATGTGCTTGCCTTGAAAACAGGAAGATTAAAATATTATGAAATACTTGAATATTTTAAAATACTAAAGACAATAAAATAAGGGTAACTACCCTTGCAGTCAGGTACATTTTTATTCTATGACAACATTGTCACGGGCGACTTAGGTCGAGATTGGCACCCCTGCTCCTTTGTACTTCCTTGCCAAGGGGAGGCCGGCTAGCTGGCTCGTCCTATTCCGTGCTGACCGTGCTGAGATACAGACGTTGGTCCGACACTGCTCTTCCTCATATATCACAGAACTCCAGGACGCCATCTTGATTACGGGTGAATATTATTTCTCCTATTTTGAATGTGGATTTCATCGCCACGCTAAATACCCACCGAGTAAAAAAAATAATTTCAAATTGTTATTCAAATCTTCCTTGCCAAATACAACACATTTCTTCTTGCCAGTTTTAAACTTTTTTTCTCGAAATTCGTCGAGTTTTTTTTATATATTCTTTTTTCTTTTTTTTTCTTTTTTTTTACAATATAATAAACTGTTTCATTACAAATTGTTCTTGTTTAATTGTGTCGCCTGTCCCAGCGAGATTTGAGAGAGACTTATTCAGAGTTAAGAGAACCCAACGAATCCCAGAGATCTAAAGAGTTCCTGTCTCGTTAAGAAGCAGACTGACCTGTGCGGGCCTGTCGCTCCTTGGTAAGATTGATATTTGGTGAATTGATTTAAATAATCAATTGTGTACATATAATTATTGTTTCCTAAATACAGCAGAAAGGCGTGACAAATATGATAAGATCTTTGCATCAATGAATATTTTTATTTATTCCTTGTTACAACCTGTATAATGCATTTTATCGATATGATTGTCTCGTGTGTGTGGAGTGTATGGTTGGTACATCTTTACATGTGCGCATGGTATGTATAATGCGAGTGAGATATAGACAACGGGCCACGCCACTTTTCGATTTGTTCATCTTAGGGAAACGACTTTTCTGTTTACTTACAAACATGTTATTTTGTTTTCTCGCAAACGATTTTCATTATTCACGAAAAACTCAAATCGTCATTCAAAAAAACTCGAATCATCTCACCTTCTTCTTCTTCCCAGTGTCATGTCAGGTCCCCCCAACGTTGAATATCACCTGAGAGTAGACATCTTTGTTCCCGGCAGCCCGAAACAGATCTCCAGGAAGTTTCAAGTTTAGATTATCATCGCAGAATACGCTTCTCATTTTATTAAAAGTCGCACGAGATGATTCAATTCTGCACTTGACTTCGGTTTCTGGGTCGAGGTCTTCCACTAGGATACTTCCGAGGCATTTAATTTTTTTTACTCTCTCTGCGTGATCCTGCCGGCCAAACACCATGAACTTAGTTTTACTCACGTTCATATTCAGCCCCAGCCTCACACCGGCTTCATTGATTATATCCGTAAGCGTTTAAAGGTCTTCAATACTGTCTGCCAGAAGTACCGTATAATCTAAGTACCTGATGTTATTGACGCATACACCATTCACTTTGACCCCCAGATTCAAGTTACATAGTGCTTCCTTGAAAACTATATCAGAGTACATATTGAATAACATAGGTGACAAAATATAACCTTGTTGGACTCCATGTTGAATTGGTATGTCTTTCGATTTGTTATTTTCCAATTTAATGACAGCTTCTTTGTCTCAGTACAGGTTTTTAATAATATTTATATCTTTGTCATCTATACCCTGTTCCTGAAGCATCTTAATAAGATCTGCGTGTTTCACTCTATCGAATGCCTTCTCGTAATCGATGAAACAGGCAAAAATGCTTTTCCGTTGGTGTCGGCATTTCTGCAGTAGCACGTTTATTGCTAATAACGCTTCTCGCCCAAAGCCATTCCTGAAGCCAAATTGAGAATTATCCAGGTCACGCTCGCATTTCAGCCTTATTCTTGAATATACTCGTAAAACCCCTTAAAAATATTTTCAACCCATGACTAATAAGGCTAATCAGTCGACAGCCATTACATTTTTTGGGATGCTGTTTTTTAGGGAGAGTGATGAATGTAGATTTAAGCCAATCATTTTGGAATGACCCCCTTATCATATGTTAAATAATATTAAATAGTCTCACCTTCACAGATCCAGAATAGGAAGCGATAACTTGTTTTCAAAGTGTTCGTGGGATTCTTCAGGGTCACACCTATCAATTTAAATCATACTTTACCTGAACTTTTCCCAAGATTTGACTCGCACAGTGATGAAACAAATTTTATACATTCGATAATGTTTTTCGATATCGCCCACAGGATGAAGATTATAACGCATTCAAAGTTTCGGTCGCAATTTAAACCATTTTGACACAGCAACAACTTCGAAAAATATTTCGAAAGGGAAGTGGGGGAGACACAGCGGGAAACAGACGTGATTTTTTTGCAATTAAATTTAATGTGTTTGAAAAATTAACAGTCGTTACCAACATCTTGAATCATTTAATGTTATGTTTTTTTGCTCAAGCACTGGCAATTACTGCCAGGTTATCCCTCTTTATTGAGGATATTAGAAATGTATTGTATCGTATTACACTTTTGTTGTATACAGTGCAGCCTCATGGGCTGATTGTAATGTTGTTAAAGGCACCTTTGTAAAAACCAGACTGGAATCCTTTTTAAAAAATCTGGGTTTACGCGAGATTTGAAACCATGTTCTCCGGGCTGGAAGACAGGCGTCTTATCAACAAGCCAAGGAAGTCATCATATCTGCCACATCCTTTTTTTACTTTTGATTTGTATAAAGGGGTATTAAATGAAATACATAATATTAAACATTGTAAAAGATATACTCATATTAAACTTTAATGTATATGGACAAAAAACTTTAAAGAAAGGGTGAACATTATTTTTAATAACAGTTTTTTTTTTCTCAAACAATATCGTTATTGTTAAATATTAAACATTTTCATTTTCAAGGTAAAATAAATACATCATAGATGCTTTCAAAATCAGCACAAATGCAATGAAAAATTCAATTGGGTATATAAGGTTAGAATATCTCCATTATACTCGTGTCTTTCGAATCTATGTCTAAGAAATGTTGCTTTTGAGAGGTTGAAGTCGATCCCTTTGAGGTTGATCTCATCTTTATCGAATACATTGATTGGTTGGAATTACTGGGTATTATGACAGAACTTTTACTTTTACTGATCCCATAGTGAGGAATAATGTGTATTTTATTGTTAAAGATGTGGGTGGAATGTGTAGCTTCGAAAAGCTCCCGATGATAACTTTTTTTGGGAGATCTCTTCAAAATTTATGATCATATATGAACTATATAGACTACACTCCACCCCAAGATAAATGTGTTACTATCAGAAGATCTATAAAGGTTTTTCTGTAGTTCGTCTTCCCTTGGTTAGTTTATACGGTTGTCTAACCAAATATGTTTTTTCTAAATATATGCACATGTGAGTAAGAACACAATATAAGTCGCAGCCGCCACATTCCTCTATTTATACTCTACTTATTTGTTTTTTGGAATATTTTTAATTTTTTTTATATAAATTATCCTTTCATTAGCATAAGTGGCGTTTTTTTTTTAAATTATAACATACGCAGATAACGTGGAAGAACTGCATCTAGTGGCAGCAGTCGCCACTTTCCGAATCTTACACTCAACTTAAAAGTGGGTTTGTTTCGAAACTATATCAATTATCATTTTATTATTATTTATATGTATGAAAGTAACCTGACTTTCCTTTAAGTCTTTGTAGTTTTGATTGAGTCAGTATATATTAAGATTTATAATTTAACATTAGAATTATTGAAACAAAAGCTCATTTTTTCATTCAATTGAAGTATTCGTGTTCCAAAATTTTGTCAAGTTTATTCTAGCAAAACAAATTTCGAAATATGCTTTATCTTTCAATTTCCTCCAAGATGTTTCGAGGCACGTGAAAAAGGACTTGTTGTTTCTGAAATATGAAACAGGCCCTGAAAAGAGCGAGAATGAAAGGAGGCATTAATGCCCAGCGATTTGTCTTCAATGGGGTATATTTATAGCGAGGAAACTTCGTGCTAGAATCCTGGGGAAGAAAAATCGTAATGAAAATCCCGGGAAATCTAGATTTGAATTTAATTTCTTTTGGTTTATGAATTATTTTATTCAAAAATTGATTATTTAATGTTTGATATCCTCTTCCTGTCTTTTTATTATTTATGAGGGTACTTTACGTCTGTCTCAAACTTGTTTAACTTATTTGTACGCGTACTCCTTCTAAGCCAACAAGTTAAAATTATACAATTTTGATTATCAAGCTTCTTATTAATTGTAAAAACTCATTTATGTTAAGACTACCCGGGTAAGGTAAGCAATATGTACATTATAAAGACCCATGTATACCATCTCCTCTTATCTCATACAAATCAGCATTACAGATTATTTCCTAGACAAAAATATGTAATTCAGCGAATGTAATTTAGGGCTTGATGGGACCTTTTTGTTACAAAATGTTTACGTTTGAAATTTGTTTAAATTTTAAAACGTAAAATGTTTACATCTTACACCTAACAAAAGTTCTCATTACCGTTAAAATTAAAATTTATAGAGCCCCATGACTTTTATTGCACTGTTATATAATACATTTAACCGCAAACATGCCTCTATAATTTATGTTCAGAATACTCGTATATCAGGCTCTTCTTATTCAAAGACTTTAGATTACAAATAGCCTCAAAATAAAACCAGCTCAGAATTCATCCAGTAAAACTCAAACGAGCTGGAAGCTAAGCAAGTGTCAAAATATAAATACATCAAGTTGTTTCTTCACTTATCGTAATTGATCTCCACGATGCGTGTTTATTCCTTTTTATCTTCCTTTTTTTCATGAGGAATACTGTTTTTGGTACGTTGTGTTGGAGATTACCAAACAATACTAGTTAGAAATGAGCATTGTGCCCTCATCATACTTAAAATAAGTACGCCTGAGTAGTCTCGGAATAAAAGTGGAAAATATGCATCATAGACATAGAGCATGATTACTGGAAACGTATAAGTTAAATTTAAACATTATAAATTAACACGATTTTTGTTTTGCATTTTTTTAAATCGTGTATTCTACGAGGCATGGTATATTAAAATGGGATTCGATAACATTAACCACCTTTTTTAGATAAATAAAATGAGTAAATTTATTCATTTTGATTGACCTTTTAGAGGCTGAATCTTTCCTACAAAATGTACATCTCTTTAAGAGCTATACGTAACTGAGTTTTAAAATGCTTCTTCGCCTGGCACTTTTTCAGAGTTTCTACAATTAAGTGGTTCTGAAACCTATTCGGTACTCAAACATACATTTAACTTTAATTCAAGTGGTTTATATTTATAGAATTCTGTTCCAGCTTACAAAGGTATAATAAGTTAATAACACTATTCTACCTGAAGTACGAGTATCACATCCTTCCGGTTGTTCTTACTCAAATAACCAATCTGAAACTTTATTAAGGAAGATGAGTTGGTGGTATTTATTATGCCTAAGTTGTGGGCATTATGAAGGTTTTACGCCCGAACATATAAAACACTGTCCCTTACTTTAAATATACTATATATTTAGACGTTATTGTACACATGTAAAATTAATATAAATACACATATACAGGATACGTGTAAAAATTTCAGAAGTTGAGGAGCTGTAAATAACAAAGCAAACAAACAACAGATATAAACCGGCCTCCTTGGCGTTTTCAAGCTCTTTATAGGCAGCGTTTTTGATAATCATGATCAAACACTGGAAACCAAAACAGCAGTCAATTAAACTGTAATCATATATTTAATCATGGACACAATAAGCACTTGAAATTCTTTTGCAACGCACCTCAAGTAAATAATGAAGATACGATGGTATCTTAGAGTATCAAAAAATGAGGTGGGAGCTGAGCAAACCACTGTATACTGAAGGTTCTGGTATTATGTTATCTAACGCGTTAGTTTAGGTATATACGCTTGACTTCAGACTCCCAAAAATTATCCCCTGTAGTGATCTGACGGAGGGCAGAACAATGAACGTCGGACAGCACAAGAGGTATATTGACATACTTACTGCATGACACACTCAATAATAAATACTCTGCACAACTGAGACCAAATAGTAGCGGTTTTAGCAAAGTAGCGTAGAAATATAACTAGTTATCAAGGATCTAATGGATAAAGCCGACACAGTCATGGTGCAAGTATTGTAGTTCTTCTTTCCTATATGCAACAGGATATAGTATATGCCCGACTCAAATTGGCTTACAGTCATCTCCGATGGTAACACCGGCAATTACCTGAATTCTTCTCTTTATAATGTATTTTATTATATTTATCATGGTTAAATTGTATGCATTTATTCATGTATGAATGTATAAATGAACGTAACTTGTGATATTTCATTATTTCCTTTAAAAATATAAAGCTCTGAAAAAATATGATATCAATATAATTTTCTCGTTGTTCTTTTTCATGGCCGAGGATGGTGTCCGCTATGATTATTTCTTTCGATTAAAGAAATTCCTCGCTTCAAAGTCTCCAGAAAAGTGCCCCCATTAACTTAGTACCTGATCACTTAATTAGATGGACATCCAGCTTTTGTTTCTTTTGTCAATCTTTATATACTGTAGCCATTCCTCGGAACTATGAGCCTTACTCGATACATCACAGAAAGATAAGTTTCTACCCCAAGCTACTCATTGATCGAGTTTTGTGGAATGCGCAAAAGCCTTCTTTAGCTTAACATCTCAGAAGGGTGTTTTTATTTTAATTTATCATGAGTATTGTATGTTAAGGTCTTATTAGCTCTATAAAAATGTGAAAAGATTTTTAGCTAAAAGAGTTTTATTTTTTTCGTTCTTAACCTCCAAGTAATCTCCACAGGATGACCTCCGTAGCCTAGTTGATAAAACGCTTAACTTCCAAGAAGGAATTTCGGGTTTCATTCCTGATTTTATCGAAAAAATATTGTTCCATTCTGGTTCAGCCCGTAAACTCCATTGATGGGGATGAACACAATGTTACCTCTCAATCCCGTTTTTCAATATATCTGAATAACCGATTTAAATTTGTTGAAGCATACCATATAACTTGATTTTAGAACCTCTATCTGACTCCTGTTCCCTTAGTCATCATGACTGATGTAAATGAAGACGTTATAAAATTATGCAACTTTATTGCTAGTAAATATTTGAATCTTCGATTTTTTTGTTCGTTGATTAAATTAACTTTCTATTTTTCTTTGTATTCACTTATTTAAAAAAAAATAGTCTGTCTTTTCCGTCAAGTGAGAAAATTTATTTTTATATAAAATATTTATAATTCAGATTTATATTTTTCTTCAATGAAGAGTTACGACAAATGTCAAACTGCTTGAGCAATAGGAAAGAAATTTACCGGGGTACTAAAAATATATACTCGCATCGGACAGTTACAAATCTGCTAAGACGATAGTCCACATCAGTATTTTTGTAACAACTTCGATGTATGGGAGTGAAATATGGACGTGGGAAAACACTGAAAGGAGTCGAATAAACGCTGTAGAAATTCGTTCACTTAAAATACTCGTAATATATGGGGGGACAATATATGACAGAAAACGGAATGAAGGGATTAGGGATGAATGTGAACTGTAATGAGGCTGATGAATGAGTCAGATAACGAAGAAGACCATTCTGAGATGGTTTGGACACGTGGGACGAATGAATGAAGAAATACTTACAAAACAAATATACAATGGAAGTGAGTGTGAAAGAAGTAATAAAGGAAAACTAAGGTGCGTATGGTTGGATCAAGGAAATGATATTTTGAAATAAAGAAATGGAAGAAATCAAAGAATTCGTAGGAGTTGTATGAGAAGATATGTGTTTGGAAAAAGGAAATTCTGGCTCTCTGGCCTTTCTGCCTATCCCAACAGGGAATGACATGAAAGTTTGTGTTTATGAGATTTTTTTTAACTAGTTAAAAGAGCGTTTTATAATAAAACTGTTTTTTTTTCAATATGAACTTCTGTTACTTTATTAATGTACTGTAATTTATGAGAGTGATATTCATCTCCGAGTGCAGTCAAATAAAGAGCTAGAAATTGATCGTAACGTACAAAATAAAACGAAAATAATTCTTCCTCAAAAATATTTTAAAAGCCTATGTTCACTGCACTAGCAGCACTTGTTTTCTCGAAACGTCATTAATAATAAAATTTAAAGGACAATTTATACACCACAGTTTAGAGAACAGACTCACCCCAAGAGCGCTCTTACTCGGGAGTGGAACCCACTCTTATTAAAAGATTTAAACTATTACGAAAACTAAAATAAGTTGAGTATAATGGTAAAAAGGCAGCTGCTGCAGCCATTTAAGTAGACACTTTCCCGCATTTGTGAAAAAAAATGTTAAATATATTTGGTATGAAAGTCGCAGAAAACTTGCTAAGGGAAGACGAACTACAAAAAAACCTTCGTATATATTCCGATATATATTATATATAATGGTAACACAATCGCCTTTGAATTTAGGTGTACTATAGTGCAGTGAATGTGTCTAATGTAAATATATAATATAATCATACATTTCGATAAAACCTCACTTAAAGGTTTATCTTCAAGTATTTCCTAAAGCTGCACACGCCACACATATATCGAATATTCCACTTTTATTCATTACCCTATATTTTATTGGACAGTAGATTTATTTTCTCATACGTGATCAATAGTTGATTCTCATACGTAACTAATTGTGGAGATAGGCTAGGTTTTAGATTGATGCACCATATTTATTGACAATTCAATATTTTAATTGTGTTTCATGTATTCATTCATACATCTGGTGAATTTATTTTTTTGTTGCAATATTTGCAGTCCACCAGCTTTTGTTTCACAATAAGTAATAGTTGGTATGCATGACAGTGTCTAGAGTTTAAGGCTTTATATTAATATCGTGGTGGGTTTATTTAAATTGTAATAAGTTATCAATGATAAATATTTAAAATATTTCGTTATTAAAATATGGCCATTCAATAATTTGTATGGTACTCCTCAACATAGTTGCATTGGTGATACGCACATGTGAGAAAACGTGGGAGACAATATTGTTTTTGACCTCTTGATTATGTCTGGTTTTGTTGGTAAAACGCATGTCTACCACTTCGAGGTACTTATTTATAAAAAAAAAGATTCCAGTTTGGTTGTCACTTTACGGTTCCTTTCATCTTTTTGGTGCATGGGAAGAGATTACCACACGGTAATAAGGCCTCCAGGCTACGCTTTACACAATAAAAGGGCAATACTATAAAGAATGCAATCGGGCTTCGATTGTTTAGAACCACTGGAGTAGTCTCGAATCTCGCTGTGGTGATCTTTCATGTTGGCAGTACTGCCGCATACTTTTAGTGCATTATGGTTTTGTTACCAGATGAACTTTTTCACCAGACTGACACCCTGTTCTATTTTAATTTTAGATGTCGTCGGTAATTGAAATCGAAACCTCAAGGAGAAATATCAACGTCCTAACAATTAGGCTACAGAGATCATCCATGCTTCAATCTTAATAAAAATAAGTCGTAATTATTCTGGAAAATTTTGCAAAAATGCATTTTGTTCCTAAGCTTATTCATATATTTCATTTTCAGATGAAGAATCTTCACATTGGAAAAAAGCTGCATCTATTTTCTTTTGGATAAGGTAATGAAGTTTTTTAATATGTAAAATTTACATTTTTATTTTTTTAAGTATGAATTTTGGGAAATATTCAAGAAACTTAGTATTGCCTCTACTACTTTTGTTTGTGACAAAAAAATACCTTTTTCACATTGTTTTTTTAAATAGTTATGCTTTAATGTTCCATAAACTTTGGTTACTCTTTACAAAAAATAAAATTGACATAGTTTCTTTTAAAAAACAAATACGTGCTATTGCGATTTAATGGGGAAAAAAAACATCCTTGTGAAACATAAAATATTTGTTAAATGTGGAAAAAAGTAAAAGAAATTGAGTGGTCATGTAAAACTTTCAAACGAATTTGAAATGGTGATATTTATGCTTCCTGTTTCTGGAGCCAAAAAAAAGAAAAACTTTACCAGATTTACTATCTTCGACAGAAAAATTCCATTTTTTGTACAACGCTTAGAAAGAAATGCAATGTCCATTTAAAAATGGATTGGGTTTAAATTTAAATAAACGCAGGACAAAACCTGGCGAACAAATCATAGGTGCATTTAATTGTGTGAAAACATCAATAGAAAGCTGTATTGAGCCAAGTGTAATGTGATTTGTTGATTAAATAAATATTGAATATAATAACATTTGTATGTTGACGCTATTATTTTTTACATATAGTTAAGTATGTTAATAGAAGTTTTAAAAAATAAATGTACTATATTGCCATATGTACTCGTAATTAGTACTCAGTACAACTTGAGAGCAATCGTGACAAGCTTAATTTGTTAGCTTTTTATTATTCTTCGCTTTATTTATTCGATGTCCTTTGTGTTATTTACAATTGCTTTAAGGTAAACTAAGCATTTTACTCCCTTAAAGAGAAAGTCTCTAGTTTATTAATCTGCTATGTGTATCTTACGATCAATCAGTATTGGCAAATATTTTGTGTTGGTTAATTGATTATCAAACCCATTACTCTCACAGATTTATTTAAAGCGTCAAATGACCCGAGAGCACGTATCTACATACTGCGATGATATCAGTGTCGTCTGCAAACACAAAGATATGGCCTGTTTTTTTTTTTATAATATACGAGTATTATCAAATATTTTCACATAAATTGTTGGTCATGGTATTGATAAATAGTTTGTCAAATAATCATACGGCGATAGTAAATTACACAAAAAATGCAAACAACGTTTGGTTTCCTAAAAAATCACATACTTATACACATTATATTAAACACAAATTTTTGCAAAATATTTTTTTCTATCATTAATAAGTGCAATGTTAAGTTCATCTTAACTTTTACTCATGTTAGAACTCTTGTACTCGTATTACCTCCGTATATTGTACCAAGTATCAGTAGCCTTTTTTTATATCATTTGAAACTTTTACGACTAACTTATGATTTTATATAAGGGTAAAGGTAGGAAAACCATTTAGACAGTCGATCGGAGTGTGGTTGTTATTGCGACAGGATTTTAAGTACTTGGGCTTTCAGGATGAATGACGAGTGGAAAGGATTTGTGTGAGCTCGTGAGTGTGGGTTTCTTCTTGTTGTTTTTGTATTTGTGTTTCTGTTTAATTTTTGGTTTTAATTTTAATTTTTATTCTTATGATTGTGTGCGGTATATTGTGGGATGAATATTTTTTGTCTTTCTGGAGGGATGATGTGTGAGGAGTTGAATTTCGCAAGATGTTTCCAGTTGTAATTGAGTGTCACTGTTTGTCAGGTTGATGAGAGCGTGCAACGAGGTTTTGTTTTTGTGTAATCAAAAATCGGAAAGAAGCATCGATTTATTTTTTCATGCTAAATATCCTCAGTGAGATACAGTAGATTACTGGGGATACGACAAATGAAAGGCAACAAACCCAGATCCATTAAAATTGTATGTCCAAATCAAAATACCTGTTGTTTTTTCGCAAATTGTGTATATTTCTTGTCATGTGTATTAATAAATAAATAAATAAATATGGTTCGTCCATTCTTAACTGTATTTAAATTTCTCATTTATGAATCTGTGCAATTTCCTCCGGAAATCGTCATGACCGTGGCGCATTTTTCAAATAAACTCAGCATCATAATTTCTTTTTCAGTATGAATTTCGAGCAATTATATTGAAAAAGACAGTTTTATTATCTGGTGTGTAGCACTTTTTGATAAATAGGGTAATTCCACGTTTATTCGTTTCTGAACGCACTTTGCGTAAATCAAAAGTTATCCAAAGGAGACAAACTTATTTTAACGATTTTTGAGACTCTCCCGTTTGCGACTGCTTTATAATCTCAAAACGATTATTTTAAATCGAATAAGTCTCTACAATAGGATGGATTTTTTCGATAAATCACTCTGAAGAGGGTTATGAAACGGCATTTCTTTTTTTTTAAACCTGAAGTAAAGGACAGAATTTTGAAAAAAAAAAACATTTTTTTATACATTGCTATTCTTCACAAATACTTGTATATGTTACATACATGTCACAACAGTCCATGCCGCAAAAATACCCTGTGAAATAACA
Organism: Odontocerum albicorne; assembly: GCA_949825065.1. NCBI lineage: Eukaryota > Metazoa > Arthropoda > Insecta > Trichoptera > Odontoceridae > Odontocerum > Odontocerum albicorne. The sequence continues at coordinate 16,457,534 of OX463851.1, read as the reverse complement.
CAGACAAGCCAAATTTGATATGATTGTATATTCGCCATAATTTAACTAAATCATTATATTCAATTTTTTGCGTTACCGAATGGAGCAATTCATTATTTGAAATATTGAAAATAAGATCGTTTGTTTAGTGGTGAAGGCTGATTGCGTTACGGAATGGAGCAATTCATTATTTGAAATATTAAAAATAAGATCGTTTGTTTAGTGGTGAAGGTCGATTGACCAAATGGAAAAGACAAAGAAGAAAAAAATATTTCAGTGACTTTTGAAACTGATACAAACATTATTACATTATTGCACTGAAATTGAAATTCCACCCAAAACTTTTATGGAATATATTTTGTAAGATTGATTTTTTCTTTAATATATTAAAAGTCAAGTTAGTAGATCATTGCAACATCCTTAAAAAACAAAGTTAACAAATTGTAATAGTATGAAAAGACTTTTCTTAATTAAAGTTACGGTAACTAACACATCTGTGCTCCAAGTCACGTTCAGTTACAAATTTCCAGCTTAACCAATTATCATCCATTCTTTTTATTGGTGCATTAATGAAAAGAAATTTGAAAATTTAATGAGCCTCATTCTTGCAAGATTGTGAGATGACGATTTGTGAATTGTCAATTTATTTTAAATTTTACGTATATTCAGTTCTTGGATTACGACTGGCAATATTTTTCTTTAAATTCTGCACATTTACAAACTAAGCCGCCATTTCACTGGTAGGGTATGCAAAAATAACAGAGCGCAAAACTTTTATATCACAATACATTTCTTTCACCTCCACTATATAATTATACCTTATCATACAGTTCCTCCTACGCATTTTATTTTTTTTCTTAAATTATTTCAAAATTGTATTTACTTTGTCTAACTTTTTTCCGTTGTTCTTTACCACGACTCCCACTAATACTTGCATTTTAAATCTGTTTGGTTAGGTTTTTAGTCATACTCGTAAATTCTTTCGACATGTCCAAACCGTCTCAATGTGCTATGTTTCATCCCACTTAATAAATCAATTTTTAGGTCACATTCATCTTTAATAATTCCAGTTCTAATTCTGTCATACGAGTACATGGACATACCACATCATTGCACGCATTTACCCGGCTCCTTTCATTAATGATGTCGTACGTGTACATTGACATACCACCTCATTGCACGCATTTACTCGGCTACTTTAATTAATTATGTCATACAAGTACATTGACATACCACTTCATTGCACGCATTTACCTAGCTGCTTTCATTAATTATGTCATACGAGTACATTGATATACCACCTCATTGCACGCATTTACCCGACTCCTTTCATTCATTTTCCATATCCGCGCTTCACTCCCATACATCAATGTAGGCACTAATACCTAGTACGCTATTGTGAATCATCATTTTTGTAAGTCTTGATATTGCTTGGTAAGAGTATATATTTTTCTACCTCTTAGCTTTGTTTCCTTTTCTTACATCCAACATGTTTATGTACAACTCGCCTTTCTAAATATTTATCACCTTTCTGTACTCGGAGAACATTCTTATGATCTGTGTTTGATAAAGTAACATAGATAAGTTATTTTTTGCGTCATCATTAACATTTACAATTAATCCTTAATAAAAAAAATTGGTAGGCAGAGAGGGCAAAGTGCTATATTTTTCTTACTCAAAACATACATTTTGCCTCATCCACACCCATACATCTTCTGAAACAACTCCTACTATTTCACTGACTTCTTACATTTTCTTCTTTGAAAATATCATTCACTAGATCCAACCATACTTGCCTTGGTTTATAGTATTTTTCCACATCCACGTTTTACTCCCATACATCAAAGTTGGTTCTATAATACTGATTTCATACTTTCCGGTTCGAGTTAATGTGTTTTAATTGCCCTATTGACTTTTCTTTCGATCGTTCCACGCTGTTTGATATTCTTCGTAATAACAATAAATAGACATTCTGTGTAGCGCGGTTTAGAGAGCAGACTCTCATTAATGGCGATTTTACTCGAGATTCAAATCCACAAATCCAATAAACTACGAAGAAACTTTTGTAGATCTTTCGATATGTGATAGTACCATACTTTTGATGGACTGTAGTGTATGTTTGTTGTGTTCATATTCTACTACAAAGTTTGATAATATTTCCCAAAGAAGGTTGCCTTAATGTCGGAACACAATTATCAGGCCACTGTCACACCTCTTTCCTATTTAAAACAATATTAGGTTGTACACAAAAAAAATACATATATTAGTTATAAAACATTACCAACATATGAGGTGTGACATATTCCGGGCAGCTCCGCCGGCTTCTTATGAGACAAGAACTCTTTAGATCTCTGGGGTTTGTTGGGTTCCCTTAACTCTGAATAACTCTCTCTCACTTACAGCAGGACAAGGCGACTCAATTTAAACAAGTATAATTTGGAATGAAACAGTTTATTATATTGTAAAAAAAAGAAAAAAAGAAAAAAAAATAATATATAAAAAAAACTTGACGAAATGTCAAGAAAAAAAAGTTTAAAATTGGCAAGAAAGAATGTGTTGTATTTATCAAGGGAGATTTCAATAACGATTTGAAATTACTTTACTCGGTGGGTTTTTAGCGTGGCGACGAAATTCACATTAAAAATAGGAGGAATAATATTCACCCGTAATTAAGATGGCGTCCTGGACTTCTGCGATACACGAAGAAAACTAGTCTGGCTGTCCTCGGTACAAACACACTATTCCTGGACAGACGTGCTAACCGCGTCGTATCTGAAGGCAGAAGAGGGCTCCTCGTGGGGGTTCGGGCCTTTTATAGTCACTTGCGAGAAAGAGATGCTACATGACTTCCTTCTCTCTTTAAAAAATACTATAGCTGCCTGTTAGACCCGAGATTATAAGGAAGGACAATTGACTTCGGCATTTCTATACAATTCAGCAAAGCAAAAGAAAAAAGGGTCCATGTCTAGACTCTACTTTATCTTTTTTTAAAAGACAATTGAGGTCGGCATCTCTTAGAATTACTCAAAAGGATATATCGTCTAGACAGAATTTAGTGTTTCCTTGAACAATGGATTTCTTTTTATGACCGTGCTTTTGTTTTCACAGTCGTTTACCGATGGCCTTACAATCTCGAATGTAGTTTTACAACCCGAGCCGACCACCTAAGTTGCCGCTGCACTATTTCATTTGTATAACCCAAACAAAATTACACCCATTATAGGCCCCTTTTCTTAAACAAACAATAACCATGGGATTCTCTATAATCCAGGATATAATCCTGTACTGCAAGGCGGTGAGCACTTAAAATAACATCCTCTCTTTTATTGGTTTAATCCTAGCGACAGTATTAGAAATATACTAAATTATTTTGTTTCGAGAAGCCAGTTTCAGGAGCATGCAAATAGTGGGAATTTAGTCTTGGGGACGTGAACTATGTAATTTATCGAATACCGTCCTGACACCCCACCCTAAGTTAGCGAAAGAACAAAAAAAACAACAAAAAAAATAAATTATCCTCCGTATATCACAGACGCATCAGTCCGAGGGATGTTTCTAAGGAGCGAGGGGTGTTTGTACCCCTCACCGGATACGTTTTCGTGGCCGATTTATCTCTAGTCAGCATTTGCCATAGGTGTAGTCTTAATTGGTGTAAGACCGACCACGAGGAAGGAAACCACGTAAAACCTTTCCTTGACTAGGCTCCTAAACAATTTAACTTCAACACATAGGCGGTTACACAGGAGCGGGAAACAATCCTTCCCAACTCCTTACACATAAAAAAAAAACAATACACAATGGTACAAGATTACAGGAATTGATACAAAACAAAACAATGCACAATGGTACAAGATTACAGGAATTGATACAAAACAAAACAATGCACAATGGTACAAGATTACAGGAAATCGATACAATATTAATAAAATCAAATCACACAAAAAAGAAATTAAAATAATACTATACAATCGGGTAATATAATTATTAAAATATTAAACTGCAAGGTCAACTAACAATCAAATGTTGACCAAGAGGGAAACAAATCAGTTAAGCCATTCTCTCATTACAATATTCTGAGAAATGGACACAGCTTAACCAAAATAATAAAACAAATCTGCAGTCTTCTCCCAAAGGCTGACTTTAGTGGGTTCACTGTAGGTCACGGGCCAACCTATGAACCAGCTGATCTTCAAAGGTGATTCCTGAAATTCTCCCCTTTCAATGTGGATTATCTTCAAAGGTGATTCCTGAAATTCTCCTCTTTCAATGTGGATTTCGTCCAACCAACCACCCACATGGCTCAACACAAAATTACAATCCCACTTCCCTTGATACACCAAAGACAACACTTTACAACACAATCCTTTCCTCGCCCTTCCCTATACTGCACAGTCGGGAACCGATAAATTTTAAAGCGGCCCCATATCACGGGCGCTTCTCACAATACGACCGCCCCTGGCACACAGCACAAGACGGTCCAAACTTCCGGCCACTTCCGGGCGAAATGACAACAACAAAGATAACAATAAATTTCGCAATTGCCAATATTCATCATTTACAATTCTCAAGAGGTTCACACAGAACCTTATACGTTAAATTACAAATATCCTATGGTTCACACAGAACCATTTTCGAGGACTTATATCTCCTTAAGTTCAGACAGAACTTTATACATTGAATAACAAATATCCTATAGTTCACACAGAACCATTTTCGAGGACTTTTATCTCCTTAAGTTCACACAGAACTTTATACATAACTTGGGTTTCCTCAGACTCCAAGGTCTGGACAACCGTTGCAGTAACAATTCACCACCACACAGAATGGTAACTGTATAAATGGAGCCTTAGTTCCTTAAAAAAAAAAAAAAACACAAAACATAAAAGAAAATTGGCAAGTAGCCCCGGCTGAAAGCAGGACGCGTCTACGGACCCCCAGAACAGAGCCAAGAATCACGTGATACCACATACACAACTTTGGTCATCTAGGATCCGAGCGACAGACACGCGACCCTCACGAACCGAAGTTACCCTAGCCCGAAACATGAGCATGACAGAACACATCTGTAATCGCAATCGCTAATGTGGGTTCATGAGGCCCGTGATGGAGACACACAGCAATCCATCCCAGATGTATTCTCAGGCCATCTTCAAAACCTTTATCGGTTGGGAGGCTAGCTTCCCCCAACCCGGACTCTTAAGGCTGCCCAGGGCCTCTCGGTTATTCACACCGAGCCAAAGTAAGGAGACAATAATAAACAACAAAACTGGGAATTCAATTTACCGAGCGAGACCCACCATACGTCCGACCACAAGGGCACGGGTTCGTTTCGAGATTTCACTATCCAAGAAACGCAGCCCCCAGTCATAACGCATGCTGCCAACGCTACAGCAACCAGAGCTCTTATCCCAAAACTCAAACAGAGCAAACAATACAATGGTAATCATTGTAACAGTTACATAAAATCAGTACAAGTTTTAAACAGAACAAAAATACAACGGCAATTACCGTAACAGTTACATAAATTCTGTCAAAGTTCATTCGAGAACGCACCATACTCTTATCCTTATTCCTCCCAGCAGCACCACTACGACCTCCACATTACCCATAAACCTTTCATTGCGCTGCCTCACAGACTAACTTGCGACCCCGTACTCGGTGAGTGCTTTGACAGAACAAATTATTTTATAACATTATACACAACAACAACAAAAAAATAATTAATTTTTATTTCAAAGTATATACTCCACACTCAACAGGAGTCAATTCGTCAACAAGATGACTTGCTTCAATACTATAGCCCTTCAACACCGTGGAATGCTACACTTCCCCAACAAGAAAACTCGGAACACATCAACGGCTATTATCATCATGGAACCCGTCCAAAAACTAACATTTACTGCGTGCAACTATCCGAAACGGATATTCCACTGTACCATCTGTACAACCTTTTCCAAAATTCAACTCGGTGGAAAGCAACACCTACTCCATAGCACTACTGAACAATTCTACTGCTATTAAACTTACGGACCACCGTCCAGTGATAGCATTTGCGCAAAGCAATTATCCACGATGGATACTCTACTGAATCCTCAGTACAATCTTTGGAACGCTACTCCCGGGGGAAGGGTACACCTCTCCACCAAGAAGTTCGGAATACCTCACGAATTCCTACCAGATAAGACAACAATTAGGAAGACAATCCTACCCCAATACGAAATTCGGAACACTTCCAAGAATTTCTTCACTTAATGCCCTAACTTCTGCAGCCAATAATTCCGATAGGGAATCTAATGAGAAGGTAACAATTACCACTAAACAAACCACAACAGCTGTTAGGTAACCCAATACCTAAGCCCGCATTACACAAGAGCAATTTGATCCTGAATGTAATACGTGTACCTTCTACAAACGGTACTAATCACCTATGTATTACATGAATTCTTACTTCAGAAGGACCTAAGTCCTTCGTTGAGATACATATAATCCTACTCTAGGCTCTCAGCATTCCGCCACTCGTGGTCCAGGCTTAGGTTCATTGAACGCCAGGTATTCTTTGGTGAAGTCACCGGGTTGAATACCAGCCCATACATAAAACATATGGAAATGAATCCATACGAGATTGCCCACGGCCAGCTCACTTATTCATTCACCCTTGTGCAATCATAAATTCGCACCGGTGACGTCACATGACATACTAAACTGTCATTCGCCAAGGAATCTGACACTGTACACCCTCAAGGTATATAACAAAATATTAAATTTAATTATTTTAAGAACCATTTTCCTAACCATGAATGACTCCCAATTAGGCGCTGAAGAAACCATCACTACACTGTCAACTATCAGCTTATCTATAATCCACCCGGGCACAGAAGCTGTGCTCAGGACCGGACCCATCTTATATGTTCGCGTCCTTATCGTGTGACGACGGACTCACCGCATAAGGTCTATTCTAAGCTATACTGTATTCAATAGTCAATTTATATAATATTTATGCAGCTACTAAACTTCAGCCGTATTCTTATAAGAGAATAACCCCTGTATTCCTTCCTTCTTACAAGACAAGAACGGTACATTTAATAATTGACTCCAGGTCACGCTTTCTAGTTCCAACCGAGTTCTAACCGTGTTCTAACCGTGTTCCCAATTCCGTTTCTGGTAAAACGACCAGAATTTTTTAATCTCCAGCTATCACCTGGCCACGCTTTCCAGTCTACAATGAGAGAATACACTATCAACTTTCCTGTTACTACAACCACAAAGAGGCTATACTCGCACTCTGGTTACCTAGCCACGCTCTTTAGTTCCACAGAGCGAGTGCTCATCTAACGCTCTGTTTATTAACACAATCGAGGGTTCTATGAACAACTATTGGTCACCCGACCACGATCTTTAGTTTGGAGAGTGAATACTCCCCTAACGCTCTCTTCATTAAGACAGAGTTCTCTACTGAATCACTGGTTATCCGACCACGATCTTTAGTTTAAAGAGTGAATACTCCCCTAACGCTCTCTTCATTAAGACAGAGTTCTCTATTGAATCACTGGTCACCCGACCACGCTCTCTAGTTTCTAAAGAGAGATTACTCAAATAACTCTCTCGTTATTACGAAGACAACGAATGCTACACTCGACCTTCATGTCACCTGACCTCGTTCTCTAATTTCAAAAGAGATAACAAACTAACTCACTCGTTATCACCACGACAACGAATGCTATAATCGATTTCTCGTCACCTGGCCTCGTTCTCTAATTTCAAAAGAGATAACAAACTAACTCACTCGTTATTACAACGACAAAGTGACTTTACTCGACTTCTTGTCACTTGGCCACGTTCTTTAATTTCAAAAGAGATAACAAACTAACTCACTCGTTATCACAACGACAAAGTGACTTTACTCGACTTCTTGTCACTTGGCCACGTTCTTTAATTTCAAAAGAGATAACAAACTAACTCACTCGTTATCACAACGACAAAGTGACTTTACTCGACTTCTTGTCACTTGGCCACGTTCTTTAATTTCAAAAGAGATAACAAACTAATTCACTCGTTATTACAACGACAAAGTGACTTTACTCGACTTCTTGTCACTTGGCCACGTTCTTTAATTTCAAAAGAGATAACAAACTAACGATTTCTTTGTTACGCCGACAAAGAGTTCCATTCTCAAGTAGTGGTCACCTGACCACACTCTTTAGTTTCTAAAGAGAGAATACTCAACTACGATCTCCCTATAACGACGAGAAACAGTTCTATACTCGACTACTGGTCACTCGACCACGCTCTTTAGCTTCTAAAGAGAAAATACACAAATAACTCAACCGTTATTGCAACAACAAAGAGGCTATACTCTATTTATCACTTGGCCATGCTCCCTTTATGTGCTTTGACTACGAGAATCCGGACTAATTCTCTCCTGACTTTTATGACATGGAATGGTATACTCGACTACCGACTACCTGGCCACGCTCTTACGTAAAAGGAAGCGAGGCGAGATCTTTTATCTTCCTTAATTATTAGCTCGAAAACTGAGCAGAGTTTTCACAAATCCTCAACTAATCACGACTGGAAACAGACAATCTCTGCGCCATCTTTATGCTATCACTTCTTACACCCGCGATAATTCGTTATCTGACAAGGGTGGCTCTAAAGAATGATTTTAAATTTTCTATTCTTGGAATATAATCTGTAAGGGACTCAACTGTTTCTATACATAAGCCTGTCTAGTCTGCACTTTATCCTAAAGTCTTCCGACCCATACCCTTCTAGGAAAACCCTATAGACTAACTGGCAATCACTACCTTTTTAACCTTAATTCTGAGAAGGTTAATGTTGCATCTCACAGGAACTATGGCTAGTTGAAGGAAGTCTATTTACTTCTACTTCAAGGATAAACAAGCCATCTTCTTTGTACCCAATGCACCGACACAAAACAAAGGAATCTATTCAAAACGAAATTCTTTTCGAATTTCGAAACCAACCGTGTTATCCAGATGCACTGACAGAAACAAAGGAATTATCCTAAAACCATATTCCTACCGAAACCCATAAACCACTTTGTTAACAATCGTATTGATACAAAAACACAAAGGAATCTAACCAACCGAAATTCAATTCAGTGTTTAAAAACAGCGCATGTAAGAAAACTCAGCATCGACTGACTGATTATCAATAAAATACAACAGCCCTTTCTAACAATCCCTATGTCAATAAGAATAGCCAATATCACCGAACGACATCAATTATGACGCAATACTATCTACACAAACTCGCCATAACAACAGTAGCTCCGCGTAATAATTTGCAATATCCTATTACAAGAATTCTTCTAGAACTCAATCCCAGTTCTCTCTATTCCAACATATTGTTTAATAACAGCCACTGCTATCACGAAAAAATATAACTATGACGCAATACAAATCACATCTAGAGCCTTCTTCAAGTTCCCACTCTTTTTCCTTTTCACAATATTTACTGCCTGACCCGCTACACCGTTAACAAAATAAACTATCCATAATTATGACGCAATTCCTCCTTTTGCCTTTGACTTTGAAAATCCCTGAACCGACACTGCGATTTCAACTATTAATTATTCCTAAACAACGTCCGTAAACCGGATCTCTAGCGCGATTGAAACATTATTTACGGAAGTTACCTTCTTTCAAGGTGAGATTGATCTCAATTAACCAGGAACCAATTCTTGTTCAACTGGAATATTCTACGATTTCAACACTTCTTAATTATTGTCATGATGACCACGCACTTCCTCTATTATTTATTAATTTACTCCATTTCAAGTACGACACCACGTGCGAATCAACTTCCTCAAAGAAAAACATCGGACAGTATTTCCAGCCGCAAAACAAAATGGCGTCCGTCCATTACGCACGACCATTCCATAATTTAAATTTTCTAAACATTGAACTCCTATCCTTTATCTCCCTTTCAATCTACTACAATTCGCAAAAATCACTAAACTGACCACTGAGATATTAATTATTATTTACTCCTAAACAAAATTCGTAAACTGGATCATTTACGCGATTGGAATATTTCCTACGAAAGTAGGGCGCACATAACACTTTGCCCAGCCCATCTCCTTTCAAAGATGAACTGGAGCTTAATCCACGTGGAATTTAATTCTTTTTAAGCCTGACTATCCACGAAATACCACACTAGTCCTATTTGCAATTCTCTGACCGCGCACTTCTTTTCTTGAAAACAGGGGAGCAGAATGAAGAGATCTTCCCTCGGCCTTAATTGGATACATTGCAACAATAAAACAATAGGACAAAAAGCCCAACCGAAGCAAATCAAGACCTTACTAACAAAACAACAATTCTAACTCGATCGTTTTGTTAAACAAACAAGGTTTCTCTAAACAACGTAGTTCAAATTTACAAACTAGAGACCAAAATGTAATTCAATCTCTATAAACAACTATATCGTTCATAGATCGACTACTGAAAGAAACTATTCAATTCATGATTCGGCCATTATCGCTTCCCCAGATCGAAACCAAAAATAACTTGCTCCAACGGAATCTTTTTAAGTAAAAGAAGAATCTAACTTAAGCGAAACTTCTACTTCTTTGCAATATTAAACCGTTGAAATTCTCCATATTTCGACAAACCGAGCACCAAGAAATGATTAATCCTTGAAAGAAAACCCGAAAAACTGGGCCAACTGAACAGCGAATTATTTCACGAAAGATAGGCGTTTCGTGCGCTTTGCCTAACCACGCACCATCTCAATATGAGATTGGTCTCAAATAACTCGGAACACAATTCTCCTGACAACAGAATATTTAGCGAACAGAAGCTAGAAAATCTATTCTTTTTCTTCACTCGATTAACCAAAATTCTATTCACAATTCAAATAATGAAAAAAACTCAAAAACGGCTCTTAACCAAACCGGAGCCCGTATACACGCGACAACAAAGATGGCCGCGTGGTCGCGAACAGCGAAAACAAACGCGGAAGAAGCATGGTTCAAATCTCCAAACAAAATAACTTTTTAAATCGAATTAAATAAGGAACACACAACTCTTTACAAGAAAATATTTAGAAAAAGTTAACTAAAATCTATTCCAAAAAGACTCGAAAAACGGCCTTTCCAACTCGGAGCCTGTATGCACGCGACAACAAGATGGCCGCGTGGTCGCGAACAGCGAAAACAAACGCGGGAGAAGCATGGTTCAAATTTGCAAACACAGAAAAAAAAATACATGTAAAACACTTTCCTGTAAACAAATTATTATTTAAAACAAACAAATTATAAATAAAAACCTTGTCCAGCGAGATATCAAGAGATACAGAGTTTGCTGCCCCGCGTTCGGGGGCCAATTATGTCACACCTCTTTCCTATTTAAAACAATATTAGGTTGTACACAAAAAAAATACATATATTAGTTATAAAACATTACCAACATATGAGGTGTGACATATTCCGGGCAGCTCCGCCGGCTTCTTATGAGACAAGAACTCTTTAGATCTCTGGGGTTTGTTGGGTTCCCTTAACTCTGAATAACTCTCTCTCACTTACAGCAGGACAAGGCGACTCAATTTAAACAAGTATAATTTGGAATGAAACAGTTTATTATATTGTAAAAAAAAGAAAAAAAGAAAAAAAAAATAATATATAAAAAAAACTTGACGAAATGTCAAGAAAAAAAAGTTTAAAATTGGCAAGAAAGAATGTGTTGTATTTATCAAGGGAGATTTCAATAACGATTTGAAATTACTTTACTCGGCGGGTTTTTAGCGTGGCGACGAAATTCACATTAAAAATAGGAGGAATAATATTCACCCGTAATTAAGATGGCGTCCTGGACTTCTGCGATACACGAAGAAAACTAGTCTGGCTGTCCTCGGTACAAACACACTATTCCTGGACAGACGTGCTAACCGCGTCGTATCTGAAGGCAGAAGAGGGCTCCTCGTGGGGGTTCGGGCCTTTTATAGTCACTTGCGAGAAAGAGATGCTACATGACTTCCTTCTCTCTTTAAAAAATACTATAGCTGCCTGTTAGACCCGAGATTATAAGGAAGGACAATTGACTTCGGCATTTCTATACAATTCAGCAAAGCAAAAGAAAAAAGGGTCCATGTCTAGACTCTACTTTATCTTTTTTTAAAAGACAATTGAGGTCGGCATCTCTTAGAATTACTCAAAAGGATATATCGTCTAGACAGAATTTAGTGTTTCCTTGAACAATGGATTTCTTTTTATGACCGTGCTTTTGTTTTCACAGTCGTTTACCGATGGCCTTACAATCTCGAATGTAGTTTTACAACCCGAGCCGACCACCTAAGTTGCCGCTGCACTATTTCATTTGTATAACCCAAACAAAATTACACCCATTATAGGCCCCTTTTCTTAAACAAACAATAACCATGGGATTCTCTATAATCCAGGATATAATCCTGTACTGCAAGGCGGTGAACACTTAAAATAACATCCTCTCTTTTATTGGTTTAATCCTAGCGACAGTATTAGAAATATACTAAATTATTTTGTTTCGAGAAGCCAGTTTCAGGAGCATGCAAATAGTGGGAATTTAGTCTTGGGGACGTGAACTATGTAATTTATCGAATACCGTCCTGACACCACGCATTTTTTCCTTCAGCACGATGGCAAGTTGTTTACGTGTATTGGCGCTTAATTTGGATGAGTTATAATTAAGGATAATATTTCAGGCCTTTAAAGAGAATGTATCGACACGTCTGAAACTCGAGATTATGTTTGATACCCACTCATAAATGGAAGTCCTTTAACATTTACAGTACACAAATTACATAGTTTATCACTTTTATTCAAAGTTCAGTTAGTTGTATTAATACAAAAATACCTTTGTTGCTAAATTGAAGAATCATTTTCATTTAGCAGGGATTTTCAAGATCGATTGTCAAGCGCGTAAAAAATATCTTAAACATTTTTTATTACAATCAGGACTTTTAACTTTTTAGTTGGTTGAAAAAAATCGGTTCTTGGTGGTTTGAAATAAATATACAAATCTGTGCTGTATAAGAAAGAATCAGTACCGTACATTTATTTTTAACACGCACTGTCCTCTCGATTGAGTGATTGGAGAATCCTATGTATTTCAACACATCACACATAATTCGAGATATAATATTTTGTGGTTTGTTCGTCTTCTATTTATCATGCTGTGGAACTCAGGAATTAGCAAACAGATTATATAATACTGAAACTTTTTATTGAAATGCTTAAAAAAGCGAATTAAAAAACAGTTCATCTCCACTCACATGAGCGTATTTTTTTCCATCATCCTTCTTTACATTCTCTGTTTCCTTTTCCTGGTTATCGATGACGTTGCTACATTTAAATTGTTTTTTTTTCTATACCACCCTAATTTAACTCAAATCTTCGTTAAATAATTGTACCGTTCTTTGGAAAAGATAAAAATGAACACATTTGTATTAAGATGGGAAGATTAGAACACTGAGCGTTTCATGAGATGTAATAAATATGAAATCACCCCACTCATATTGCAGGGGAAGATACAAGGAGAACGAACTATATGAAGAAGAAGAAATATGTGCTTGAAGAACCTTAGAGAGAATTCCCATTATAACACGAAGACATTGTTTAGAGCAGTTGCAGTTGCAGACAAAGTTAAAATAGCCATGATGATTGTCAACCTCCAATTTGAAGAGGAATATTTAAAAAGGAGAGTCAGAAAGGTTGACTGGAAAAGATAAATAAATCCCCATATTTTACACGGGACAATGGAGTGTTTAAAAGATAAACGTTCAGTTAGGTGAGATCGGGTGTACTTTATCCTCATTTATATTTAAAGATAAAACTTAAAATTCATTTGTTGTTTGGAATATACTTCTTTTCTAATTTCTATCCGATTTCCATGCATATTCCTATTTCCCTTGAGATATTCCTTTTTTAACTTTTTTTTTCTGTCACTCAAATTTTACAAAAAATAATATATTATGATAAAAACTAGATGATTGGAAGAAATTGCTATAAAGCAATCAATCAATCTCCCTGATAAATTTCTATGAAAATGTTCAATGAATAATAATATATCAATTACCCTTCGAATCGTTCATTTGAGCGCGCTTTAGCTTATGACGTAACAACTCTTGATGAAATTAGACAGTGATTCATATTCATATAACCACGTATGATTTTATTCGTACCAGCTCTAATTATTGGTAATATTTTATATGTTTTTCGCCCGTTTTCAATATTTCTAACAAAAAGGGTGCATTATAAGTAATGTATAATGCCAAAATGCGCAAATACAATTTACTATACCAAAAACATACCAGTTTTCGTACGAGATAAAATTGTGTAATGCTGTGAAAATAAGAGTCCCAACTAACTATATAAGATAATCTTTGTGATTTAGTAGGTAAGATATCTCACTTTTATCCTGGGGACTGTAATTTCAAATTATGTTGACTTTTAGACTTTTTAAAAATAATTCAGTCAAGTTTTCACGTAAAGCCTCTAAAACATCTTTCTTGGTTGAAAAAGATTGTCACATGACAATAAGCCCAATATTTTGTATTGTATTCAACAAAAGTGCAATATAGAACAATATATACTATTGGGTAATTTAACGGATGATATAACGTCGCAACATCATTAATCATTAATCAATCACAATGCGTTTTCTACAGTTTTTGGTTTCATTCGAAGTTCAAGGGATTTATTTAATTGTAAAATATTAAAGATAACTATTTCAATATTCGAAGCAAGATCATACCATTTTATATTAAAAATTTGCTTAAAATTTATGTGGTTCCTATTTGTTCCTAAAAAAGACTACAGAGTTTTCATCAAAATACGATATATTACCAAAAATATTTCATTAAAATATGAATTTTGCCCTATAAAGGTTTAAATCGATCATCGTTCAGAGTGCCACGTGTAATCCTAATCATTTGAAATCACTTTTACAATGTTAACTCACATTTCTCTTAAATATTTCTAAACTTTAATATTTGTTGTCAAGCAAATATTTTCAAGATCTTTTGCTTAGTATAATAAATTTCAAACATTTAACAAATTCCGTGGCCTAGTTGGTAACATACTTTTTTCCAACCCGAAGAATGCGGATTCGAGTCCTATTGGAACCCAGTCTGGGTTTTACTTTATCCTGTTTTTCAATTCAGGTATCTTTAAAATTTTTCTTATTGGTTGAAAGATCATTTGGTGCAAAAAATCCTGTAGTAAGGATGCTTGTTTTCTGCACACCTGATTTTTTATAGCATTTTAATAACATATTTATGAACTGCTTTTAATTAGTAAAAAAAACTTTTAATTAATAAAGGTGACACTATTTTATGAAGCGGCGCCTACAAGTATTTTTTTATTACTGTTGAACTGATTTCATAATAAAATATAGACTAAAAAAATGAAAGCAAGTTTCACTCCGATACATTAAACTGTGGCACTTAAATATTGTTGTGGACAGCCATCTTATCAGATTTCTATATTGTTTGGATCAAATATGTATGTCATAGTACCTATTAACTAATTCTTGTCACTTTAAGCATTACAATATAACTCGAAAGAAAGGATGTGTAGTACGTATTCATATATCTCATAATACAGAAAAAAAAACTAGAAAAAATATTACTTTCCTTCATCGCTATTCGCATAAATATGCTTGAATGTAAAAATATTGAAATCAAACTATTTCATGTAAATAAATAGCCTTTTTTCTTATGGATATACGAGTTAAACTTTCAGAAAAATACACCAATATTTTAAACAAGTAACTCACAGCGTTTGAACACTACATCATAAATAAAAACCACCCCATGACGACTTAACAATCTTATGTTCTTACAAATATTTGGTAGATTCATTGCTATCTTGTTATTTCTTTCTATGAGCTTGAAGGTTATTTTAATCACATTCACACCTAGTGGATGTATAGAAAACAATTGGTTAACGATAGCATTTCAAAATATTTGAACGTTTTTATTTTACTTTTCTATTTCATCCTCAAAGCATATTTTTAATATACATTCAAATTTTATATCTAGTTTAATCCTTAGTATTTAACATAGCACTGCATATGAAAGAAACATGAATGACGAGAAACGAAGACAAATTAATAATCAATGCTATCGAGATATCGTGCTGGAGAAAGGTTTTATCTCAGATAACCGAACCAAGTAAAGGGGTTAACAGAATCATTTTTAAACACTGCATTCAACATATCCCAAGACCAGGAAAGATGAAGACAAATGATGTACCTAATTTCAGACATAACTGAGGATCATGATGCTTAATAATTAGCATGCGATGAAGAATAAGAATCTTTTAATAATCAAATGCAAAAGATATTAAGTAACATTTTCTCAACCGAAATTTTTTTTGTAAAATTATGTTTAAAGCACTAAAAGCCTTAAAAAAAGTTGCGAACTTCTGCAAGAAATTATAGATTTGCTTAAATAAGAATTAGGATTTTGAACCAAATGTCTTCATTGATATTCCCTTCTTAAAACTAGAATATGAAAAACATTTTTTAAATATTAGGCAATGCAGAAAACTAATTTTACCAACACAACTTTGGATAAAACAATCTGATTTTATAAATTTAACTTGAATGGTTACACCTGCTCGACATCATGGTATGTGAAGTACGCATAAAGGAACTTTTCGCATAAAACAGCTGTAAAACAACAGTAACGGCTTCCGTAATTCAAATAACACCAATCTCAAAGCAATATAAACTGAGTTACCTCGTAAAGTGAGACATGGTCACAACTACACATTGATGTGTTACTACGAACAGAGAAAGAATAATGATTACGTTACCCAGGGTAACAGTTGTTTTTTTTAATTCCATACACAGCTGCAATGTTACAACACTTTTATGAAAAAATATTAATTAAAAGTATTATTACATTTAAGATATTTTACGAGATTCGATTGTAATTTTCATTGGAGCACGGTATCTCAGTGAAGAGAAATTCAAAGTTCTTATTTAAAAATGTTTTGAGATGAAAAAATAAAACTGAAAAGTTAACTATTTTAACTTTACAATTTTATATACTGTAAATCAGCTCATGATAAAAATTCATATCATGCTTTCGAATATTTATTATTAAACAATTTCATGTCAATTACAATCTCCCTGACATAGTTGGTAAGATGCTTGACTTCCACCCGTGAATCTCAGGTTCAATTCATTATGATACCAAATAAAAACAAAGGAACCAGTCTGGTGATACTACTCGCATGCTCTGAGGTCATGTGTGAGTACTGTGGTATCTTCACGTCCGGTTAAATTGTAATATGTTTAATTAAAAAAATGAGAGTTCCGTGCCCACTTCAGTGATTCTTAAACCGAAGGCTCGATTATTGGGGCTTAAGATAATATTGTCTCTCGACCACGCTCTTCGATATGTTTGAATTGCCAAATGAGATCTAAAGCATACCATATAAAACACGGATCATTAAAATGCACCGAGTGGATTAATGCTTAAAAACAATTTTTCCCAATCAACTAAAATTTTGCAAAAGTCGCCACACCGCTTAATTTTAGAACCTGCGTGAATATTTTGGGATACAGTTCAATTTAGTTATATTATACTGCAGTAAACCAATTTAATAAGGGGGCCATATAATTATTGAAAATTACTCTTTAAGATAAATAATTATCCATAGCCATAAGCTTTTCATTCTTTCAAGTTTTTTTTTGGTAAAAGCATTCGGATGCAATATTTTTTTATACTCATTTTTTACACAGTTATAATATTATGTTACTAAATTATTTTACAGCTTTCTTAAAAAAATATTCAAAGTGCAGTGTATACGAGGATCAAATACGCGTGCCGGCGGAGCAGGGAGCATGCGCGCGACTGAAAGCATGTCAATCAGCCAACACAGTAAGCGAAGCGCTGGTAACACAACACAGCGCAGAGTGATTTCGTGCCATCCTAAATCTATATAATACGAGGGTCGTCCAGAAACTAAAGTTGAGACGTGGGTGTGTCACTACACCCCAACAGTTTTCCAACGACCAGGAGGTCGAGGAAGCTGTGAAGAAGTGGCTGAAAGAGCTGGCGGCGGAGGTCTATGACACTGGCATACAAAAATTGGTACCCCGACTACAGAAATGTCTCGATCTCAACGGTGATAACGTTGAAAAACAGTTTAATATATTTGTGAAGTATCCTGTGAATTTCAATTCAATACACGCATTTTTTGATCCTGCATAAATGTTGTAATCTTACTTTCTGGATGACCCTCGTACTTTCATAAATATAATTATCTACCATTCTAAGTATCATATACGACTCTATTTTGAAAGTTTTCTGCACCACAGTTAACAATAAATATAAAAAAAATTATTGATATTTCTTGTGTTTAAAAATTATAAGGATAAAATCGCATAAGAATAATAATGCTTTACTTAGTATTTAACAAAACAATGAAAATAAAAGTACCAATTGTTAAGCAATAATATTTTTGTTAGCAATAAGTTGTTTTAAACTGTTTTTAATTCTTAGATTATTTGATAAACAAAAAACAATAATAATGTTGAAATGTTTATTTTGCCAATTTTTGGAAGGTGCCATTTTTGCCAATTTGTGTTCAAGGTCCACCATTTTATTTTGTATAGCAATTGGAAAATACTTATATAAAAAGTTTATTGTTCATGAAATAAAGTTAGAAACCGTTACTTTTCCCTATTTCTTTAGACCGTTCTCACGAATACATTTGCTTTATCTCAGTATAAATACAAAACGCAATTTTCCACCAGATTCATATCAGTCTCCAAAAACGGTCGAAGAGAATTCAGAAAAATCTTAAAATGTAGGATCTTATTGCTGATTACACAGAATTACTATTGAACCTTTCTAATCCGACGTTCGTGGGTTAAAAGCTATGCCAGATTATGTTTTTTTCTCCGGATTATGAGTTTTCGCGATAATGGAAAGGTCTCACACTTTCGACTTAATATAAAATATGAGATTTTTAAGGCACTCTGTTTTTATGCTTAATCTTCCTTGAAATAGGTTAATTTTGTCAACCTTCTTCTTGGGAACTTTAAAGCAAACATCGTGTATTAATCGCGATTTTACACTAATTTACGTAAAAAATAAATATTTTCCTACCGCTACCGTTTTTTTCACTGAGTATCTTGTCAAAATATTTTCCTTTTTTGTTTTTCTTGCTTATAGTTTATTCAATTTTATGATAGTTTAAGCCAAAAAATAAATAAAAATCACTGGTTGAATATTTCATATTTTTTAGTGTTTATTTTTTCACTTGAAGTTTTTTGTAAATATTTTTTAAAATGCCACTTTCGAGAAATAAAATAATGAAAAAGCTAGTTCATGGACTTGATTAATTTTTGTCGGAAAACTAATTTGATAATTTCAAGTTACAAGAATGTTTTTTTTCTTCATTCATATGGTATTCCTCTACATATCTGAATTGATGTTGAAGGGCGTGACCGGAAGACAATATTGTTTTCGGTCCCAGTAATCGAGCTTTTGGACCTAAACTTACAGTTCGCCATCATACATGATGTATATTCAAGTACACTGCCTGGTTACGTGTATATACATCATGTACCACACGTGTTACTGCCTGGTCACGTGTATATCATATACATCATGTACCACACGTGACCAGGCAGTAACACTCGTGCACGCACACAGTTGCACCAATGAGACTAATTTACGATACTGCGATCCTTTTTATTCGGGTACCACCTCAGAGTAGGATGTCCAGGATGTTAAATGGTCATACACGATTGAATTTTACATGTTTTGAACTAAAATTATTAAAAGAGATGAAAAGAATTTTCAATGGAGTTTTGAGACTAAAAATCTTGTTTCAAATGCCTATCGCTTTAAAAGCCCTGAATTTAGTTATATTTTTATAAATAATAACAAATTATACGTGCTGTTCTATTCTAACAAATCTTCAAATTATGAAATATTTTTATCTCAGATGCCATAGATTAAAATGATTATTCATGATTGTTCTCTTCTTTTCATATGCATTTATTCAATTTTTAATGAATCTTGGTGTCTTGTAATGAATTCAAAATATATTTTTTTCAATAACATACTCTATAGTATAGTACCTTATTGTTATAACATTTATATAACATGTATTGTAAAATTATCTTTTAACACAATATTTTTTTTTTTAAATCTAATTTTATTACGTTCATACTTATAATTTATCATTATTTTTTGAAAATATTAATTGCGATAGTGATAAATATATCATAAACAAAAAATTGTTCTAACCAAGCGCATTTTTAGCAAGTGTAAAACGTAGAAGAAATACTAGATCGGGGAAATTATGGGAGTAGATAGGAAAAAATCAAGATGAGAAAATGGTGTGAAGCATAAATCACAGAAGAGCATGTATGATGAGATGGATTGATTAAGGAAAAGTAATAGCTCTGCGGGGTCATGGAAAGGCTAAAGAGATCCGCCTATGCCTAAAGGGGCATGCTGTGATACTATGTTTGTATAAATATGCAGTTAACACTCAATTTTTCACTCAAAGTTTACCGAATTTTGTATAGGAATCGTGTCAATTTCATACATCGTCCCCATTTCTTTCCATTTTTCGCCGTCTTCAACCAGCATGTGACTTCGAATTTCAGGATATCGTCAATCCAGTTGGTTTTAAGGTATTTGTTTGGTCTCAAGCTGTCCAATTTAACATTAACATATCATTACATTAGTCTCCGTCTACAGGACGAAGGTCTTATTTCATTATATTCTATACCTTCCAGACATCATTTTGATCAATCTATCGGGTTTTATACCGTTGAATGATGGTGTTTGTTTCACTGTCGATACTTCAGCTCTGCAATAAGAGCAGCTCTTTTTCCCTTCAACCGCTTGACTTGAATTTATATAATACTATCATCGTTACTAAACGAACCCGTATTTTCCTGTATTCTATCTCTTCTGGTTATTGCATCGTGCCTCTCTCCGTAGTCCGAGGCTCAACTCTGACTTTAAAAACGTACATAAATGCATGTATCCTGTCTATTATATATTATTTTAATATTTATGATGGTTTATTTAATTAACGATCAACATGTTTTTATCAAAGAAAATTTTTTTTTTATCCTTTACTCTATATCGACTATTGGAATAGAATTGCTTATTTTATAACAATTTTGTTTATTCCAATAACTTTTTAGATTTATTGCCATGTAGCAATCTCTTTCGATCCATCAGAACACTACTTATGTGGTCTGAACCAGCCTGGATCCTTTTAAACTAAAACTGGATGTCAACAGGAGTCGAACCGTAACCCTTAATTTGGAAAACAGACATCTTATCAACTAGGCCGTTGAAATCGTTGTGCTTGACCGAGTTATTCAATTTTGAGCAGATGATTGCCGTTTGAAACTTTCGTTAATTTATTTCCCTCTGTAAGCGAAGGTATTTTTTCGTTTCTAAGTTTTCAAAAGTGTTTAGATGGACATATTCGCATTTATTAAAAATATTTAGTAACCGTCTCTAAGTTTTCTATCCGAGTATATTAGTGATGTATTTCTGAAACTGATATTCTTCGAGTTAAATCTTTCAAAATCGCACACTTAATCGATAATACATACATACCATCACGCTATTTCCCTATCAGGGTAGGCAGAGAGGATAAAGTATATAACTTTCCCATCCCGTTAAATATATTTCGCCTCTTCTGCATCCATACAACTTCTATGATTTCTCTGACTTTCTACGTTTCCTTTTTTCAAAGTATCATTCACTTGATCCAACAATATTTTCCTTGATCGACCCTCCTACACATCTCACTTAAATATACACTAATATTTCTTTATACATTTTTTATATTATTGTAAGGGATTTCACTATAATTCTCAATTGACTCTGTAACATCTTCCTGATTGGTTGAAATAAATGGCCAAATGGGAATAAATTCGGAAGGATGAACTGTATACAATGCAACTTTAAAGTTGTCTTCATATTCTTAAGCCATCACCCTTTAATTTTTAAAATATCAATTCTAAGCGCATATTCATGATTTAAAAAATGGAAGCTGCGATAAGTTCTTATTCTCGTATATTGTTTAGTTCTCTCTTAGTCGAATATTTAGGTTTCAGTTATCTATCATACTGCCTCAGGAGTAGCACAGTGGATAATCTCTCTTCTTTCCACTAATGAAAAAAATTGACTCACTCCACAGACAATCGGTGCCATTCTACATTAGCAAAACTAAGTCATCAATTTAACTCCACTGTATGCAAGGCGTTTGCACTGCAACCGTGGACACACATATGATAATTAAAAAAATATCACAGTTTTCAGGATGGATGATAAAATTACTATTTCCAATCAAAGGCCGAATGCACTTTTGACGCCAGCTTTCAGGTTAATTCAAATTCCTCTCATCTAATCGTTGTATCTCAATCCAGAAAGATTCTTGGGATCTTATTCGAGACTGAGTAGAGCAAGAAATACTCGAATGCAATGATAATGCGTCATTTAGACACGCCTTCTGTTTCTCCCTCGTTGAGGCATCATCGCTTCGTAGATTAGGACTTAGTAGGTTTGCAAGAACTGCAAACTAAATTATAGGGGTTGATTTCTGTATGCCACTGACAATTGCCAATTGGCGCTTCTAAGCCAAACAACGAATACTTACAATTCTTTGGTACAAAGTACACTTAGGCCATCGCTGTCTTTACAAAAAAATGGTCCAAGCTTACTTGTGAAGGACGTTTACTCATTATTGGTCATACAACGTGATACCACCCATCTATATCTCTCAGTGCACATTTTTTTATAAGTAAAATTATTTTCATTGACTTTCACGTTCATCTTTAATTCATATAAATCAAAACTTAAAGATTAGTTTACAGCTAATTTAGTAGATATATTGTGTTGCCTATAATTAAAAGAAAATAAGCAATTTTTTTTGTTTATTTCATAACTAAATAGATCGTTTTCAGTTTGTACGAACTTGAACCTTTCATTTCGTAAATTCGCGGAAATTACTCATTTGTTCCATAAATTCGCAAGAGAAACAAATTGGTTTTATTGGATGACTTTTATGCGCCATCGGGGTATAGTTATGTAGGGTTATATCAAAAGAAAAAGACGCCCATTTGAAAAAAAAAGTTTTTTGATCACTGAAAAGAAAAGGAAGAGGATTTTTAAATTATTTTTTAATAAACTGTATGAACATCAATTTTTTAATTGTTAAATACTTTTACCATACATGATTCCAGAAGGTTACCAAATAATAATTGATTACACCCTTAAACATTTATAATACTATTTATTTTTATAATATATGCTAAAACTATTACATACCATCACGCCATTTCCCTGTCGGGGTAAACATAGATGACAGAGTCTAATTATAATCAGATGACAGGCACTGAAGATGGTATCTATAATGTACCAAAAAATCCAAGTATTATTTAGTTGAAATGATAGGATCATAAAATTACACTTTATTCCTTAGAGTAAATAGGATACCGTTACTTCACGAAACCTATTCATTCTGTCGTTACTACTTCCTTAGTCTGTAAAATTTACTTCCTTAGGCCCAAGTTATTTTGGTTGTCTTATTTAACATGTTCCTAGCGCCCGTATAACCACAAATAGTCATATCATCCTTAATCCTTCACCCCATAACTTTTCAAATATCAATTCTTAACTCATATTAGAACACACATTCAGTAATTAATCAATAAACAACGTACTCTTCTTATTGTACTTTTTTTTTGTGTATTGAATTGTTTTACACATTCGTTGTTTACATCAGAGCTTAGTAGGTTTATTGATATGTGGTATTTTTTCCAACTAACTAGAAAGATGCTGAAAAAGACGTAAGTAAAAACCAAACTGTTACCCTTTTTAAAAAAATCTGGCTTCCAACGAGAATCCAACCCGCAGCACCTGGGCTAGTAGACAGTAGACAGGCGACATACCAACCAGGCCACGGACCTCGTCGTTTTTCCGCATCGTTAAAATTTATCTCTATAATTGTCATGTCAATGTTCAACTTACATACGTAAGAACTCAAAAGTTTGCTTACTTTTACAGAAAGTTCAATTTCAATAAATAATATACAAACCTTTTGGGTGTGATTTACAATAGATCATTTTTTTAAGTTTTCATCAAATCGGCAAATTCAAAATTTGTCCCACTTAATTTGCCCAAACAGACCGTTTTATATTAAAAGTTTATAGTATAATATACATGGTTTATTTTACGTACCAGGCACAGACGTATTTATTTACCAGATTCTTGTTTACGTTATTAAATAAAAACTACCTCTACTTTGTTAATTATTTAACGTTAACATATTAATTACGCAATGTTAACATAAAAGCCCTTGAACAGCTCATCAACCATCTGATAATACTAAAACATGCCTACATCCATCCACTTAAAACTTCACCATAAACATACAACATAGGATTTGAAGACAATAAACACTAAATTCTATGAAATATGACGGAAACTTAACCTAGATAAGACCATTAGCTCGTATCAAAAGCTAATAAAGCACATTTCAAAATTAAACGGTTCAAGAGGGTTATTTGTCAGCAGTTTCAGCCGTTAGCTACCCTTTCAACTTAAGTCGGTTGAGAAACATATTGTAAATATTATACAAGTATAAGTATATTAGATAGCATTTACTTTACTGGATGCTTATTGGATATTTACCCGATTGATTACATTTGTTTGACTTCAACGTTGTTATGACCACGAAATGGGTAAAATTTTGAATCGTTATTACTTTTGTCAATCGTTGTTAGTGGTGTTCGTTTAACATCATGGTTTATTTTATTTATTTGGCAAGTAATTTTATACGATATGTATAAATTAAAAAAAACGAGACAGAATAAAACATTCCAAATGAGCACTCTCAATTAATATAGATCTGAGTAAACTGTAACATATATAATTTGTCATAACCCAAGTTAACTAGGATTCAGCCTGGATCTTACAACGTTCATGAGCATGAAAAGATTATCGATATTTTTAATCAATCCTTTTGTCAAAAACCTGATTTATTTTAGTGCTATCAAAAAAATGTATCTGATAGACTATAAAATAAATATAAATATAACTGTATAAATATTACTCCTGCATAACAAAGACTACAAAGATTGTGAAATTAGAATGAATAATGTATAACATACACTTGCATATGACTTTGATTACTTACGAGAGTAAAGCAAACAAGTTTATCTTGACGGGATGAATTTAGTAATTTGTATGGGTTTGCTGTTATTGTGTTGGGTTCATCTCATATTGTGTTTTCTATTAAATAGCCCTACCTACGTGTAAATGTTGAATTTTATGTTTTTTTCGTAGTCTTTTGTATCAAAACCGGATAAACAAATAAAAATTTTTTTTTAACCCTTTTATCAAATCGCCCCTGCAAAAGCCGTCACCAAAGCAAAAGCCTCTTTACCGGGAGTCAGATGAAAGAACTCCCGACACCGTTCGCTCCTATCCAATCCCTTAGATATTAAAACCGAGACATCTGTTAGCCAAACATATGGACCTTATTAACTTCACCTGTCTAAAAAACTCGAGGCATTCTTCGGTCTATCCACATTTAAAGTGCTTGCAGCCTAGAAGGATTACTTCTGAGCCCATTCATCATTTTTTGTAGAACAAAATCGACTAGATAATGTCCTCAAATTCAAATTAATATTTAACAACAATTTTCTTGTGGCTTATTCTATTCATTGAGTTTATTTCATTTTAATTAAAATTAAAAAAAAAGCAAAACAATATTACACAATACAACTAATGATAATTGTTACGACGAAATAATAAATAGAATTCGCAAGAATAAAATGAAAACCAATTTAATGTACGAGTATTTATCCAAAATTATCCGAAAATGAAAAGAAAACATATGAAACAAATTTGTATACGAATAACATTTCCAATCAAATTATAAAAGCACTGCCTCAAAATATTGAACCAGCTTTCTAATTGAGAAACTTTATTTATCATATACTGTTTAGTACTCATACGTAGTACTCATAATTTTAAAAGCTCTCAAATAAAAAAAAACTGAGAGCTTTTAAAATTATTGACATGAAATAAAAACGATTTCTTCACTTAAGCGTACTCATACATAAAATTACCAGTACAAAAATGCCACTCTCTCTCTTCGAAAAACTGAATTGGGCTAGAAACTTTCACGGCTACGAAACTAGAAGCAGAGAAACTCTTTTACTAATCCCAAACCAAAATCTAACACTATTCAAGGGATCTTTCCCATACTCAGCCAGCAAATGCTGGAATGAGTTGCCCCAGGCCTTGAAGGAGGGGGGAATAGTTGTACCTTCAGTGATGCTCTAAAGTGTTAATAGGTTAAATCTTCTAAATGGGGAATAGGTTTTTAAATGGTTAATAGGTATCTTATTTGCTTTTTTTTTCTTTCTTTTCTCTCTTTTCGCTAGTGGTGAATCGGGAATTATTTGTGCGTGTTTGTGCGTTATCTTCTCATTCATTTTTATATTACTGCTTAACTATTTCAATGTATTGTGTTGTGGTTTTTTTATGTGTGAACATCATTTCCCATTTGTCATTTAACTTTTATAAAATTTGGACTCCTTTGAGGTTTTTTTTTTTCGTTCTTGCTGACAGTTAACCTGAGGTGGTATATATGGTTTACTTTTTATTTTGTTTTCTGCCACATATTTTCTTTTTTTTAATCTAGATATACGGGGGTGTGGACTGAAAGCCCCCCAATGTCCTTGCGGTTGGGCTCGCCCTTCATTAGTGGGGTGTATCTTAGCCAGGGGAATGTTTGTAAAATGAGCCCGGACCTTTTAATGTCTTCTCTCTTAAATGTATTTTCTGCAGTTTATTTTGAGATGTATGTGCGATTCGCGGAAGGAATTTACTATATACTCGTATATGTACACATTGTGTTGCTGTCAAGGAACCTTTATTTGTTTGTTTGAGTTGATCTGAGGTGGTATTTATGGATTTGTTTCTTTTTCTGCCATGTATTTATTTTCTGTTTTTTGTATATTCTTCTTATTCTACATGTGCAAGGGTGTGGGCTGAAAAACATCTATTGTCCCCGTGGCTGGGCTCGCCTATATTGGTGGGTCGTATCTTGGCCGGGGAGGGGGGTATTATTTGATGAGCCCAGACCTTTTGATAGCTTTTGTCTTTAATGTATTCTCTGCAATATATGTGTTCTTGAAGTATATTTAAATGTATTATGTACATACTTTAATATGTTGCTATCAATAAACCTATATTTATTTATTTATTTACACTATTACATCATATTTATAACATATATTATAAGACCGAAGTTTTTTAAATTAACCGCAATGATTGCAATGAGGTAAACATGGATATCGAGGGGAAATTAAATGTGCGAATTAAAGAAGTAACGAGTTATAAAAAAATAATATTTTTCAGAGTTCGCAGAATACCTAATAACACATAAATCACGCGTCCTGCATTCACAAACAGTTCAAATATTAACACATACACATATAGCATAGTGCAAAACTAAATCATTAACAACCATTGAAATCTGTAAACAAATAAAACAAAATTAAATTATCAAAAATATATTTTTTAATTTATCATGTACTCTACTTGTGACTCTTTCCCGCAAGACAACAAATAATATTATTATCAGGTAAGTTATTAAGTTTAATTAACCCACCTGAGAAAGAAAGTGCGTGCGTTAAAATATGTTTGTGCAAAAAACAAAATCAACTGGTTTATGTTTTATTTAGATTTTACCTTTATTTATCAAGACCTATAGTATTGGTTACTTACATTAGACATTTTGTTGATAGCCATTAGAACTTATATTAAAATACCTAGAATTTGTAATAAAAAAAAGATTATGGAATTATGAATACACTTTTCATAATGTTATAATAATAATGATAAAAGTATTATTTATATAGAACCGTTTAGAGGGAAAACTTTGTTCATGGACGCTTCAACTCAGAATTCAAACTCACTTATAAATTTTAATAAGACCTCTCTTAAAAGATTATCTTTAAGTGCCTCCTAAAGCTGCACACATCACCCATATCTCTGACACCAGGAGGCAGACTATTTCTCGCCACAGGACCAGCAACGAGAAAAGCTCTACTATAGTACTCCATCCCATAGATATATTTAGAACTAACAATTTATTAGACGAAGAAGAAATCGACCTCAACGTTCTACTTCTCTCCGAAGAAACGTTCCTCAGACACAGATTCGAAAGATGTTATACGATAAAAACACTGAGGTACTTGAATACAAAAAGACAACGTTTGAAATCAAGCCATTCGGAAAACTTAAGCCAGCATAGACTTTTTAGAAGCAGGTCAATATGGCAATATTTATGACTACCATAGCCTAGCGGCTGCACTGAAAATAGACTGGAGTCTATAAATCTGTGAATCAAGCAAACCAGAATAAAGAAAATAAATCCAGACACGACACAACAACAAGTTAATTAATAAGAGTTATTATTTGCCTTGTTGGAAGACATCAAGATATAAATTTTAACTCTCTAAGACTATAGGAACCTGAAAAAATGTACAAAATATTTGTCTATTGAATAGAAATTTACTATTAAGACAGACATCAAGAAATTTGATGCTACCTTTTGTATAGATACCAACATCTATAACTGATAAAGCATCATCATCAAGAAGGACTTGTTTACGCGGTGAAGACACGCAGAGAAATCCCGTTTTAATTTGATTTAATTTTCATTTATTTTTGACATCCAATTTGTGGCTTTAAAAATGCAGTTAGAAGTATCTTGTTTCAGAATATTTTGTCCACTAGGATCACAAAATTTAAAAAACAAAGTATCATCCACATAAACTTCAGACTTAAAATCCTTCGTATCAATGAGATCAATGATATGATTAGTATAAAGAACAAAAGATACAGCCCCAGTAACAGTACTAATCCTTGTAGTTCACCATACTTGACAATTTTCTATGAAGAGTGTTCCTAATTGATTACAACACATTGCCTTCTATTTGACATATAAAATTCAACCCAGGTGAGGGTACTGCCTGAAAACTCATACCCTTAGTCTTTGCAATATAATTTCATGATCGACAGTATCAAAGCCTGCACTCAAATCCAGAACATTGATTAAAGCCATTTTCCCCTCTTCTATCCTAGTCAACAAATCCGACACCAGGCTGAAAACAACGGTCTCCAAATACTATTTTTTTATATACGCATTGATTATTTAAAAACAAGTTTATTTAAAGTTATGTATGAGTTAATCTGAGCAGAAGATTTTTTTTCAATAAGTATTGACCAAAGTGATGAGTCAATGAATTAAATATCATAAATGCACTTCTTAACATGAAAATCCTTATAAGTTCAAAGAACATTCGATAGTATTTCATAGTTGTAGTTTTTTCATAGAAAATGATATGAAACGGAGAAAAAATCTCCCTTTTTTCCAAAAATACAAATATCGAGTGCTTTCATTGTTAACAAGTAAGTACAAGAGTCAGAACTGCAAAATGTGCATGGAAGAAGTAGACCAATGAAAACATGGCTTGATCAAATGGACCAGATTTTGAAATAAGGTAAAATAAATAAGGTAAAACTATAAATAATGTAAGATTGTGCATGATGATGCATATGAATGGCGACGAAGATTGTGTGATTGAATGGAAATGTTTGGAAATTGGTTCTCTCTGCCTACTCCGCAAAAAACACGTCGTGATGATGTATGTATGAATGTAACGTTCTTTGATTTTTATTATAAAAATTAATGTATTCCACAGAAGGAAACGTTTGAAAAATATTTTTTATATGAGCTATTATTGACTCGTAACTTGATATTACAGCGACATCTGAACATGAAATTTAATAAAAAGATTGCATTGAAACCATTGAAAGTTCACTTTTTGATAAATATGACGAATTTTAAATTACACTGAAATGTTAAAAATTAGTAATTGGAAAATTTTAATAAACTTAATATACTCGTAGTTCACTTCACAGAGAATATATTAATCGTGTTAAATAACTCTTTAGTCATCCCTTGATCAAATACTACTTCATTATGTTGCTTATGTTTAGTCTAAAAAATAAATGCAAACTTACTTATTTTTTGTAAGAACTGTTTTACAAGCTCCCTGAACAAAGGAGAATAACAAAAATAAAATGTTCTGAAGCTTTTAACTATGAAGTAAAATAATTACGTAATCTAAAGATTCAACATTTTAATTATACTCAAACATTCCCGTTTTATATCATGCTGTAATTATAAGTAGATTGTCTCCCAGTTAAGGCTGTTCTGAAAGTTTAAACCACTCGTGTGGTTAATAACTTTTCAGGGTAAATATTTAAAACATCTAGCAGAAAACTTTCATCTGACACTCTTTTCAAGATGTAACAAGGAATGTTCAAATTATTATTTCCAGTGATGACATGAAATGTTGGTTGTATTAAACACATGAAAGTGTTCGTTTTCTGATCATGGATATGTTGCCTATCACTTAAAAAATGAAGGTGCTAACGCAGTGATATAAAATATTGAAGGAAATTATACCTAAAACTACCTTCTTTTAAGCTTTCATATTTATTTTTTACAAAGAAAGGTATGATCAACTCTTAGGTATATATGGTAAATGCCCCAAAATACTAGGTGGAACAAATATCCTTGTTATTAGAGACGAGTACTACAGCGCTATTAGAGGGGTTCAAGCCGCCAAACATTTGCACAGAAATTTGGCGCCTTCTCCACAAAATATTATATTATACCACGCACTTCTATTTTTAAATAGAAATATCAAAATGAAATTTTAATACTCGAGATAATTCTTCGAACATCAAAAATAGCATTGCTGGTAGCAAACATCGGGGGAATAGTTGACTAAATAATAAATAGTTTGTCTGTATAGTGATGTTTTGTATTCAAGTCGATGTATTTATAGAAGGACGCTCATAAACGCTGAATCCACACGGATGCTGGAAAACCTCCACATTCCGATAGATCCACAATCCAGTATTCCTCGCCTTTTCATACCGAGTCAACACTGAATATCCTTAACGAAAAAGTGCTGGGTGAGCATTCGATTCATCAAATCCCAAGCGCAACTCTTGCTCGTCCTTTCGAAGGCATTCTTAGTTTGTGACCTAATCACCTCTAACTCCGCGCCCGTTGTGTATTGATAATATGCCGTCTTATTGCCACGTGGACTTACCACTTGACACAAGTTATCCTCTTAAGATAATCACCTAAAGTACTAAGACTCGAGCCGTAAAACGTACCTGCTCCAAAAATCTGACACTTATTTTATAAAGCTGATAAGTAAAATATAGATTATAAATTATCAAAATTACTACGACCAAATAATCATGTATTATAAAAAGTCTAATAATGTTTTTGTAAAAAAACACCTAAGCCACATTTTTTTTAATAAGTGACCAAAAGATTGTTACATACTCATATTAATGAATCATTCAATAAAACAAATATCACATCCTATTTCATCTCATATTTGAAATCTTTTCCAGCCAATCAGAAAGATTTTAACGAGACTTTTAAGGAAAACCATACTGAAACTCTTTTTAAATAATTCGGATACCAACATGAATCGAACCCGCAACTTCCGGGCTGAGTGACAGGCATCTTACGAAAGGCGAAGAGGTCGTCAGCGTTAAGAGTACCAAAATAAATAAATAACTTATTATTATTAATTTATACTTTTAACTTGACGAACTTTCACTGTTACGGTGATGCTATATACTACGAAACAAAACCCACATCTGACCAGCACCGACCATTGCATACTCTTAACAACTAGAGTGTAGATGTGATACAATTTACAGAGAGACGAAAGCCGCGGGCACCCATATGCCGAAACTTCGTGAAGATATTCTTCGAAAGTGAAGAAATTCCATTTTCCATCATAATTACATGCCACCTCTAATACGTACAGAAACCACGCCGACAAATGTGTTCGCGGTTTCAATTGTTCTTGTGGAATTTTCTCGCAAAAGAGGTAACTTATTTCAACCATTTATCTTGAAAACCTCAAAGGGTTTTGACACGGTAGTAATATGTCTATTACATTCATTCGATGATTTATTCATACTGCAGACAGGCGTGGTCAATATTGTTTGTCCACTGTTTCCTGTTCTACGGTATTTCTGATTTAAAATATAACATTTCATTATTATTGATATTTTAATGTATAAAAATCTAAGCTACAAAGTTAAAAACTTATATGACTAACTTCAGTATATGCTCATAAATTAATTTTGCTTATATGCTCTAAGATGTAAGACCTGTGAGTACAAAATAAAAATTATAATTATTTTTAAATTGTGGAATATAACATATTAAAACAATATTGATCATAATTATATAAGTAAAAAATAAAATCCTTGATAAAATGTTGGTTATCTTCATTTTCCATTTCTTTATATCGGAAAAAGTACGTGACCATGTATGTTAAGATTTTATTTTAATAATTACATTTTAAAACTCAGTAATACTTTTTAAAAACTTTTTAAAAAGGGTACAGGTGTGGTTTTCCCTTCGCGCCTCTAGAACATCTTTCTGATTGGTCTTCATGATTATTGATAATTTTATAAAATTGTCATTCATTTGAAATAAATCATAATGACTATCATAACTCTTATGCCGATAATGGCTAGATGTCAATTATGTAATTGTAAATATATAACCAAATCTCATGGTTGATAATTGGGTCTTAAATATAAAACGAACTCTATCATATCACATACATGTGTGCATATCCTTACCCTGATAAGGTTGAGGGTCCATCATCTGAATAACGACCTGCCATCTGGCCATATCTTGTACCAACTCAGGTGTCGTGCTCCGTTCTAAAACATCTTTCTGATTGGTCGTTAGAAATAACCACTTGACAATTAACACGTTTTATTGAAAGGTTTACTGTTTACAACGAAAGCGTAATACAATATAATATAATGATTTATCACGTATTGGTTCATTATTAAACAAAAAAAATTGACAATCAATAAACAAATATTACAAGGTTGGTTGAATCGAAATATCAATGTTGTCAAAATATATACAATATTTATATCTACCTAGCTTGCTATAAATTAGATGTATATGTTACGTTAAGATCCAATGATGAAGATTTTTTTTTCTTATTTAAATGCTTTGTTGAAAAAAATTCCAGACCCTTTTGAGTCCGCGGATTAGAAGTTTATTTGCCTTATGTTATGGACAGTTTCCCATTCCAAGTCAATAACTAATGTCGCACAGCCCATCCTCGGCTCGTAAGGAATTCTAAAGTCATAAAGAGGAAATTAAACTGAATGTTGACGTTTATTATTTACGTTAAGTACATTGTTAGAAAGCTTTATTTTAAATTTCACTTCGTATGTTCTTTTGATGTAATAGCATAAAAGTAAAGATAATATTTTTCACATTAAGTAAAGTATTAAAAAGCTTTATTTTAAATTTCAGTTCGTATGTGTTTTTTTAATACAAGGGCATAGAAGTTTTTTATTTTATTATTTACGTGAAGTATATTATTAGGCAGCTAAATATTAATTTCTACTGTGTATGTATATTTGATACAATAGTATAAAAGTAAAGATAATATAATTTTTTTAAATAATTAATATCATAGTGGACAGCATTTCTATAAAAAGGAATATATTTCTTATAATTTAGTAGTTCATTATTCGTGAAGTGCCTCTCAGTATATACAAATTAATAATGTGGGCATATTCAAGAGCGTGACTGTATTACAATATTAACCTGGGCCTCTAATCGAGCCTTCGGGCTAAGAAGCACTGAGAAGAGAGGCTAAGTAGAACAGTTTTTAAAAAAAAGTGACATCTACGGAAATCTTGCAAATACTAAAATTGAAAACAAACATCTTAATAACTAAGCCACATAGGTCATCAAAACCGCTGAAGGATG
Source organism: Odontocerum albicorne (assembly GCA_949825065.1). Lineage (NCBI taxonomy): Eukaryota > Metazoa > Arthropoda > Insecta > Trichoptera > Odontoceridae > Odontocerum > Odontocerum albicorne. Next base: position 16,423,621 of record OX463851.1, on the reverse strand, counting down.
ACATAAGACATCTATAACATGCAGTTGGGTCACAAAACCCGAGCGTTAAATACCTTACCTGCATTATCATCCATTTTTTTCATTTCCTATCATCACACTACGCTGAATTAAATAATGGATTTATAGTTTATTTTTTATTTTTATTGTATAGTTCAATTTTCATCATATTCTTACACTGAAGCCCGAGGTGAAAACAATTAAAAAATGGTACCCCATGGTATTCAAGAGCCTCAGAGGAATCGTACCTGACTCTATCTTTGAGGTTCACCTGCATTATCCGAAGCTCAGGAGAATCATCATAAATTCAGCCACAAACTGCCTTAACCTCGAGCTGAATTTATGATGCTTGTTCCAAAGATCTAGGTCTAAATTTTATATCTGCCACGTCAGCTATCAAGCCAAACAGTGGGTCAAGCCAAACAAGGTTTGTAAGTCAGAATTTTCCGATAACGCCTTCTGTGTAGCTTGACCAGTTTTATTGAATTGTCTACCTTTGAATTCACACTGAGGATAATCTGGATGCTTTAATAGAAAAGTTGAAAACGTTCCTTTACACAAGAAGTCACCAAGTATCCTTCGAGATATCTTATATTCTAAACGATCATAGTGCACTTTAATTATATATAATACACCCTAATTCCATTCATCTGGAAACTCTTTAACATATCCAAATTGGTGATTTGGACATATTGAATACCGTAGTTGTCAGACAAGATTGTATTCGAACCCATCCTTCAAACAGTCAGGTTTAGAACTACTGGAGTTATCGCAGGACTCACTTTTAATATCGCACGTGTTGGTATTTCTACCTCGTAAGTGGAGAAGCATCAACACATGCATACGTCTAATACGTGTCAGTATTGCTTACAGGTAAACTTTTTTACCAAATGTTTTTTTCCGGTACCATCGGGAATACAACCCGAAGCCCCTGGACAGAAGTCACGTGTATTTTTAACTAGGCCACGAAGGTTGATGTTTATTAAAATTTATGAAATTATTTAAAAATTGGGAATGCTACCAACAAAGAAGACAATAAAAACATTCAATTTAATAAAAGAATGAAACGATTTTATGGGAATTCAGCCCGTTATTTTTAGTCAAATGGGTGATCTCTAAAAGTTTCCAAAAATAATATCACGCTTAAAATATTAAACACGACTGTTTTAAATTAAATGTATTTTCATCAAGAAAAATTTCTTAAGTGTCCGATTCATTTAAAATTTAATGTAGATTTTAAAGATGCCGTTTAGCGAATGATTGCTTTCCAATGCTTGAAATCTTGCCTTAATTATTCTTCGTATTTAATTTATACCCATTTTGGGATTGAACTTTTTTTAATTTCACTTCTAAGAACTGAACATTAATCATCAATTTATTTGCACATATAAATGATTTATGTTTAAGTTGTGAGATTGCTCTTTCACTGATTTATTTGTAAAATCGTAACTATTTTGCTTTCAACAATTATTATACTCGTACAACGTGTACAGGTATATCTGAACGGACATGGTCAGATATGTCTACACATTATCCTTAATTCGGATTGGATCCTTGAACCTATCTTGAAGTGTCATTTATAATCAAGGCCTGGACTGTGACATTGCGAGCTCCATATCTTATATTATTGTTTGACGGATTAACATATGCTTGCATTGTGACACAGTACAAACATATTCCGACAATTCCACAAGGATGCATTATTGAAATATCAATATATGAATAGTTCAATAATATTTAATTAATCCAGCATAAGGGATTTTAATTAATGATTGGCCAAACCGAGCAATAATGAGAGAATTTGTATTTATTGATTCACCAAATAGTCCACACTTACGTACACTTAAGGATCCTTCTGAGGTCAATAAAAACTACATTATAATATCAACTAATCTATGCGTAGAGCTATCTTTTGAAAACATAAGTAGAAAATAGAGCTTAGGTACTTTTAAGATAATAAGAACTAAATTCTTAGAAATTAATGAAAATCGAACCATTTTTTACAGATGGTGGTTTAAAAGAATCGACTTTATTTTTAAGATAGATTTATATGTTGTTTGAAGATATCGTCTTCTACAAGGCGTACTTTGCGAAAGTTGATTGTGACAAAGCAAGCCACGGGAAAGAAAATGCCAAATATCTCGTTAATGGATTGGTTAACAAATGACTGGATGATACTGCAAACAAATATGACCGATGTATCTTAAAAAAAAATCATTTTCCGGCGTCCTGAAAATAGATGGGCAATAAAGATCCTCAATTAGTGACCCAAAACTAACGAGAGAATTGTAAGTAATCTACAAACAAAAATTGTTGATGAAACGCGCAAAACCTATATTTCACAACACGGGAACCAGAGTGGCTGACGATCAGAGTTACACGGGATGGAGTGATTAATAATGACTAGATTGGGACAAGTGATTTTTATTCCTTTTTATTTGAAGTGAGCACTGTATCTACCACTCGGGACCAATTTTTAACAATTTTAAATGGTATCAAGGAGTTTGGTCCCGAAAAAATTACATTTATTTAGAGACTATTTTATTTGTATTTACGCTTTCACAAAATAACCTAAAAATCAATGTGAATAAGATATGAGTTATAAAAATACAAACATTTATATTAATTTCATTGTAACTTTAAAATAATAAAGTTGTACTTATGATTTTCCTGTTTTCTACAATACTTAACATAGAATGCTTTTTTTTTATTTCGTTTTTTTTTTCGACTGAAAATGTTTATCAATTATAAATTATCTGACAAGCACATTACTATTTACAAAATTTATACAATATTTTGGTCTTTGTTGTACTCCATAAGTACAGTTGTGTTACCGAGTAATGTTTGACATTATTGTGCTTATCGATATGATTTAAAAAATATATATTTAAGTCAATTATTAAATATCGTATTCTTTGAACTATCTCAAACGTGTATTTTTATCGTTCAGTATACATACCAGATCATAGTAGTAGGAATCCATGAAAAAAAAATAGTTTTTTTGTAATTTTATTTTCTTTTTAAAACTGGATACAAGCCATTAACCTACTGCGAGCATGGTCTACACATCTTTAAAGCTTATTATGTCTTCTGGAAAAGCTTCTAGAAGTGTGTCATCAGTTTGAATGTTTTGTTAGAACCCAGTCAAGCAAGAAGAAAAGAGACGAAAAATAAAGATCAAGATCTTACAAAACTTTCTCAAAGCACCAAGGGAAGTTTTTGCCAAAAAAGATTTATCAAATTATACAAATTCAAATCATACTGGTGTTGAGTTTTTAAATACGTGAAAACTAAAGACAAACTTTTCTCTCGCAGAAATATTAAAATGAAGAATATTTAATAAAATATGTAATAAATAAAAGCTTCAAAAATGTCTTAATTTTTCACAAGTTTTTGTTATTCGAGTATAAGGGTTAAGAAAATAAATTGTTAATATGCTGTGTTTTTCTTAATAAGAAAACTGAAATAGTTCATCATGATGACACAGATTTTATTTATTTATTTATTATTACACATGACAAGAAATAAACACAATTTTCGAAAAAACAACAGGTAATTTGATTTGGACATACGATTTTAATGGATCTGGGTTTGTTGCCTTTCATTTCTCGTATCCCCAGTAATCTAGGCTTTGGCCTGTATCTCACTGATAAAACGCACCCAAGCATCATTTCAAATATATCTTTTGTTTATTGTTTTCTCTCTTTTGTTTTTCTTTCAAAATGTATTTGTTTTACGTATCAAAATCTGCTTATATTGATAGTAATATTGAAATGAAACGCGGACGTGATATAAGGCTGAAAAATGCCAAATTAATGTTATAACTGCTTATAATGACAAACATACATGGGATGACGACGTACGTCAGAATATGAAATGAAGTGGTAGGAATGAATATAAACTTAATACTGAGGCAATTTGTTATATCAAACACTGTTTATTCCATTTTATGTGATAAAGTGGAATAAACAGTGTTTGATAAAACAAATTACAATGTCTTTTAACATTCACAGTGTTCATGCCTTATCTTTAAAAAATATACCAATACTGATGTATTTTATAGAATGAAAAAGAGCATGATGGGATGTTCGAGCATAAAAAAGAGCATGCGAACTAAAACAAAGGAATTAAGAGACACACAACAAGTTTACAATGTAAATGTAAGTGAAATGTATACTAGAGGAAGACCAAGTTATAGAAGATATTTTGAAAGAAGGAAGTATAAAAAACCAGAGAAATCTAAAAATTTATGAAAAAAGGTCTACATTTCGTATCATTCCTACCTAGATAGGAAACGGTGGAGTATGTCTTGAAATTACAAATATAAGTGATGAGGATTGCACTAACATCAACACAAATATTTTTGTAATTATTATTTTTATAAAAAAATTGTCTTAAAATGTTGGTCAATATCAGATAATGGAATATATACATATAGCATATACCATCACACCACATTATTTTAAATATACGCAGAATACAGATTTCCATGTCTTTCTATCCAAGAACAGTTTCTTTTTTCTCGTCCTTGCATTTACCTCAGTTAAAATTTCCCCAAAAACCTCCTTTCACTCTTTCTTCAGTCTACCGATTCTTCACTCTCCATTTATAAGCAGAATAAATAAGTAAATATAATAACTAAGACAAAAACTCATTTTTAAAACCCATGATTTTGTGCGTGATTTGTTTTCTATTTTAAGAAAATCTTATCATCGTTTTAATGGTGTACTTTAACATTGGATGTATGAGGATGTCAAGGTATTAAAATATTTCTATTATGTACTTTGAAAATCTCATTTTCACATTACACCGCATCTTCCCTCCTTGAGATTAAATGGCCTGGCAAATGCGTTAAGAAATGAAGCTTAAATAAGAATTCTGAAAATTGTTTTCGAAGCCCTCTTTTTTCCTCCTCTTTCTCATGTTGCTCCGAATCTGAATTCCTATTGAATATTGAAAAAGGTTGAAACAATTTTTTTTTCTCATATTCTTTCTTATTCCGAACTTAGAGACTCCTTCAATCTTAATTCAATGAAAGTGTGAAAAATCAAATTACAATTTTAACCAATTGATTGTTAATTATTTATTTTTTACTAAAATAAACAAAAATTGACGAACATAATGGAGGCTATTGCAATTTTTTTCGTTAGTTTTTTTCCACGGAAAGATCATTGTAAATATATTATTTACAAATTAACAATGTGGAGGTTTAAAGACGTTATAAATTGTTTAGTCAAACACTGTTTATTCCACTTTATATAAAGGTATAACATTACTGGTTTTACGGTTTCCACCTTATCATAGGGGAGCACAAACCAGACTTCCCTGATGATGACGTGAAAGCCTTGAAATTGGTAGTTTGCGATTCGTGTAACATGCGGTTCGTCATCACTCGTGTTGGTAATACTACCTCATGCACATTAAAAGGCAACAACATTAGCGCACGTATTTTTGACAGACGAACTCTTTCATCAGACTGGGACCCTTTTTTAATTTATTTTTCGGAGTCTAGCCCAACATCTATTTTCAATATAGTCAAATACAGATTTCAATCATTTTAATTTAGGATGTACGAGTATGTAAATATCTATAATAATTGTTCTCAAACATCCATAAGAATTGTAAATAAAATTTTGGAACATCAGCATTAAACATTTATCGAAATAGCTATATTTAATTATAAAACAGCATCGTTTTTTAAGAAAAGAACACGTTCATTAAGTTTCTTGCTTAGCACTTTGGTAAACCTTCTAAAAAGTATTTTATTCCATAACAAAAGAAAAAGTTACACTACTTTATGAACAAAATAAATTAGAACAAAAGTTATTATGTTTGCTACTCTTATTGAAAACGTTCAAAATTTCGAAAAATACATTAACATTCCATTCGCAGAGCCAGCATTGTTATCTTAATATTCCGAAGTATTTTATAGAAAATGTTTAGCTCTAGTGCACACCGATGATTCTCTCAGAATGGATCTTGACTTACTTCTAAAGATTTGTAATTCAGTTTTGACTGAAAGTTTATTTCAGTTACTTGAAATCCATTTTGAATAATTAGGAATTCCTCCACGACCTTTCGAGCAGTGATCAGAAAGCGGAATGAGTGCTCTTCTTCGTGCAATTACTTAAAATATTAAAAGATTCTCGGTTCTTACAAAACGTTGTTCAAAAACCGTTTAAAAAGAGTTTATTTGGGGTTGATATTAAAACGAATCGGTGTTTGGTTATTTTTTTTTTTTAAAAGTAAAAGTATAGTAACAACGTCATTTATTGGAATATTTTTTTGTTTAAAATGAATTTTTTTGGAGTTAAGTAATAAACTGATAATTTAATGAGTGAAACTAAATGAGGGTATCAAAACGTAGATTTTTCGGTTTTGGTCAATAAAACGAGTCAGTCAAGTCCAATACGTTGGAAAAAACATTAACACATCTTAACATTATCAAAATATCAATAAAGGAAAACAATGTTGGCACCGTGGCCCAGTGATTAGCAGGCTAGCTAAGTATCCGAGTGATCTGGGCTCGAAATCCAGAAATTGAATCCAGACCTTGGAGATTCGTTGTTTAATCTGTCGCTTAGTAGCCGCCTAACAGAAATCTACAGATCAAACTTTAGGGATCCGTCATTATTAAATAGCGTTTTACAAATTCTAAGGATTTTCGACGATCATTGTGAGAAAAACATATATTCCCACTTTTCGGAGACACCCGAAGCGTAATACTACATGACTCTTTCATTAAACCTACCAAAATATATTAAATTCCTAAGATATGAAAATAAAAACACTTTTTTGGTCACGATTAAAAAGTGATCCCGTTACTCCCGCGTGGAAGAACTTTTCACCACTAGGCTACACATTCTCATATAATAAATAATGTATCGTATTTTTTGTATAAAAATATATTTTACGTGAAATCAAGATAAAAATAATCAGTTTCATAATAGATTACATTCGGCTTTATGATGCAATAAATCAATTTGCAATAATTCCATTAACAAATATTAACTTCAAATTGAGCTACTTCAGCTGCAGCCATGCAAAAACATTTTAATGAGAGGAATGTGATATTTTCACAATACTAATCAATATTTAGTACAGTGTTTGATATGTCACTTCACTAGTAATATACCAGTAAATTTAAATAATTAGTTATTGCACTAAGAATTTTAAACTTTAATAGGTATATTTGTTTAAATAATGACATATTTCGGGGCTCCCTGGCAGGAACTCCACGGCCCCGTAGGGAGCCGAACTCTTTAGTTTAAGAATCACTGGCTTAACACCTTCTTTCAACGTTGTTAAAAATCTGTTTTTGGTTATACGTGCAGGCTTATTTTTTCCAACCTTTTTAATATACTCGTAATAACGCCGTATTATACAGCTCTAAGTTTAGACATTTAACCAAGGCATAATCGTAAGAGAAGAAACTCCTGAGTTTTGAGAACCTTCTTCTTGTTTATGTTATTGTTCCAGACTTTAGAAATTTAAGTCGTAACATAATTATTTCCTGCAGTTCAAGAGAGCTGTAATGAAGAGAAATTTAACAATCTTGTAGGACTCAAAAATATGACTGTCTGAAACTCCTTGGTCTCCTTTATCCATTTATCTTCCCCTGGAAACTCAGCAGATGTGATTGCAGTACGGGCTTCCCGTTTGCAACCTAAGCTCTTCTCATTTATTGTGACTATTTATAATTATGAGAGATGTATGCAAGAGTATTCGTTGTGTGTGGTTACTTGAACATAAATAGTTTTTGTGGTTTATAAAGCACTCAATTTATTTTATAAGAAACAATTTGTTTTAAGCAGATAACTATGAGTAAAATTTAAAAAATATTTGTATTTTTTATGGTGTTCATTGTTTTAAGTACTAGTATGTGCACTGGTTTTGTTGGTTTTTATTCATTTTTTATTATTAAAATATAAAATAAAGCACATTTATTCATAAACGATTTGTTTAAGTTACTTTGTACCACTTATGATCTAAATAAATAAGTGAAAAATTGCTTTGAAAAAACTGACTCAGTTGATCACATAAAAAATTAAACAATAATGATTTACCATTATAACTTGAAATCATCCTGCTTGACATCTCAATAATTACAAAAATTATTATTATAATATTTAATAATAAGTTTGTTCACCGCCACACGTGTTTTTATATCTTCAGGTAAATAATTAGAGCCACGTATGATGATAAATGTAATAGGTAGAAAGACAAAGTAATTTATTATTTAATAATATTTTTATATAGAACATCATCAAGTCGAAGCCCTTGATTAACAATTTGACTTTTTGAGCATTACAGATTAAAATCATATCATAATGGATTTCAATCAAATAATTCATGAGTTAATGATTAAATTAAACTCTATATAATTTCGTCTAAACACTGTAACACATAAAACTTATTTTCTTCAATTATATTTTTTTTATAAATAAGTGTTAATATTACTATCTCTCTTCGGTTATTTTATTCAAATCTATATTTTTATCAATTTTTAATATATACACTAATCCTACAAATATTGGTAAGTAATGGAAGTATTTGTATAATTTTTTAATACAATTTTAGAAATGTTACAGTTTCAAAAAAACTATTTTTTCACAATTATCTCATGTTATTTGTGATTAGAGATTTAGAAACAGTATATTCATACATGGTATCGATACGACTTCAAATAATTTTGGATCGAAATATTTTCAAGTTAATGAAATTTCCCACTTGAAATCGTAATGCATTTTTATAATTATTTTTTTTAACCTTTCATTGCACACTTTATTCGACATAATCTCAATTATGTTACATACAATATAATATCAATATCTAAGAAAAATAAACTTATGAATTATAAAGCATTATTTTACTTTAGATGTTATCTCAATGTCGCTCCAAGGTTTTTTTGTGAAGCAAGTACAAAATTTCAACATAATAATAAATATTATATAATGGAAATATTTTTACGAGTTAGTAAATCAAACGCAAAGCCTCTGGGTTGTTATCGAGCGTGATAGCCATTGAGCCACTGTTTGTGGTTCTATAAAAAACCTTTTTTTTTTTTATGTTAGGCGCTTTACCACTGGGCCATAGGTCAATTGTAGTATAGCTCAAAGAGTCTATATTTCGTACATAGTGGGTTCGAGTCCCAAAATAGAACACCCTTGATGAAGGTTTGCTTTCTAAATGGTGCTATATAAATTGACCTTTTATATTACTATTATTATTATAACGATGCAGCTTTTTTTCAGGGTTTGATGGTTATCAACTTCGTCATCACATCAATATATCATTTTTTTAAATGTTATTGTAATGGATGACGGATGATTATAATGACTTTGAAAGATGGGCTGTTAAATTGGAAGAACTCACCTTAAAAAATTAATTCGCAAGATGTATTAACGTGAACATTTTAATATAAGTTCATAAATAACATGTCTTAAAGATAAGAGCTGCAACTTTCTCGATGCTTCGACACTTTTACCCATTTCGTCACAGTTAAGACTCCGCAAGACCTTATATTATCATAACCACGATAGTCCACAAACCTTGAAGGGCATTGTTTGTTTTTTAACTGTATTTTAAAGTAATTGAATGAAATGTGTTAATTGAAGAGAAAGTTACAACTGCATGAAACGCTTTTTGCTACCAATTAACACCTAATACAAATACTGTAAAAATTTTCCAACTTATAATTATATTTCTTATGAAACTACAGTTTTTTTTACTAGATTGTAAACATTTTCAAGTTTTAAAATAAGCACAATCTCAAAAATAAAATAGCCTTAATGGCATAATTTCACATGAAAACATAAGAATCCGATATATTTTTAAAATTTCATTTGACGTATTCTAGTTTTTTTTTTAAATTCTTTTTTACACATACATATGTAAGATGAGAGAAAATCCTTTATTCTTTAATAAAAATGCTTAAAAATCGTTCACTTATATTGGAGATAATTAACAAATATTATTTTTTCTAAAATAATGTCCAATCGTTTGTGCGTTATCAAAATTTTTAAGTGGAAAGAGAATTGTTGAATACATTCCAATAACAATATCCAATTATCCCCAAAAATCAAGATTCCATATCTAGTTGTTACGGTGAAATATCCCAAACAAAAGTATCACAACGAACATATATTTTTTGAAAAACATAAAACTTTCGAAACCTCTACAATATTTTTCCTTCCTTTCTATATATCTGTCACAGCCACCTGCGTTTCAGGAACCCGAATAGTTGTTTATTTTACTACCGATCTTGCGGTCTTAAGTTATAATACTCAATAAAAAAGAAAGTTTCACAAGAATTGGAGTTTAATTTTACGATAGTGCTTTATTTTTTTAACAACGTAGACTTTCTAACGGATTGAATTTATGAAATATTTTGTTTAAATTTCATTTTACATCAATTTTTTATTGAAATTACAAATTATTCAAATGGAATCATTTTATTAAAGTCATCGCTTAGTCATCTAAAAAATAACGCATGGGATTTTTTAATTAGTACTTTCCTTAAGTAAAAAATATAATAAAATGGAGTTAGTAATAGTTATCTTCGGGGTGGGGGCGGTCACAAGTTCACAATATTTAGTGTACTTTGATTATTTGTTTTTAGTATATAACATATAATACTTTGCGCCCAAATAAATATGTATAAAAGATTACTTTAAAAATACACACTTAATCATTTTACGAAAAAAAATATTGGCACAACGATGAATGAATATAATTAAAATGCGTTATACGAATTTCAAAAAAATTAAAGAGAGATTGGAAAAGAATGACGAAAAATGAAGAAAAACAGGCTATTCCACTGAAGGTAGATGTGATGGTTTTTATTCGCTTTTTGGTGGCTTCAGAGGGCACTTGCATTTTTCAAACTAGTTGTTAGGAGTACAAATATATTCATTAATTCAGTCACGTTTTAATTTTGTTCTTATTGAACAATATGAAAATGACGTTTTTCACAAAATTCGACAAAACACTATTTGACCTAATTTGACGAGCAAAAAAGACAAAGGGCTTAGATTTAGGATAAAGACCAAAAACAAAAGTTGAAATGTTTCAGCGTCTGTAGAAAAACTTTTACGTTTCTTGGGTCACTTTCATTTTCCTAATGATATTGTTTTACATCCATTTCACGTTTCAGATTTTGTCCAAGGTGGAAAAAATATCGAATTTCTCTCACGGGATTTTTTATATGAAACTTCCGCTTTTTGGAAGGAATTTCCGGTAAAATTACATTTTTCTGAATTCTTGGACGTGCAAGGTTAAAACTCGTATAACCTATAGGCAGAAACAGGGAAAATAATCTCGACCTAAAATTTATTTAACAAACTACATTTAAGTTAGGTGAAAACAATAAAGGAATGTTGTGCACTTCTTTTAAGAGTTCTAGATTTAGTCAGTTTAGAAGTTAATAAAGTGAATAACGTTGAAAGGATCATTGAAATCTGTTTTAATTTTTAAAATTTATTGTTTTTAAAATATTCGGTACGCTTTGAAACGTAATACTTTGATTACTAGACAGTATCCAGAATAACGTTTATTTTTTGTAGAATTACGAGTATTATATCTGTGGTCAAAGCTGGCCTCAACATAATTCAATCAATCAGTTGTATTGAAGAAGTCAAAAATATCAATTCAATAAAATAAAGAATCCTGTCTTATTGGCAGAAGTCTTAATCCAACCCATTTGGGATATCCATGAAACTACAATACAATTTTTCAATTCAATTATTAACACTCGGTTTACATTCCCAGCACCTTTTTCCATCGACAATTTGATGTATTAATTGTATAGGAAGCTGGATGTTTGAAGTTCTTAGTGTTCTGGTTAGATTTTTTTAAAAGCGAGGTGATCAAGATTGCACTTCCAAGGTCAGAAACTTGTTTATAATTATATTAGTACAATAATAATTCAACACATTCAATTAATCATATAATTCTCCCCCACATATCCGATTTGATTATGTGGATATGTTAAACAGCGTGACTGGAAGAGATTAGTATCTTCGATCCCAATAATTGAGTCTTGGGGTTAGTCTCTATTTAACCTACAGTTCGTCATCGTACGTGTTGAAGGTACAACCACTAAAGTCACTTGATTACATGAATCTCCAGGTGAAAGTCAAACGTTTTACTGAAAAAGAGCCCTGTCTTTTTTCACTTTTTACAGTGAATAGTATTGTCTTACAATTCCGTTGAACATACTTGTATACAGTAAAACCTGGCATTCGTATTGCTATATCACAATCTCTTTCACCTTTCCAGAAAATATTCCAAAATATGTAAAAACTTGACCAGAATCCTGTTGATTGTAAAATTCTGGTTTCAACAAGAATAGGATCTCCAACCCTCATGATGAAAGATAGGCATTTAAATAACAAGGCTACATAAACCTTGAAGGCTAAACGAAATTGTGACATAACAATAAGCCCGATATGCGGGTTTTATAGAACGGAAGCGTTTTACGGTATTACTGATTTTAATTTCCAACCAGCGCAAGATAAACTATTTTGAGTTTATTTAAGCGTTGTCAAGATATAGCTATCAAAATAGCTAGATTTAATACTTCAACAGTTCCGACCATGAAGCAACTGGATCATTATTTGCTTCCGAGAGGGAAGCAAAGATTATGCAATATTCGAACTTAATAATATGGCTTCTTCCGGTTATACTAAGACAATTTGCCCTCTTTTATTTCAGAAACAGGTGTAATCAACGATGTAAATATATTATATTTAACGATTTTCTAAAAAATATACATAAGCATAATCTTTCAAAGTAAAATTTAATGAAATATTTAATTCAAAGTCATCAATCCTTAGAATGATAAAAAGGATTATTTCTTTATAGACCTTTTTGCATAATACCAAAAGGTCTCATTTAAAGTTTTCAAATATTAACAAACCTTTATTGTCCCATCTTTGGAATTGAATTCTTAAGTTTTTTTAATGTCTATTTATATTATGTTTGAAATAGATGTAACTTCATAAAATCGAACAAAAATATATTTTAACAGTAGTTTAATAGATAATATGTTATAAACTGTGATTGCCAATGCTTTCCGTGGAGTGATTAAACTATATCTACCCTACAAAAGCTTATTAATCAGCTCAAACTTAAATTTATCAATCGAGGTATGAAAAATATCAAAATATGGTAGAATTCTTTCAACAAGGTTTCCCCACGTGTGGAGTAAGAACACTTTTAAAGTTCAGTTTATTGAAACGGTGCCGAAAACAATCTTTATCCACGGTAATATAATACATAAAGGACAATTTATACAACGGTGTTTAGAGAGCAGACTCTCCACCATATGCTCTCACTCGGGATTCAAATTCACTATTTTTGACAAATTAAAAGTATTCAAAAATTTATTATAGAAGTTGAGTGTACGGTGGGGGCTGTGGCCATTAGATTAGGTACTTACCCGTATGTGCATTTGTTTAGAAAAACATATTTGGTAAGAAAACCGCAGAAAGCTTACATAGACTAGACTAACTACAAAGAAACCTTTGTCGATCTTTCGATATGTAATTGAAATGCAATTGATTTTAGGTGTAGTAAAATTAGAGCGTTAATAAATCACCAGGTACGTTAAATTTTTCTTTCAAATATCAAAAAGTTTGTTTAAATAACTCAGGCGTCCATTTGTGGAACTCCATAAATAATTTTAAAATTAAAACACCGTCACTTTTTTTTATTCTATTTTATTTAATAAAGTGTAATAAAAAAAGGTGACGGTGTTTTATTTTATATTAAATTACAAGAATTTTGTTATTTTTATATAAATAAATGCAAACAAGTATGATATATAGATCTCTTAACGCTAAAAATTAGTAGCTAATATAAAAGATTCTATAACAGACAATTATAAAATTGAGAGCTAGAGCTATGAGAGAATTCCGAATTTCCTGAAAGAAAGGTATCGCAGAAACCTATTTTGGCTCACTCAACTATCAGGGAGTTCTAAATTTATCATGGGGTTCATACGACTAAGCCGCACTCTAATCAATTGCAAACCAATGAATTACTAAAAAAACTCATAAGAGAAACATCATCAAATACCCTCGAGATTGCATTACGAATCCCAGAAATTTATTGGCAGATAAACACATTCATTTGGTATTAGAACCAAGTGAAAGTTTACTTTTCAACATATAATGTTATCAACGAAAGATGGACATTTTCATCAGTCGACCTGTTATTATTCTTTTTTCAAATATATCTTGTCAATAATAAAAGTAAAAAAAATACGCAGTATGGTTAATGGTCAAGTCACATGTTATTAATGTTCTTCTTTTATGAGACATGTTCGGCGTAGAGCCGCATCGGGCTTGCCTCTTTCTTGAGACTTGGACTCCCAACTGTCCTTTCACAATTTCAAATATGTTACTAGGAAAGCTCGAAAGCTTTCATGCTATATGTGATATTCTGGTATTCGGTAACCTTTTCATATGTTTCATGATCAATTGATATGTAAGAAAATGGTTATTTTTTAACGAATAAACCGTCACCGTAAAGGGAAAAGTGTAAACTTTTAATCAAATTAGAACTGTCGTTGAACTAAAATATGGTAAAAGCCTGAATGTGAAAACTCAGATTGGAAATTAATTATTCGGTTATTATTGAGTCAGCAAGCCCATTGGAGATTTATTATAAACAAAATGTCTGATATAGTTGAGGACCTTTGTGGCCTAGTTGGTAAAACGTCTGTCATTCAACCCGGGGGTTAGGGGGTTTATTACCGTTGAAACCCAATTTATTTAACAATTGATTAAAGTCCAATTTTCACTTTAGATATCTTGAACATATTTCTGATTAGTCTGGAGAGATTGTCACGTGGTAATACACCCGGCAGATTTTACTAAATGCAACGATAGTATAAGTCTTATATCTTTGAGGAAAAAATAAAATGGTAAGGAAAATTTGAAAACCTCTGTCGCAAATTCAGAAAAAAAGTTATTCAGTTAAATTAATTGTTTCTCTCACTAAATAGATTTCAAGAACAAAGTTTAAGTGAAACTTTTACTTACGAAACTTGAATTAATGAGCTTTCGTATTCTTTTTTGTCTTCTGTAACCTTAACCTTTCAATCAAAACTTCAAGACATTCAAGTCTTAAAAAACTTTTTTTATAAAAGTCGTGAAAAAAGGGCGAACATATTTTATGAACAGGCTTAAGGAAATGTAAAAAGATAAAAATAAAATCAAAAGACATTTCATAAAATACGAGGCATATCCAGAAAGTAAGTCTACTGAATTTTTGTAGGTTACAATTTTTTTTATTTAAACAAAAAAATTACGTGGTTACCGTAGTGCATATGTAAGCTATTTTTCGACAAAGTCGCCATTCCTCTCAATGCAGGTGGGGAAGCGGGGTATCAACTTTTTGATGCCTTCCTCGAAGTAGTTTCCCGCCAACGTAAAATATATAATAAATATTTTAATTAATTAAGATGGAGATAGGCTAATAGATAGATTTTAACAGTTATATTGTAGTATTCTACACCGGCAGGAACTATTCTTAATCCCTCATGCAAAAACGGGCCTCCTTGCTACTACGCGTATTTGCAGTTTTGTCTCTTCAGAATAAGACTGCTTTGGAAGTTGACATGTTTCTTATCACATTCTTAAAAGGAATGGAAACCTTACTTTTAAGACTTGAGACGTTAAAAATCATCCATCAACTTGCTTGAGTGTACATCGATCATTTGTAATATGTCGTCGTCGTTGCTGAGCCTCGTAGTCGAGGATGCCCTCGCCTCGCAAACGTTAATCTTGAGCTGCTCTTCCACGTCGATCATGTGATCTTCTGTGAGAAAACAGCCCGATCCTAGATTCGCAGTCCCTCCCGCAGATGTCACAGATATGTGGACCCTGCTGAATCGCCTGGCAATGTTGACACACGTTCGCAGCACGTTGACTGTTTCTCACACGTCTAGCCGTTGAGACGCCGTCAGCCCGAGAACAGGTGGTTTTCCACCCTTTACAGTCCCGAGCCACCTGCTCCCACTCCTCAGGCGCCCCCGCACAAAGTCAGTTACTCTCGGAGACTGTTCTTACAGCGCTTTCTCTGCCCACCAACCCTTCGCTTTTCTACTACTCGTACTTCCCTGTACAAGACGCATTTTTGGAATCTATATTCACCGTCCGGTCCCTCGCAATTTCGCTTTTACAACCATATATTCTATAGGTTTATACGAATAGTTGGAGCGTTGCCGAGCCGTTTGTGACTCCAGGCACTTTGTGGATCCGAAGAATTCGACGAAGGAAACGCTGTTGAAACATTTCAAGGCATAGAATGTGCCTTCTATGGGGAACCCAAATCTCAGACCCATAGAGAGTGCGGGCGGGACAATGGTCTATGAAAAAACAAGTAATAAAATGTTATTGAAAGTGGTCACTCAATTTGTATGGATAAAGGTTTGTTGCCTTTCGTTTGTTGTGTCGCTAGTAAACTAGGTGTTTACCTATGTCTCACTGAGCACATGTTTGTTTAAGATTTTTATACATGTATATTAAAGAAAATGTTAAAAATTATAATGCAATTGTTCTAAGCCTGTATTGTGAATAAAATTAATATATGTATTCGCATTCTCTTGAATCGGTCAAGTTGTGTAGGTTAATAGTTACATGAAGTAGCTCATCACATTTGATGAATTAAAAATAGAATCGAAGAAACAATGATGAGTCTCGATCACTATATCTTACGATCAATGAATCTTATTCCTCTTTGATTATATCATATATAGTACAACGTCTCAGGTTTTTGCTATATGATAATCTTTTTCAACCAACTAAAAAGTTGTTTATAATTCCTTAACTGAAAACCAGGCTAGAATCCTTAAAAATATTGTGGCAATTGTATTTGACAATTTTCAAAATGAAATAGCGTCCAAATTTACTTGCTGTGTGCCGCGTGACATTTAATAGTTATTCAAACCGTATTCGACTTATTTTTTATAAACTATAGCGGCTTGATACCTTTCCGCTCGAAAATTGTATTACTGAAATGGTCGTAAATCTTCCAACACATTATCCGAAAAATACGTTTCAATATGTCGAGATATCTACATTCTAGTAGACTTTTAAGTAATGAAAATAATGTTAAAGGCCCAATTATCTCCTTTACTTATGTGTGACATACCAGTTGACAGGTTCTTGGAGACTAGACCTACTCATGAATATTATATGTTATATGTAGCAAACATATATTTAGGTCTAGCCTTGTATTACTTTGCCACTCGCTATATTCATCTGCCATTTTTGTACTTAGCTCGTCTTGTGACATATCTCAGCCTATTTATTTAAAATAGCATCAGCACGTCGATCTCCGGGTTTGATTCCTCTTGATATCCAATTTTATCAAAAAAGGGTACTTATCTGGTTTTTTACTTAAGGCCTCTTTAACATCTTTCTGGTTGGTAGAAAGAGATTGCCATATGGCAATAAATCCACCAGGTTGTATTATTTACAACAAAAGTGTAATTAATATACAAACATGATCATTTTAGTTCTTAAAAATCCGAATGGCCATCAGATATCAGGAGGTGATTTAACCAAAATTCGAGATATCTTTAATGAATTTTTATAATTATTAAAGAATTTAAAGGTCACCATTTACCATAGTCTGTTGAGTAACAAAAGAACACTGATTGCAGATTTTATTGTTTGAGTGGCTTGTCCTAAGACAGAATATTCTACATTTTTTAATTTTTACATGTGTACATGTATTTTAATTAATCATTAGATTTTTTATTGCGTAAATGTATTTTTCTTTAGTTGTATTGTTATAAATATTGTTTTTATTAATTTTAGGTTATTTTTTCATTGTAAAGAATGAAACACTTACTACTTGTACTTTTTAAATTGTAAGATACGAGTATATTGTTGATGAAAGTAAATAAATGAAGAATTCAATTTATTAAATGAAGAATTTATTAACAATTGAACATAATGGAATAAAAAGTTGGGACAGACCTGAATCACCTGTATCACACATACCATATATCCAGATTCAGATCCACCTTCAGCATATACTCCTACCGGCACCGGCTATCTGCTTGACTCATTAATCCAGGCTACCACAACATTTGTCCGAGAGATAAATGATTCTAACCACCGGAGCGGGATTTGTAAATGTTCAGATATATAATATAATACTCTTCATAATTTCTCCCTATGGAAAGGTAATACGTCACTACTCTTAAGCTGAATTCAGACAACATGATATACGATACAGCGTAGGGTAAATCTTCTATTCTTAACTTACCTAAGGTGCTTACGAGTATATGTTTATGTCTAGAAAAACAGATTGTTTTATGATATAGGAATTTACAATGGCATGTGAGGTGGAAAATATCTAAATGCTTTGATATTTCTATCGTGTCGTTTCTCTGTCACAAAAAGTGAAAATAAAAGACAGCTGAAATATTTTTGTTTTGACACTTTTCCAGTTTTTAACCATACATTTAACATTTTTCTTTTAAAATCAAAGGGACTTGATCTTATTTATTCATTTATTATTTTGTGTATATTTTTATACATCTGGTGGACTTATTGATATGCAGCAATTTCTTCCAATCAACCAAATTATCTTAAAATCGTTAAATTGTTTTAATCCATAACAGATTGTAAAGAATATTTTTTTTAAATCAAATGGAAAAATCACTGATCTCTAAATAATTATGTTAGAACTATACGAAAGCAATTCGTT
Source organism: Odontocerum albicorne (assembly GCA_949825065.1). NCBI lineage: Eukaryota > Metazoa > Arthropoda > Insecta > Trichoptera > Odontoceridae > Odontocerum > Odontocerum albicorne. The sequence goes on along the minus strand of OX463851.1, from coordinate 16,404,895 downwards.
CAAGAATAAGAAACGTAAAGAAAAGAATATTGGTATGGAAGAACATTTTTAATAAGGTAATATTTTTTTAATTATCTCTTTAAATGATGGTACACATCTGATAACTCTTTGAAGTAGTATTAAAGTCACGCCGAGTAGACCGCAAATGAAGATTTGTTAAATGAGGTGTGAAGTATTGATATGCGAAATAGTTTTTCATCTTCCTATCAAAGAGAACGGATTTTTCCGCGAGAATGTGAAGTAGAATTGGGATTGTTAAGCACGAAAAATATTGTTGACAGAACCTGGAAGCTCTTTTTTTTTTTTTTTAAGCTATTGAAGTCTGTTTAGAAACTCCGACACGTTTAACCTTCTTGAGGTAAATATGAATCGGATACACATGTTTTTGGAGTCTCTCAAACTTATCAGACATCTTCCTGTCGGCACATTAAGAATATATGTCAGTATCATCAAGTTATGGAATCATAAGACATTAAAGTATGTGGAAGCTAAGATTTTCGTTTACATTGTATTGTTTACATAGAGAACCATAGAATGACTTCGTAACCATTTCCTCCCAGATTTGTTTGCTGCTACACATGCTACACTACACATCATTTTAAAAAGAAGTATCATTCTTTCATCAACATTATCATTTTTTTTATTTTAAAAACATCATACTTTTACATCTGATGAATACGGAACCACAGAATTTCATCACTCATTAATTTCACAAACCCAAGGTAGCTTAAAATCCATGTTTTTATACTAATACGTCTTTTTATGAATAATTTCATTCGCTAACATGAGTTTACGGTTCATCCTACTATACTAGGATGAGCCTCCTACTATTTCTGACATAATCTCTTTAGTCAAAAAATATGTCATCCATCTATGTTTATCTAAAATATGTCATCCATCTATGTTTATCTAAAATATGTCATCCATCTATGTTTATCTAAAATAAACAAATGATGATTATCTTGTTCCGCAAATCATATAAAATTTTCCCAACATAATCTTCATTTGTTATTTTAATTATGATATATATAATTTCTCTTGAAATAATCTTTCAGTAATAGTTGTTGACTTAGCTTTGAAAATTGTTATTTTTGTTTTCAATGTCAAAAAATATAAATTTGTTGGAAAATATGCCTTCAGTGCAATAAGCCGACCAAACTCTAAATACAATTTTTTTTTATTTAGTCAGTGTGAATTGATTACCATCTGGCAATCTATTATAACCAAACAGAAATATGCTAACGAATACTTAAGGAAAAACTAGACTGAAACTCATTTTAAAAAGTCGGGTACCAACACTAAATGAACTTGCAGCCCCCGGGCTAAAAGATATGGAGATTACCAATTAGGCCACGGTGGTTGTTCAAATCAAACAAAAGAATCATTTATTTCAACGGGAATTTAAAATACAAATTTGTTTAAAAGTTAATATTTTTTATGTTGTTGATTTTGAAATGCAAACATATTTCAATAAAATAGTCGAAGGAAAATAAAATGACAGTAACAGAACAACGTTGGGGAAAAATAATATTGGTGGAAAAAATTGTTCAACGTTCCCCTCGAGTTGAATCTACGTGAATGTGATATAACATGTGAAAACATTATAACAACATAAGGTGTTTTATCAATCTAGCATTGATTGCATGCTGTGTGGCCATTTCCTCCTACATTTATGTGTTGCCACTAAAATGAATCAAGGAAAATGGGTATTTTAATCTACAACTGCGCGAACGCTGAGTGTTTGTACTCGTATTCATGTTGATGTAAGATTCCGAGTTTCAGACTTTTAACCCTTTAATTAATTAATTCCGTTCGATTACTAAAAGCCTGGATGTTACAATGTATGACTTTTACTCCGGTAGCTCAGTATAGGTAAAGCAAGGCTCAATAAGATCTCAAGATGTCGTGGGAAGAGGTAGGCAGTCGTTAGTGCTTGGGTAGGTAGAAATACATAATGAAACACATATTTGCTGTTTATTAGTGTATATTTAATCCTGACGAGCTGATACTCCGTCAGGAAAATTAAATGGATAGATTACTCTCTGATACTCCGCTAGCCTTTCAGATGGAAAGGCAGTCGAAGTAATTTTCTAATCAGGGGTAATCTCACAACAGTCCGTTGCGGAATTGTGCCAAATCTCAAAGATAAGATATCGCCAATCTCTAGATTTACTCAAATATCACCATAAAATGACAAGCAAAGGAGGATAAATAAAATTCACCTTACTTCAATACAAGGAGACAATGTATTATCCCAGATCCGCCTCAAGTGTAAGACCAGGTCGACTCGTATATGGCCCTCTGACCTTATACTGTTCGTTGGCCTTATACTGTTAGGGCCGTTGACGTGAAGAAATCCCCACAGTATGGTTGGTGAGCGTCAATTCGTGCCGTTATACAGTCACACGACTCGTTCCGGTCCTGAAGACTCCAGAATCTTGCGCGCACTCGATATTGCTGACAGAATCAGTTAACTTTGACCCGAGATGGAGTTGTACGTCTATCTCGAGATCGTCGTTTGGACAACAATCAAAATCTGCTCAATAAAAGACGGAGGTCAAAAGCAAGAGTCCCGTTTGCAGATTATCCAGAATTTACCGAACAAATTGTATCAAAATAAAATGAACAATCAAATATGTGACAAACCTTTTCGAGATCGTGAACGGCGTTAAGACGAATAGATGATAGCTTGACAACGTCGTGGCGAGGATAGAGAGTGGGAAGATCGCGCCCCCTGAATATAAAGGATCTCGCTAACCTCCGCCATATTGGAGCTCTATAGAAAGTTCCTCGTGACCGTTGAAATAACAATAAATCTTTCCACCCGCCCGTCGTTGTTACTTTGGCAATTAATAGTTTATTTAAACTATAACAGCGTCATAAAGTCGAGAATCTTTTTGTATAGCATCCGGTAACCTTAAAAGCGATACTTAGATTGCTAACAGACAATAGTGCACCCTTCCTTTGAAATATATCTTGAGTGAAGTTTTTTTATTTCTTTCTAGGCTTTGTTTCAATATTTATCTATGACTGCAATAAATTAAGCGCGACGTATTTCTTTAGAAAAGGGGAAGAGAATTTTTTGACCCTTTTGCTATTTAGGTTCGCCTAACAATTGCGGCCATAAAAGCGCATTCACCCTCTGAAATATATAATATCTTGCGCAAAGTTTTATTTTTTTCTAAGTATCAATAGTTATCTATGACTGCAATAAATCAGATCGTAAGACGGAACACCAATTACCGATCTTCATAAAGACAAACGTTCTGCATCCTTTAGAAAAGGGAAGAGAAATCTGACACTGAGACATGTTACAATAGAAGCCCTTCTCGCAAGTGGAGCTTTCTCTTTGTTTTGACTCCCCCGGTTCACTATTTTTAATGGTTATTTTTAACTGCAATAAACTAATTGGTCGATCCTACCCGAGCAAGGGCCCCAGGTCCTGACACGAGAAACAGCCAAAAACCAGCCGTAAATTCTTCTATCCATATATTTCATCTTTAATATTATTTTTATGCTTCTTGTTTAATTTGAATTGAAACAGGAAACACAGTGAACGGTGCACTTAGTGCAGTATTTGCAAATAAATTAATTTTAAATTGTTCAAAAATTTTAAAAATTATAAGGATGAAAAAAAGCGTTTTGCAAAAAATGTGGTATTACAATAACGATAAAATAAGAAGTAATACGACATGTTAATGTTTGTTAAACACTGATGTACATACAAACATCCCTGCACGCCATTTCCCTATTGGGGAAGACAGAGAGACACAGCACCAAACTTTACCTATCTCGACACGCATCCGTCGCTTTTGCTACATTCATACAACTCCTACCATTTCTCTGATTTTTTACATTTTCTTATTTCAAAATATCATTCATTTGATCCAACCATACTTTCATTTACCTCTCAATCACGCCTTCCACTCAGATTTGCACTTCTCAATGAACGTATTTCTACAGGATTTATTTGGTTCCTTTCTGTTCTTTTCCAACTTCACGTTTCACTCTCACTCATCCAAAGTGGTACTTAAATGTTGTTGTGGACTATTATCTTAACTGATTTTGTAGTATAACATATATGTTTAATTACATCATTGACCTTGTCTACTATCTACTATCGCTACACGCCATTCGATGTCTCGTAACTCTTTCATCACCTAAAAAAGTACAAGCTAAATAATAGAACTCTTTATCACTCATTGCTCACCCAAATATCGTTTTTTCTTTCCCTTTCACACTTTTTTTATCACGATGACTTTGAATTTTGCAACATTTATTTTCAGGTCTTTCTCTCTCCATCTCTTATAAAATTTACTTATCAAACTCTGTGAATCATTCTTGTTCTCCGCTGACATTACTATCCAATCAGCAGACAGGAATCCACATACATTCCCATTCGAAAATTGTATACCGCCCATTGACCTCTGATGTTCCTCGATATATGAATCTTTGAAACTTTTAAATAACGAGGGTGACAGAAGACATCCTTATTGTACCTCTTTTGTAATTTTAAACTATACTGTCAATGCACCATTCACTCAGATATATGTTAAACGTTCGGCATTTAATGATGTAAAATCGCACATTGTATGCTGAAGAGTTATTATACGAGTACATTGAAGTCTGCGAAATTATTTACCAGAAATTGATGTAATAAATAAAATCCAGAAAAGTATCTTGATGTGTATCATATTCGAAGTATGAGTTACAAAAGACTTTCAAGGGATGTGGCTACAACAAAAAGGTCACAATGCCTTTCGACTTACAAAAATCAAAATGACAAAAAGTCGAATCAATTTAGACATGAAAGTTTTAAAACATTTATGAAAATGCCCAAAAGTTTTAAAAAACCTAGTAAAAATAAGTTTTCGGAAGTTACCTGATAGATATAAGTTAATTGTTATTTATTTTATCAAAAACTGTTTATTCCACTTTTCGTAACGGTATAACCCTACCGGTTTCAAGGCTTTCACCTCATCTTCAGGGGAGCACAAACAAGACTGAATTATGTTCAAACTGGTACCGATTTACACGCTTCTAACGGTTGGGGACATTCGATTTGGTGACTGAGGGCTGAGGGAGGTATAGGATGACCTCGGCGAGCAGTGGAGAGATTCTTGGTATATGTGTGTTTGCACGATGTTTGCCTCGATGTACTGACTTAGAAATTTCTCGGGCCTCTAAATTTCTAAGTCAGTGCATCGAGGCGAACATCTGGCCAACACATATATACCAAGAATCTCTCCGCTGCTCGCCGAGGTCGTCCCGTGCCTCTCTCAGCCCTCAGTCACCAACCCGAATGTCCTCAACGGCTAGAAGCGTGTATATCGGTACCAGTTCGAATATAATTCAGTTTTGTTTGTGCTCTCCTGAAGATGAGGGGAAAACCTTGAAACCGGAAGGGGTTATATCGTTATAAAAGTGGAATAAACAGTGTTTGATAAAACAAATTATAATGTCTTTAAACCTCCACAACGTTAGTGCCTTAACTATAAACAATATATAGGTGAATTGTGTTAAATAAGATATGACTATATATTTGTTAAATAAGATATGATTACATATTTGTTAAATAAGATATGACTATATATTTGAAAGCAAATAAATAACCAAACTAAATAAATTGAAATATCCATAATGAATTGAGAGTGAGGCAGACGTAGATCTTGGAAAGAATGGAAAATCTACTGGAAAAATATTACTTTAACGAATGAAAGTAAAAAAAAACAGGGAACGTATGGATTAGAATAAGGTCTTTGTTATATGTGAACATTCAAAGATATTATGAGCTGTGCTCTCTGCCTACCTTAAAATCGGGCATAGTGTAATGATATGCATGTTTATGGCTTACGATATTTGAAATTGAATAATGGCGTGTTGATTTTTATTAGTTTCACGTTGAATTATTTACAACAGCGACGTGTGAAAATTAGAGTATTTCACGAAATGAAACCTATTTTTTCCTTTATTGCTTTTTGTGTTTTCATTATTTTTGGTGCAAAGTGACGTGTAGAAATTTGCGAGGTATTTTTCGTAAACTCTCCGGAACAATAATTTGACTACTGATTATATGCATACCACAGTAAGTTTTACTGGAACTTGACAGTTTCAATTAAAAATTTATCTCCTTTAGTAGCATTCGGGCAATTTAACACTTGCCGTACGGTGATGGATAGCGAGTGATCATGACTTATATTTTATTTAATTTCTCGAAATATACTGCTTGCAGGGTCTTCATACTTTATGTATTCCTCATCGAAACCTCTATGATTTGAATGATGTCATTAGGAAACAAAACATTCATAGTTAATTCAACAGAAATTAATGATTTTAAATCGCGAATTGACGAAATGTCAAACACTCATTCTTTTTTGACAGTTCGTACGTATAGCGCCCTTTCCAGGGGTTCGTCACCAGTTTTATAATCCTGATTGTTATTTTTTATTTTTATCTGGTATGTTTTTTCTATTATCATTTTTTATCTGGTATGTTATATTGTACCATTACTCTTTTTATAATAAATGTACATTTTATTTTTTATTTCATTTTCAAAAATATAATAATTGAGATGGCGGGAAATATCGACGGTGATGATAGCGATTTGGAATTTAAGGCGACAGGCAATATATCAGAATCAGAAGATTTTGTCGAGGTACAGGATGAAGTATATTCTGATTTGGAGACGAGTGAAGAAGACGAAGAAATATTATTTACATCAAAACATGGATTCGAATGGAGTTCATTACGAGTACCACCTCAATCTTCGAGGCATCGGTCGGGTATCAAATATTCTCATCGAAGATTCTGGACTGAGAAATTCAAGTATAAATGTACATTCCATAAAAGATATGTGTTGTCTGTTTGTAAATGAAGAGGTGGTAAAAGTGATGTTTAAGAAACAAATCGTCATTTAAATCGAATTCATTCAGAAAAGAACCAACCAATATCAAAAGACGAGTTATATGAATTCATTGGAATATTGCTCGCACCTGGCAGAAATCGAACACGAAAGCTATCTTTGAGTGAATTGTGGATAAGTGAAAGTCCCTTTTGCCAGTCATTTTTCCCAACAGCTCTGTCTTGAGATAGATTCATCTATATTTACAGTCATATTCGTTTTGATGATAAAGAAACCCGAGAAGAGAGATATCAGGGTTTTTTCAGATAAATTAGAACCAATTAAGTGGATTTCAAAAATGTTTATGGATATGTGCAAAAGCAATTATTCTCCATCTTCGAATATAACTGTAGATGAACGTTTGCCAAACTTTAGAGAGAATTGTTCATTTCGCGTGTACATGAAGTCTAAACTTGGTAAATATGGCATCAAAATCTGGGTTGCTGCCGACTGCGGCGGCATATGACGCATAACAAATTTACAGGCTTATTCTGGTATGATAAATAATCGTAGAGAGAGATAAATCAAGGTAACTTAGTAGTTATAGAAATGGTTCAACCGCAGTATGGCACGAACAGGAGGATAACCACAGGTATTTTTATTACCTCCATCAAATTAGCCGATAATCTTTTATTAAAAGGTTTAACTCTAACTGGCACGCTTCGAAAAAATAAAAGAGTAATCTCACTTGAATTTATACCGTCTAGAGAGAAAACAATCCATAGTAGCTGAAAATAAAATACTTGTTTCGTGTGTACCACAAAAAATAAAGCAGTATTATTATTATCCACTCAATTCAATGATGCAGAAATTGATTATTCAGAAAAACAAAAGCCACTATAGTAATTATACATCATTATAATAATACGAAAATTGGAGTAGATACGGGAGACCAAATTACTTGAGAGTACTCTTGCTCAAGGTCAACGAGAAGATGGCCTTTCCGTCTTTTTATGGAAATTATAGATATGGCTGCATTGAATGCATACCTCTTATGGATAGACAAATATCCAGAGTGGAAACAAAATAATTAATACCACCGAAAACATTTCACAAGAGAGTTAAGTTTGGAATTGGCAATGCCCAATATCTTAAAAAGGAAAAATAGCAACAACAAGATGCTTTTAATACAGTTTTAACATATTGTGGCGAGTCAATATCCGAAACATTAGTAAATAATACCCTGTTGGCACCCCGTGAGGTCCTCAAAAGAGGAAGTTGTGGGTTTTATTAAAAACATTCGAGAAAAAAAACCAGGCTATTCTGCAATATTTGTCAAACACCTGCGTGTTTAGTACGTAGAATATAGTAAAAAAAAAAGTGGTTTCATGCCCCAATTGCGATAACTTTCTCCACAGGATTAAACTTTGATTATGTGATATGTTTGTCCTATTTTAAAATTTTCTGTAGTGTTTATATTTTCCAAATTGCATATATTTTATTGATTTGAATTTCGTGTTTGTTTATATATAATTTTGAATTTCGTGTTTGTTTATACTATATAAATTTCTCGCCCTAAAACCTTGATTTTTGACCGAACGACGCAGCGTAAAAATAATATTCTTATAGAAATGCCTTTCTGTTTTAGCTCTTATTTTATCATTTCTTACCTTTATTTTATATTATTCGACATTTTATTACATAATAAAATGATGTTTATAGCTAATAACAAAAAATAACCTAGCAGATTTTGCATAATTTTAATTTGAAACATACATGTTTAGTGTACCCTCAGTGTCCAACGCCGTTACTGGCGTAATTTTTTAGCACAGTAAGGGAAGTGTTAAAAGGTTGGAGATCTCTTTTCAGTCATGCGCATTCTGAACGTTGCGCAGACCGAACGACGCAGTGGGAAAATTATATTCGTATAGAAAATGTCACTTCTCTGTTTCAACTATTATTTTATCATTTCTTACACTTATTTTATATTATTCGACATTTTATTACACAATAAAATGATGTTTATAGCTAATTAAAAAAAAAACTAATAGATTTTGCATAATTTTAATTTAAAACATACATTTTTAGTGTACCCTCAGTGTCCAACACCGTAACTGGCGTAATTTTTTAGCACAGTAAGGGAAGTGTTAAACGTGTGGCTATTTTAGAAAAAAAAAGATGTACAGTGAGTGAGTGATATTATAATAAATTATGAGATCTGTGAGGTATTTTATTCCAGCTTAGCAGTTTATATGCTTTTAATAAGAAAAAAGCACATGATAATGCTTACATATTTAAAAGTTTGCGTATCATAATGACATGAAAGACAGAAAATAGCATAATAAAATCATTACCAAATAAGAAATGGTGGTAAAAAAATTTCTTCATACTAAAATAATATATGTTATTGTATATTTTAATAGAAGGGGTTAAGTTTTTAAAAATGGTTTTGTGGAGTTGGGTAGAGATGGGTTTGTACCGATTTTTAATAATTTTGTTAAACTTATGTATGTATTATATATATTAAGAAGAAGAATAAATTCTTACGATAAAAATCAGTAAAGGGAAATTTTATTTAAAATACTATAACCCTTTAGTACGAAATGCCTATTTTTGAAAGGGAAAAATATGCCCTTCGCTTTTTGCTCAAAGTTTTTTTGACTTTCACTATTTAATTGGATATTCTAACCAAATAATTTCTGAGATATTTACTAACTAGAATATTTGCATACTATTTATTTTTGTTCAATTAGTACCTACAGTTATTTTTGTATTATATAAATATTCTGAAAACAAATACTTACGGATAAAAATGGACATACCAACGTTTGAATGAAAGCATTGGTTGATTTTGTTTGTAGACAAAAGCAATGAGAGATAGAACAAGGTGGCTGGGGACCGAGGATTGGGGACGGGGGCACGTTTGACAAAGTATCAAAAGATTTAGCCATCGTGGGAATCCACCTAGAACCTGTAATCCTTGGCCGATCCGAGACTCTTATCGGTATTTGTCCTGAAACAGGAGTTTTCAGCGTTCATTCAATTGAGGATCATCGAATTACTTGGAAACTGATGAGATAAAAAGGAATTAGAGAGAAAAGAAAACAAATTATATAGAAATCAATTTGTTTTTAAATATCAATGTTCATTCGATGAGTAGAAAGTAAAATTGATCTAATAAAATTTTAAGAAAGATAAAATTGCCGAAAACTTTTTGATAATTGAAAATTTATTTTCGCTCTGTTTTCATTTGTCCTGTCTCTGAGTCAAAAATAAGATATGGAAATTTATACTTGATGTACGAGTATTTACAAAAAAAGTCTAAATATCACTTGAAACCATTTTATTTCGTTTTCAAATGTATGTTTGTAAATTTGTAAGTATCTATTAAGGAGAATATAAAATTGATTTCCAAAACTTGCCTCAGTATTTTTTTATCAGTTCCATAGAACTACAAAATTAATTTATATTTTAACAATCAACGATGATCCTCAATAAATATTATATCGGTATAACAACCAAATTATTCGTGCCTTACGTACATACAAATCATGTTTGGTTTTTTTTTGTAGAAATTTTTTATTTATGTTTTTTTTATATGTTTAAAAATAACAGTATTTTGTCATATCAATGCACTGTATTTTAAAGTTAATATTTTGATAGTTGAGTGTTTTTAAGAGCATTTTAATATTATGGCATTTAGAGTATTTGTCTTTTTAACAAAGTTGCTTGAAGTTTTATCGAATTTATGGGCTAGCTATTCAAATTATCAAAAATATAAAAATATTTTTTTCAAATGAATATTCAGTTAGTAAGTTCCAAGGAATTGACATATATACTCGTATTATTACTAAAATAATTGACTTCATAGATATTTATTTAGGTGTAATTGAGGAATTAATTAATTATTCTAGTAATTGAGCCTCCGGGTTAAATACACTTTAAATAAGCAAGTTACTCATTGTATGTTATCACACGTGTTGAAACTAGTACTGCAAGTGGGCAGGTAACAACACTCGTACGATACTGTGATTAGACAAACTCGTATATCAGACTGGTACCGTTAGAAATCGAACTTGAAAAACCCAGGTAGAAGAACAGCGTATTACCAACAACGCCACGAAGATTTGAACTATCAATAGTAATTCACAGTGTTCTCAGTAACCATATAATATTTATCGTTAAAGTTTTAGAACACAACTTCTATAGAAAATATTTTTAATATTATGTAAGAATAAATCAATATTTTATAAGGCCAATTTTCCGCTTACTAAACAAATAAAAAACACCACAAACGTATTTTAATAAAGTTTAAAATACTTAATAACATTTAACTAACAATCTCGAACTATAATAGTGTTTCATCATCTGTCAAACACGCTAAAATACTAGTTGTTAATAGACCTAGATACTAGAAATTCTGCCGGCACACACCGCTATATAATGTTTTGATGATTATTCAAAAACTTAAGTCAAATAAATAATTCTACTTTTGATGTATTAGAAGCTTCTTTAGAGAATCTATGATTTTTAAGTTTCGTAGTCTCTTATTTTTCACAAAATAATCTTAATAGAGTAAAGGAAAATATTTCATCATTTGTGTTAAAACTACGTCAGATATGTTTTTATGCTTTATTTAAACAACATTTGTCTGTTTTTATCCTTTATTTTAACAACATTTCTCGGTTTTTTATTGTTAAAAAACTAGTGGGGTTAAAAGAATGTTAATTCACATTAAAAATAAATTGTGAATAATTATTTCTTGCACTAAACGTTATTTGTGAGAGGCATGGCCGCGAGGTAAAACATTGGACTTCCGTGCGGAAGATCGTTGGTTCGAACCTCGCGCTGTCCTACTTCTCTCTAATGACGCAGGCATATATATTTTCCGCCTAGTATTCGTGGGTATAAGGATACCTATGACTTTAGTCACATATATTCTTTCAAAAGTAGAGAAAAAAACATGCCGGTGTGCTCCGATCATTTTACTTCGGTGTGCCATCGGATCATGTACAGCGGTGTGGCCGGTGAGTTTGCTGGTGTGCAACGGTTCACTCACTTAAAAAACCTCCATGGCACAACTTCGCTTTTCAACTGAATTGACGTTCGAATGGCGAGAGGATCCTCTACCACGAGGCCCAGAAACGACGATTCGTGAAATGACGTATAATTAAAAAACATTTGGTCGTTCTTGATACTCTGACGAAAATTTTAAAATGCGACTTTTTTCACAATGCTTATGTTGTATACAAAACTACAAAGCGATATATCATTTTTTTTTCAAAGATTATGTATCAAAATTTAGTGAACCTTGAAAAAAATTCTTCAACACAAATAAGTAAATACCACGAAAAAAAAGGTCAAAGAGTTTTTAAATATAAACTAACATACACTCTTCAACATTTTCCTATAATATAATTTATTGCGTGACTCAAAGAACTATTTTACTCTTAAAGGGCAATTACTTACCTTTGATCCTATAATATTAATCCTGTTAGTTTATTGATTGCAATAAATTAAACTTTGATCTCAAAAGCCATTTATTATGTTTCCGCCCCTTAGGCTTTCAATATCTGGCTAAATTTTAGTTTCTTTAGATATGTTTATAACTTATTTCTTAATTGTGAAAAAAATTATCTTAAAATTATTATATCGGTTAAGCAAGGTATAAATGTCATAATATAAAACGATCATAATTTACATTAATAACATTGTTATATCTTTATTGACGATCTCCGTGATCAAGTTAGCAAGACGCATTACTACTCGGGGGTTGCAAGCTCAATTTCCGTTAGACCCCAGACTTTAATATAATGGTAAAAATTGATTCTAGCCTATAATTACTTTATGCCATCATACAGATGTTTCTGGCCAGTTGGAAGAGATTGCCATATTGCAATAATCGCGCCGGGTTGTTAGGTATACAATGAATTGTAATACAACACAAATATTGCTTCCACGCAATATTTATATTTATTTCTTTGATTATTCTTTAACTGCCGTAGCATTTACAAAATAAAAAATGGGTTAACAATTCTAAAGACAAATAGTGAAAAAATACAAAATATAGACATCACAAGAAATAAAAATCTTTGAGAGATAAAAAATAATATGAACAATAAGACAAGAAATAAACGTCAAAATATCGGTTATTACAAGAGACTATATATTTTTTTAAATATCCTAAAGGCCTTGAAAGGCATGTATGGTAAAAACAACATAAATTTATATATTTTATAAAAAATAATAACAAAATGAAAAAAATATCAAGATCAAAATATCTAAACATATGCATACTACATAGCTTATATAACATAGATTTTCCATATTTTACTAATACATTAATTGTATTATAAAATATGAAAAACCTATGTAAAAAACTGGCAAATATGATATGAATGGAAATAAATTTCACATAGAATATATGATATTATTATATAATTGAAGCAGAACAAAACACAACTGGGAGAGTTATTAAATGTTTATAAAAAATAAGATATTGGAAAAAATATTCCTGTAAATTTAAAACGAGTATATAGTAGAAAATGTGAAGAATAAATTTATTTATAAAATAAAGAAAATTCTCAAAAATATAAAAACATAAAATAAAAACATTACATTGAAAAAATCATTTTGAATAAGGGGTAAATAAATTTATTTCAATTTTATTTTTCAGCAATTAGAAGCAACAAAGAAAGAATTAATTTATTCTCCATTAAAAAAGAAAGAATTTGTTTGTTCTCCAAAAACATTTCCCTTTTGCAGCTCCAAGTTTATACTTAAGGGAACTACGTGTCTTTACGATTGAGGTAAAATGTATATTATATAAGATTCAACCTTAAATACATTACTGACTTCTTATATAGGTGGAGATTGATAGAATATACCTTGTACACTAGTAGAAAGGTATGCATATTGTATGTGGCTTATAACACGGAAGACAACCGACTTTGGCGATTCCCTCGAGTACTGAAGGAATATAACAGACTACTTTGGGATCTGTGGAATTTCTGAGTGATCGATGAATTACTTGTTTAAAAGAAAATACCAAGGCGAGGCGTGTTCAGTCATGTTTAAAAACAGCAGAGTTAAAACACAAACCTCTACGTTCGATAGAATAGCCTAATATTAACATACTTGTATATGAGGTGAAATACAAAAAATCCGATTTGTACTTAATTTATTAGTTCTTGCAAAAAAAAACTTTTCAGAAAATAATTATTTTCATTTAAATGTTTTTTTCTGCATTTTCATTACATATCGACTAGCAGTTATCCGTCTATCGCTTCCTTTAGAGTAACCAAAATATACCGTAGGTTTCATCCATTCTTGGAATATTATCCTGCCAATAACTTATATTCTGCATTGGCCATCTTAAGATATATTCGGTTTTACAAGAAAATCTGTATTTCTTATTCAATCTCAGTGTTTCACCAGTTAGCATCGCAAGAACTTTATTTCAGGTGTTCTCAAGAGTGCCCCCGTTCGTATGGTATCAGTTCTGGTTTCTATAGGATACTCGTATATCATTACAGGTCTGACATGTTTCATAGATCCTCACTTTAATTAATATCGCAATGTACTTATTTTCCATAACGTATCATTGAGCCATCCAGATTTGGCAGCGGTTGTGTCCATTTGTCCTGATATTTTATAATATTAAAATATACAAGTCGTTGTGGCTAAGGATATCTACTCCAAGGTATTGTATAAAATAAAATAATAATTCTAATAAAAACAAGAATATAAGATTTTTTCACACATATTACATACACTCATACCATTATACCATTTCCCTGTTGGGGCCAGTAGAGAGGATAGAACATTAGACTTTTTATTTTTATCCATACATCTTGTCAAACTGACTTTTTCGATTTATCTGATATTTTCTTTCTTTTAAAATATCATTAACGTGATCTAACCACACTTCCCAACTTCCTCCACTATATTTTCCACTCACATTTGTTGTGTATATTTCTTTTGTTAGTCTTTATGCATTCATTATTTTTAAATTGCCAAGCCATTTAAAATCAAATTATTTATGGAAAAGGTTGAAATTTTTAGACAAATATAGTCAATTTGTAAAAGGTTAAAAATAAAAATAAAAATAATTTTTTTTAATACCTTGTCCTATTTTGTGAAATTTTATCATTACCGCATTTTGTTATTAATAATCCTAGAAAAACAATTGTTTGTAATATTAAACTCCTCCATTTTTTTTTCGACGAATTTATATAAATATGATATATAAAAAAAAAATATTTAAAAGAGACATAACATATGATACAGATTAATATGTTTTTTTATAAAAGCACACTTAAATATGAAAAAATGTTCCAAAGGAAGGTTAGTCAAAAATGTTTAACATTTAAACTACCTTTGCTTCAGTTTTTATACTTATTAAAGATTTTTTTAAGATAATTCATATTCACTGTCAGAATGAATATCACTCACTCAACTATGTTGACCCGCAAATGTCACACCGAGATCGCTGTCATAATAAATGTATCTTAGTTTACTAGGTGGAAATTCCAAAACCAAACCCATTTGGATGAAATAATTTCTGAAAATGTAGTTGAATCAATAAAAAAATAACCAGAGAACTAATGTTTCCTAATAAATTTTTCAAAAATGTTTGAAAACTATTTTTTCCTGAAAATATTATTTCTCTCATCCAATTGAAAACCGTGACCACGAATGAAGTTTTTTAAATAAAACCAACAAACTTGCTTCAGTGGAAACACTCGACCATCAGAGGAGGAAAATTCAATTAGAATTTAGTTTGACCATTGGTATTGCAGAACAGTGAACAGTACTGCAAATGTTTCTCACGAACCGTGCATATTTCAATTTCATTATAAATGAACACCACTTACAGTTTAATGAAATAAGCTTTTCAATTCAATAGTTCATAAAATACTTGCAATAAAATAAATTGAATCACATAATATAAATTAAAATACATTTTTCAGTATCTAAAAATGATCATGAATTTAAAAAAAGCTAGAAGTGTGTGTTATATCATCATCATCATCATTGTCAACCAGGGTCGATCCACTGCTGGATGAAGGTCTTCCCAAGTTGACTCCAAATAGTTCGGTGTTTTGCTCGTTGATGCCATGTGATGCTGCCATGCTTCCTGATTTCATATATCCAGCGTACCTTCGATTTTCTTCTGGGCCTCTTTGTGCCTCTTGATAGCATTAGATTATTTCGGGTGTCCATCGGGAGTCTGGCATTCTGGCTACATGTCCTGCACATTGCCACTTCATTCTTTTGCACACCTTTATAACATATTCTACGTTTGCTATATTGCGAATCCAGGTGTTATATATAACATCATAATTGAGAAATAAGACAAATAAAAACAAGTAATTTAAAGCGAATCTCAAATTATGTAGATCCGGGTATGGTCCCTGACATTTCTCATATCCCTAGTAAACTTAACATTTACCTGTATCTTACTGAGGACATACTCGTATTAACATGAGTTGGAAACTTATAAGACCTAGTAACAAGTACATACAAGTATGCATCACGTGAGTCAAATCCTGGCCTACTGCATCAATTCTCACAATATCCTCCCTACAATACATAAAACATATTTTTTGAGAAGTTTACACAAATATACATTACAATTCACATCACCTGCTTTTATTTTTCTTTCGATGGTCTTACAGCCCATATCGAGCTGTAAGACCATCGAAAGTCATTGGCCTCTGTCAATCTTCGCCTCCAACTCCCCCTGTCTTCCGCCACGACCCTCCAATCCTGCGCCTGCAGCTGCCGGGTTACGTCCCTCTCAACTTTGTCCTCCCATCGCAGCATCAGCCCGCCCACTCTCCTTCCCCCACCCGGGTGTCCCTCCAGGATTACTTTGGGTGCTCGCGATGACGGTATTCTCTGCACATGTCCGGCCCATCTCAATCTGCTCAGTCTGACATGTACAGATAGCCTGGGAGCTTTGTAGGTATTATACAGCTCGTCGTTGTATCGTATTCACTAGGTTTCGCCGTCATTCACGGAGCCCAGGATCACACGTAGTACTCTTCTCTCGAAGGCATCTAGCAACTCTGCGGATTTAGCTGTCAGTGTCCATGCTTCGCGTCCATATGCCACCACTGCTCTAATAATTGTTTTGTATAGGGTGACTTGGTGGTTTTTCTGTGGACACTTCTGGACTTTAACACCGGCAGTAGGGAGAAGAATGTTATGTTACCTGTTGTGATTCTTCTCTTAACCTTAGCATGCTCCTCGTTCACTTTCGTTATAGTTGAACCCAGGTAGTGAACTCATCTACTACCTCAAAGTCATATTTATCCTTGAATCTAATGTTACCTTGTGGATCATTGTTTATCCTCCTTCACCTGCAAATACTAAAATTAAAATTTTGATTTTAACCTCGTTTCGATCCCCTATATGAAGTTTTCCGACCTTTTTATTATTTTTTAAATTGGTATTTCATTGTATATTCCCTTCAGGCAAAATATGTTCTTACTCTCGGGATGATGAACTCGATTAATATAGAAAACTAATTAAGGTTATCACAAACCACCTCCTTATTAGTTAATATACTCGTAATATACGTTGTATGGTTATAAAATGATACATTTATCTAAAATATATTAAATTAAGAAGTTTACACAAATATACACTACAATTTACTCCTGTCGTGACCACGACCATGCTTCAGCCCCTGCATAATTTTTCAGACATGTTTGCTCTTATTGAATTTGGTATTTCATTGTATATTGGGCCTGTAGGCAATATATTGTTCTTACTCGAGGGATGGTGAATATTAGGTTAATATAGAAAGCTAATTGAAGTTATAACAAATTATAATATACGTTGTATGGCAGTAAAATGATATGTTACATTTATCTAAAACATATTAAATAAAGAAGTTTACACAAATATACACTACAATTTACTCCTGCAAACTCATATTCTCAAACTCCTGTTGTGACCAAAATCACGGTTCAATCTCCCACATGAATTTTTCAGACATTTTTGCCTTTATTGAATTTGGTATTACATTGTATATGGCCTTTAGGCTAAATATGTTCTAACTCTTGGGATAATGAACATGAAGTATGTGTAAAAATATATTAAAGATATTACAAAGTAAATTATTACAAACTATTATTCCTTAACAGTATTACTTACGTATTACGTAAAGTAATACAAACTATTATTCCTTAACAGTAAATGATATATTATATATGTAAATAAGATGATAATCGAGAAAGAACAGTATATTTTAGTTCCTAGTTAGAGATATTCAAGTATAAAATGTTATTAACCATAATAAATATAGAATCAATCACAATATGAGCAATTCCCTCACCACGCACAATAACCGAGTTTCTTATTGGTAATGTGTTTCCAATTTAAACATTGGACTTATTCTGTTAAACTATGATTTTCTAAAACTTTTGTAAGAAAATACATTTCGTCAAAGAAACTGTGGTGCTAGTTTGCTAAAATTATCAAAGGTTTTAAGTTTTGTTTTTTATCCAAAAATGTTTAAATATAAATAATATGCAATAAAAAAGTATAATAATTAAAATAATGTTTCTTTGACATTTGATTGTAACATACATATATAATTTTTCAGCATTAATTCCTTTTTCCAATAAATGTATTGTATCAAACATCTCAAAACCTCACAATTGTTGGAATTATGTTTTTATTATTAGGTTAATTGTATGTCCTAGTGTTTGAATGATTTAAGTGTTTGGTGGAAAAAATATTAAAATTTGTAAAAAATAAAATGAATATTTATAAAAATTAATAAATATACACATATGTGTATGTTTATTCATTTTTATATTTCTTTTCGTAATTATATACAAATATTTACGGTAATTATATACAGATAGATTCCGTAATCATACACAGGTAGTTTCCGTAATTATATACAGGTAGTTTCATCAAGTAGAAAATATTTATATTTGTTTCCGTAACTACATACAAGTAGTTAAATCAAGTAAGAAATATTTATATTTGTTTCTGTAATTAATACAGGTTGTTTCATGAAGTAGGAAATATTTATATTTGTTTCCGTAATTAAATACAGGTAGTTTCATATTTGTTTCCATAATTATATACAGGTAGTTATATCAAATTGGAAATATTTACATTTGTTTCCGTAAATATATACAGGTAATTTCCGTAATTATAAATACAGGTAGTTTTAAAATCTTTAATATTAAAATTGTTACTCATGGAGCTTTAAAGAGAAAACTTTCATAGCAAAACGTATTGGTTATAGAATACACAATAAACATTTAAAAAAAATGTAACATTAACAAACCGATTGAATATATTTTCTTAAATTTAACTGATCGAGTTTAAGTTACGTATATCAAATCTTATCTTTCATTTTTTGTGTCGGAAAAAAATAATAAAAAGAAAACTTTGTGAAAGCTGTTTATGAAATTCATTGCTTTTTGAAAGCGTTTTTTTATCAATAGACTTTGTTAATGTAAACAATATTCTTCAAGGAAATTATTATAGTTTCAGCCGCAAATAATACGATTCAGTCAGAGTGTCTTTAAAAGTAGGAGAATGTTGATGATTTGTGCTAAAAACAGGTTGTTTCATAATATAAAACCGTTTTCAAGGAGACCATTTTTTTTTTAAATCATCACCTTTTTGGGAGAATATCTCAAAATAACGAAATTACTTTTCAATTATTTTGAACGAAAATAAAACTGAATTTTGGATTTGGACATGAAGTTCAGTAAAGATTACATAGTACCTTGTGGGGTAAATAAAGAGCACAGATCTCCAAACTTTAATGTCAAAGAAACATATGTGATTGAGTGTCACTGTTTGTCAGGTTGATGAGAATGTGCAACGGGGTTTTATAAAATCAAAAATCGAAAAGAACCATCCATTTATTTTTCATGCTATATACTCGTATCCTCAGTGAGATACAGGCAAAAGCCTAGTTTACTGGGGACATGACAAATGAAAGGCAAAAACCCAGATCCATTAAAATTGTATGTCCAAATTAAATTACCTGTTGTTTTTTCGCAAATTATGTATATTTCTTGTCATGTGTAAAATAAAATTAGTAAAATAAAATAAAAAAGCTCACAATTTTCGCCTCCTCCACATTCATAAATCTCGTCATGTGTAATCTTCCTACATACATACTTTTTACTTTACCTTCTTTCAAAATCTGTTTCCGGTTGCCTTCCTTCAGTCAGAAGGAGTGTATCCAGAGCTCCAACATTTATTAGCAAAAACATGCATCCATACAATGAATTCATCTCCTACATATGCAATACACTGCACGGAGATATAGTGCCATACCCTGCAGTATTCTTCTTTTTCAAATCCTTGACAGCCGCTTTTACCTCCTCTAAGGCACATCATCACACAAATCATCCATCTCAATAGTCACTCAAACTTTTTTCCATCATCTTTCATTATTTTTCACTTTTGGATTTCTCTTACACTCTCTGCTTTTTCTCAATCTACGAGGACTTGCCTAATTTTCAATATCTTTCGATCTTACTTCTACAAACTATCTCGTTTTTTTTTCTTTGATACACTCTAACATCCTCATTCTACTATGCATCTTATTTCTTCTTTCCAGTATTTTAGCCTCGCATACTTTTTTCGTAGTAGAGCATAATACTCGTATTTATTTCCCATCTGTTCATTCCCTTCTTTGGGTTGTCACACTTCTCATTAATTTTAGGCTCAATCATTTAAATGATTTTTTAGAAAAGAATTGAAAATGTGTCAATTTTATACATTTAGACAAAATAAATGTAGGATTATAATAACATTTATGATAATTCTTTCACGTCTTGAACAATCTAGTTTTATTTGAGGCAACTATAAAAATAATTACCAAATAACAGCATTCTTATATGAACGCTTTTGCAAATTGAAAATGAACTGTAACAAACAATAAAGCAAGACGAAGAAGCTATGAGCATAATTTAATATGAATTAAGGAATTCCAAAATCTAAATAGCGAAATATTTTCTTGGAACAAAGCCGGAGCAAAAAGGTTATTTGACTCGTTATTTCTGTTTAAAGTTTCTGCGCGTGGGTTGTTTAACTTCTTTTCTTTTTCAAAGCAGCTTAAGAAAATTACATAATTATCAAATTTATTTTGCTTGATGTTTTCTACAAACAAATTTTATTAATATTGTTTCAATTGAAAAAAACTATCCAAATATTGTTACTTATGGTAAAACGTTGCATAGTACTGTTTTGAAATAAAAAGTCCATTCGATGGTATTTTTTTTAATTATTAAAGATCTGTCTATAAATGCCGAAATATAAATGGAGACAGATTTAGATATTTAAATAAGATAAATACTAAAAATATCAGAAATGCATATCATATTCGTTACCCACCAGATTGTTTACGTTAGACATTGTACCTCCATAGTAAGAGCAGTTACCAAGAAAAAAAGAAACAAAACACAAAAGCAGAATAAGAAACACTTTCAAGATGAAAATAAATCTCTTTGGTCTTGTTGGTAAGACGCCTGTCTTTCAATCCAGTATATTTTAAAAAGAGTTCGTTTAGTTTTAACTTAAAGCTTCTTTAAGTTATTTCTGGTTGATTAGAAGAGATTGACATATGGCAATATACCAACCAGATGTACTGTGCTGGATGAAAATGTAATACAATACACTTGAAATCAATAAATCAGTTTTTTATTTTGGTGCTACCATTTTTTTTAATATTTTCGATAAAAATCTGCAAGTGAATTTATTTAACAATTTTATATATTTGTAACAAATCTCGTTAGCGTTTTCTTTGCAGAAAAACGTTTAAATTTATTAGTTATTGACACAACGAAATAATTATGGGAAAAAATATTTTTCTAAACATAGGTATTCGTATAAACCAAAACATAGCAGAAAATGTCTATGATATTTAATTAAAATTGACCTTGTACAATACATTCATTAGGTCAGTCCTAACGTTTGCCGTTGATACTTGGAGGCTGATTAAACAGGATAAAAGGAGCCTGGACATATTTGAGAAGAAACCCCCCATTAAGGATGATGTAACATATCTGAAGGCGGAGGTACAATTCGAAACTTTACAACCTGATTGCATATGTCAACGAAGCCAGAGTCAAAAAAAATAATAATATGAATAAAAAAAATGTTAGGATGCGCCTCTTTATCGAATGAAATATCAGAAAATTCTTAAAAATATTCTACCCATCGATCCAATAGAGCGTAGAAAAGTAGGTAAACCGAAATTTAGGTTTTACGATTAATGGCATCGTGCACAGGTAGTGACTATTTATTTTCACCGACTTACCTCACATTTGATTTAGGTTTACTACTTAGCTCCCGAATAAATATTTTTTTGTACATTTTAATCTTCTTCAAACCATAACTTACAGAATGGCAAAACTAGTATGAGTTTAGTAGCTCTCGAGAATGGCAACCTGGTTCTTTTTCTCGAATTTTTTTAACAAGACTCGCCACAATATCTTAAAACAGTATTAAAAGCATCTTGTTGTTGTTTGTGATATTTGTTGTTGCTATTTTTCCTTTTTAGGATATTGGGTTTTGCCAATTCCAAACTTAACTCTCTTATGAAATGTTTTTGGCAGCATTTAATATTATGTTTCCACTCTGGATATTTATCTATCCATAAGAGGTATGCATTCAATGCAGCCATATCTATAATTTCCTTAAAAAGACGGAAAGGCCATCTTTTCGTTGACCTTGAGCAAGAGTACTCTCTAGTCATTTGGTCTCCCGTATCTACTCCAATTTTTGTATTATTATAATGATTTATAATAAGTGGTTTTTGTTTTTCTGAATTGTCAATTTCTGCATCATTGAATTGAATGGATAATAATAATACTGCTTTATTTTTTGTGGTACATACGAAACAAGTATTTTATTTTCAGCAAAACCAAACATACAACTATGGATTGTTTTCTCTCTAGACAATAAAAATTCAAGTGTGATTTCTCTTTTATTTTTTCGAAGCGTGCCAGTTAGAATTAAACCTTGTAATAAATATATCAACGGCTAATTTGATGGAGGTAAAAAAAAAATTTGTGGTTATCCCTCTATTAGTGCCATACTGCGGTTAAATCATTTCCATAACTACTCGGTGATCTTGATTTATCTCTCTGCGATTATTTATCATACCAGAATAAACTTGTAAATTTGTTATGTGTGCCGTCGCAGAGTCAGCAGCAACCCAATTTTGATGCCATATTTACCAGGTTTAGACTTCATGTACATGCAAAATGGACAATTCCCTCTAAAACTCGCCAAACGTTCGTCTACAGTTAGTTATACGAGTATTTTAAGATATTCTGCAATATTTGTCAAACACCTGTGTGTTTAGTACATATAATAGAACCAAAAGTTATTTCG
Source organism: Odontocerum albicorne (assembly GCA_949825065.1). NCBI lineage: Eukaryota > Metazoa > Arthropoda > Insecta > Trichoptera > Odontoceridae > Odontocerum > Odontocerum albicorne. The sequence goes on along the minus strand of OX463851.1, from coordinate 16,381,665 downwards.
TGCCCAATTGCAATAGACTTTCTTCACATGATTAAACTTTGATTACATGTTTGTCCTATTTTCAAATTTTCTGCAAAGTGTTTTTATTTTCCAAATTGCATATTTTATTGATTTGAATTTCGTGTTGGTTTTTATATTACTATTTTTTAAATTTATATATTCATTTTATTTTTTCTTTAGAACATATGTTATTTATTGTCTTTATTCGAATTATATTTATATTGCCAAAAAATACACTCTACATTTTATTGTATAATTTTATGAAAAAACAATTAAATGGTTGGGAACTCCTGGTATGTATGCATAAGCAGAAATAAAGGATCATTTTGAGTTCTGTGCACACTGTATAAGTCAGTGTACAAACGAAATTCCTATAGAAATGTCGTCTCTCTGTTTCAGCTCTTATTTTATCATTTCTAGCATTTATTTTATATTATTTGTTTTAATACATAATAAAATGATTTTTATAGCTTATTATAAAAAATAACCTAGCAGATTTGAATTCAAAACATTAGAGTCCAGCAAAGAGACTGGCGGGATTTTTTAGCACAGTAAGGCAAGTCGCGTAGTTTGACAACCTCATTTTAAAGTTGGAGCGTAAGAGATTCGACTCTAAATACTAATCACGAAATTTAAGGCTAGAAATTAGTACTTAGTATTAAGGCCAGATTTACTTAGTATTAAGGCCAGCCTTATTTGTAGATTCCATACTTCTCAGATACACAACCATCGACAAAATAATGATAGATGGCTTTTTAAAAGATATGGGTGTATTTTTAATAGAGCGGTGATTTTTAATCACCCGGGACAATACATTTATATAAATTTGTTTATTTTTTGAGGAGCATTAACATATTTGAGAATATGATCAAAAAATATTTTTATCTGAAAAACAAAACAAGATCTTTCCTCAGTGTTATAAGTTATAAATATAAATAGAAGGTTATCTTGTATTTTGACATCAAACTAAGGCCATGTATTAAGACATCCTACACAAACCCATTAATTAAGGAACAAGTTTTTACTGACCCTCATATAATTTCATTTTCTATTCATAGAAATATTTGCGTAGGGGTTTATTCGGAGACAAGAGATTATTGAAATCTACAATATTAATTTTAAATATACACGTATATGGAAAAAATCCTCAAAATAGTAGAATACTTTTTAGTACTTATTTATTTTAAAATGTCAACATTTCAGTAAGTTGACTTGGATAGTGTTTTAAAAAATACGCTTAAAATTATAAAATATCATAGATTCTAATTTCGAGGACATAGAATTGCTTTTATGACATAGCCATTAGACGATGGCCCCGGGAGCGTTAAAACGATCATGAATATGAATAAATATACGTGCGAATATATCTCGACGTTAACACATGAATGGCAATTCTCAAATACGTTCGCATTACGTGATTTCCATATTTAATGTATACTTTTATATCCCAAGTTAACAAGTATTCACTGGTAGACATTCCTAATAACCGCTTCGTATCGTCTGAATTTGCAGAATGGGCTTTAGGGTGACTATAATCCTTTGGAAAATCTATGGGTTGTCCCTAGATACACATCTTATGACCTTTCCCCAGCTTAAGTCTAATAGGATAATGTTGCTAATAGTAACTGAAATTCATGCCGTTGAAACGTTTATGATATACTTCCATCGACACCAGTGGTCTAACCGTAACATGCTTTGCTAAGCAAATGGCAGGCAACTATGGTTCTATATCTGGTGGATATAATTTATGTTCTGAATTTCCAGAACATTTACATCAAAATTTATGTTTTTTTATTGATTAAAATCTGTTTATACAATATTATTGTGCTTGTAGTCATTGCATTCAATCTATTCACCTCCACAACAATTGCAGCGCCACATCAAAGTCCCGTTAGGGTCGTGGAGCTCGACTTCGTTCGCATAATTAAGGACGTACCATGTTTTTCATCTAATCACATTCACAGACCTTATCTTCGTGTGGTAGATACAAAAGTTTTCATCGTACTCTGTAAACGTGCTTCCCGTTTATAATTCCATAATATATGTTCAAAATGTTATTTTTGCAAGCCGTGGAAAGTTCAACTTAACTGAAGCCACAGTTGTATTGAACTCACCACATAGACAGCAAGCTCTTCCTTCAACCGGGCTTCAGCTTTTCTAAAGGGGTGTTTGTACTTTTAAATTGGTGTATTTATTTATCCGGTGCAGTATCTTTAAATTTCTTTCACTCCGGCAACTTAGCATCTAGTAAATAAAAATGAAAGACCTTCTATATCCTTAATTTATCACAACAAACCAACATACGCACTGGCGTAAGTTAACAAAATTATAAAATTAGGATCTTCTTCGATTCGAATGTATTACCTATCATCGCATAATCTTCAAAACTTCCAAATGGTCACACTGCACTCGATCTTTTTTCAATCACTTTCTTTTATTTATTTTTCACGATAACAATTTTCTTCTGTATACCACGCACGAACACGTTTCAAAGAAGGTTAGAACTAAATGTATTTGATTATCTCGAAAATACGAGTGTTATGAGAAACGGATACACCTTTTGGATCCAACTTTTTTTACCGCAAATTATTTTTTCCTTTTTTAACTGTATTCAATTTTCAGAATTGTAAAACAACAAACTATTATATTTTTTTTTCATTCAAAATCATTTTTATTTTGTTTTGCGTTAATAAAATTAGAAATGCATTTTTTCAAATACACACTATGATAAAGTATAACAAATTTAACTGTTATTTAGAAAAAAAAATATGGTGATGTAACATGTTCTTCAATACATAGTAAATAATGAAGTTTTAATCTACTTAAATTAATGTTTGAAATATCACGCATGAAAATTTTCATTTAGTTAACATAAGTTAACTAAATGAAAATTTTCAATGTTAGAACTTGATATCAATTTCAACATTTCCGTGTTTTTGGACACAAAGTCAAAAAATACGGAAACATTGAAATGAATTACAATTGTGTTTTAAAGTAAAAAAATTAAAACACCCAGATTCAATTAGCCTTTAAAAATGTGTTGATATTTTGAGTTAGGAGGACAAAAATATACAATACTAAAGGTACAGAGTTTTTTTAGAGGAGTGTGGATCAATTAAAACAGTCGTTTAACCCTTCGCTTACCATTAACGATGTATAAATTTATCAACACTAGAATTATTAATTTCCTCCATATTTCATAAGAGTTAATATCATTTTGTTAATCATATAAACATGTTGTGTTTTAACTTTGAAAGCTGCTCATTTTAATTTAAATATGAGAATATAACAGACACTGTTCATAATGTTTTAATTAGAGTAAATTACACAAAGAGTTAATTTGATTGGACTTTGACGTTGATATACTCGGAACGTTAACATATTATTTTCAAAGTTTATTTCCGCAAGCTTTATAAAATAAAAATAAAATTAAGAAGTGTTGAATAGAACAGATGCGGTTAAAATGCTTACCTAACGAAGAACATGAGGTATGTAATACACATATTTTTTGAAAAACGAAATAATCAGATAAAGGATAAATGTTTAAGACGAATATTAGTAAGTAAAATTAAGAAAGGAGTCATGAGATCACTAAGCTCCATTGAGAGAATGTGTAGAACTGAAATAAATTAAGAGCCTTTAAGGGAAAGATCAAAGAAATGTGGAAATTGTTGGGAAATAGTTGGGTAATGTTCTCCAATGGTAAGAAGCGAAAAAAAATCAGGGTGGAAGATATGCTAAAAGAAGACACATCTCCTAGTTGAAGAACTTAAGGTAAAGGTTTTATTATGGTACCATATCTTTATTCATAACTGCCGCCTGAAAGGTTAAGATATCTATAATGAGTGTCAACCTCCAAAGAAGAGAGAAGCTTTAAAAAAGAAGAAAATGCAAGGAAATATTTATTTATATAAGTATTGTCATTCGAAAAATATTACAGCTGTTTCCCGAGACTATATAATCTACAACACCAATATACAGAACCATTTTTGAAAATTACTTCATTATAATAACTAGACTTGAAATCTAAATAAAACTTAATCAAAACTCTATTACTTTGTGTTGTACAATCGCGACTCAGAATTAAGATTTGTTTAATACTTATGAAAAGTTTCCGTCCAGAAAGGATAGATGTTTTTAATTACAAAAGTTTTTCATGGATTCTCTACAAAATTGTTTCGTTTCTTTCAAGCAAGATAACGCTGTAATAATTACCGTGGATTTGTTAAAATTTAATTTTACACTTACATCAAATTAATGTTGCACGAGATCGTAATTTTCTCCTAATTTTCTACAGCGTAAAACTATAGCGTGAAGTATAGCAGAATTTAACTTAACTCTTTATAAACTTGTGAAGATTTCTAGTGTTTGAAAGTTTATGACAAAATAGAATAAAAACAGAATAAAACTAAAAAAATCCCTTTTAAAGAATAATCATGTTATTTTATTGTATTATACTGCATTGTATCGTATTGTATTATATTGTTTTGCATTGTAATGCATTGTATCGTATTGTATTGTATTGATTTTCATTATAATGTATTGTATTATGTTGTTTTGCATTGTAATGGGTTGTATCGTATTGTATTATAATGTTTTACATTGAAATGCATTGCATTCTATTTTACTTTTGTTGTATACAGTACAACTTTACGGGTTTATTAGCATAGAGCAATATTTCCCAATTAACCAGAAAAGTGTTACAGACGACCTTTTTTAAAAATAATCGGGTATTGTTAAGAATTCAACTTCGCCCTATTGTAATTGTTGTGGTCGTCACATTTTGTGGTACTGCGATGAAATCGAGTCAATAATTTCTGAAATTATTTCAGCCTTACATCGGTTCGGATCGGATCTTGTAACGTCAAAATATATGTTTATTGCAATCGAAGTTTCCAGTACAAGTACTGGCAACTTGTTGGGCTATTTGAACTCCAGACCTTAAGTTACTTTATTAGTATATTTATTGCGCTACGAGTCATTTTCCTTCTCCCATGACATGTGACCTCAAGTTCGTCTTCGCTACTTCCTTTTCATACTCAGGTACGCCCCCACCGGACGAGGAATCCCTTTGGGAAGTTCCTTTATCGTCACTTCATGGCGTCAAGCTCACAAAGAATAAAGAATATTTCGATCTTCTAACGCGAATCGCTAGATAGTGACTTATTTCGTCCCCCATAACAGCGTGGAGGTGGTAGGATCGAATCGAACTGAATTTAACCAGCAGCTCCCGAGTTGGAAGACAGACGCTTACCAACTACACCACAGAGGTCGTAATCTTATTGTTATGAGTGGTAGAATTCTGAGCACCTTTCATTTATCTACTTTTAATTATATTTCATGACACCTCCGTTGTGTACAGTAGAACCTGACAGATCAATTGTCGTATAACTTTATCTTCTAATCAATCAGAAAAATATTGCAAAAGCCATACGTGAAAACCAGACTGGTACACATTTAAAAAAAATCAGTTTCCTACGGGAATCGTATAAGCAACCCCCGTATTAGAAGACAATTGTTTTACCAACGATACGACGGAGTTCACCTTTTTCAAATAAAATTACATAAAGGATTATTGATTATTATTTCAATAATTGCAAAAAAACTTTTCGTAAAAGATAAAACAATAAAATTTATATTGATTTTCAAAAAAAATTAAGACTTGATAAAAACTCATACTGAAATTTTTGTTTTAATTATAAATTTTATTTTCAACCTTTAACTCAAGTCTGCAAAGTGTCTCGAGTGAAACGAGGTCAACATAAAATATCTCTGGAAGAGAATCTGGAATTTTCATTCTCATAGCTAGAGAGACCACTCCATTTCCCCTGGATGACAGAGCGGAGTGTCAACAGTGAGTGATATTAACTGAAATATATCTAGTTATTTCCCAGATTCATTAAAACTGACAATGAAATGAAATCCTAACTTGTATTTTCCCATGGATGATTGGTGCTTTAGTTTAATCTTTAAATTTAAGTATTTTCGAGTATATTCAAACTTGGGAGGCGAGTGATATATATTATTTCTGACTTATGGTATATTAAAAATTACACAAATTCAAAAAGCTGTCAAGCATAAACAGAGAGATACTATCACTCTTCGAGATAAAGATAGTTTCGAGAAGCTGGTTGATACTATGTTAAAAGTGTTGAGGCGCAACGAGTAAGACGGTAGACGGCAGATAGATGGATCAAAACATCAGATGACTGTACCTCATTGAGTCTGGACGCGTCATGGCTCACGAGCCAGAAAGGTGGAGGCGAATTGTCCGTTAAGTTTCAGATTATCAGAGAACCACATGATGGACTGCTAGCAGACACTGATCCATGAGCTACACGATGAAGAAGAATAGTAAAATATACTTTTAACATTTTTTTCGCAATTTTCTTAAAGAGATATTATAAAAATGAAAAGAGGATGTCTTAATAGGAGGAGGATACTGAATATAGATGTGCGTGTAAATTTTAATGAAAAGTTTTCCTCCTCTAAACCAAAAAAAAAACGCCATCCATGTCGTAGTTGGTAAAACGATTGACTTCCAAATCGTGAGTTTCGGGTTCATTTCCCGATGACATTCAATAAAATGGATACCAATGTTTATCGTCTTTCTACTTTATTAGAAAGAATAACTAGGTATAAATTTGTCTTCCAGGGTTTTGAAATTGAATGCGATGCAACAATACATTTTAGCTTTAATAACAAAAATTATAAAAGTAGTTTCAAAAGTCTTGGAATATACAAAGGCTGACAAGAATTTTTCGTGGCGCCAATTAACGTCGTTGCTAAGGTCTTGAAATATTTTGAAGATTGAAAGGGAAATTATACTTGATAAAAAAACTATGATAGAATGAAATTTATTCCTGATGAAATGTGATATGTGTTTATAGTATTTACCGAATGAGTATTCGATGGAATTTATCATTTGCTTTGTTTTCTAAATAACGCCGAGAAAAGTTTCCAATCCCGATTTATAACTAAGCAATTATATTTAGTTATGGTTTACATGCCAGATGGTAGGAATCATAATTAAAGAGTAGTCAAATGTTTCTGCTTCAACATCTTTAGTACATTGCGTGTGAAATCATTTATATCCTATTTTGTGACTATTGTCAAAAAAATTATCTTAAGTTTGTCACGGAAGGATATCGTACTTTTTTTTGGAGGAAACAATAACTTTTATTCAAAAACTGAGAACACTTTAATCTGAATGTGCAAAATTTGTGCTCAATGCTATGAAAGTCTTTCGGTAATCTTTTATTCTTGGATGAAAGTGCCGTTGGTGTGCCTTATAGTCCATAGAACACGAAGCATTCGTATCCAACACCACATCTTGAAGACATCCGTCATGCTTATTTCTTTGTTTCTTACTATCCATGTTCCTACTCCATACAGGTAAAATCGAACCCGCTACTCCCGGGCTGGAAGACGGATTTCTCAACAACTAGGATATGGAGGTCGTCAATGGATAATACACATGTTTTAACTTGATCACGTTATTTCTCTCAAGATGAATTTGAACATTAACGTTGAGGAAAACTAAGGAAACACTTTTATTCAAATGGAAGAAGATAACAACCACATAATTTGAGACATGTTGTCAACAAAATGATATCAGAGGAAGTATTTCTTGCTGTATAAAGAAGATATAGGTCAATTGGTAAGCGTTATATTACAGAAGTTATTAAAAGGCTAAAAGGAATTCTCTTCAAAGCTTAAAATGAATAAAAAATATTTCCTCGGTGAGAATCAGTGATTTAGTTTAATTTAATTCTAAAGAGACAATGATCTAAAGAGACAATTTGAAAATCATCAAAACATTTATCATCAAGTATTGAAATGTTCTACCTAGGAGTGCAATGCAAACATATTACCAAAGCATAATTCAATTTGAAAATAGGTGAATAAATGCGCTAGAAATACGTACCTTGCGTAAAATATAATGTTTGACAAAAGTTTAGATACAATGTTTGACAAAAGGAGTTAAATAAAATGAAAAAAGGGAATCTTGAGATTGTTTGGCCACATTGAGAGAGCGAGTTACGAAATACATACGAAATAAATAAATGTGCCTAAAACAAAAGAAGATGTAGACAAGGAAAAAGCAGAAGGAGATATATGGATAATTATACTTTAGGGGAAGGGTCTTGCCTTAAAAGAAACAGAAGAGCATGTATGAAGAAATATATGAATGTGGATGAGACGAAAAATGCGTGCATGGATATTTGTCCAGTCTGCCTATCTTAATAAAGGCATGAAGATATTGTACGTGTGTATGTACGAGTATATATGCAATTATTGCGAAAAAAATAGTATCCCTAATGATTCGTCGGTTATAATTACCAGCACATTGTGTGAAATCAAATAACAAAATTTACCTGATTAGATTATGCAGCAAATGGCGCTAGATTGAGAAGACGCCTTAAAATATTTATTTAACACGGAACGTATCTAAACTGAAAGCGGTTCCGAGAGGAGCATTCCAGAAAATCTTACAGAGTAAAGCGAATACTGATATTGTACACACTTCTTGTCTTCTCTAATTTAGCTTTAGCAAGGTTTCGTGAATTATATTATACTATACTCGTAATAGAGAAAAGGCGGACGATTACCAAAGTTTAAAATTGTTCAACTCTAAATTTAAAATAAATAAATATTTGTATTTCAAGTGAAAAGGATTTTAATTAGTATTATCCTGCTAACAACTCTTAAATCGGCCTTAGTGCACTGGTAGATTATTTTTTTTCTTTAATTTGGGATGATGCCCTATTAAACAAAGTCTACAAGATCTACGCAGACCTATTGACAGTATGTTATTTACTTTGTTTTATATATGAATTTAGCGAAACTTAGACAAATTAATATTTATTTTTGGATAGTTTTGTTTTTTTCTATCAATAAACAGCACCATTATTACTATTTAAATCAGTGCCCATTACAATGGAAAGATGAAATAGAAATAAAAATAGTAGTCAAATATAAAAAAATAAAACAATTACTGTAAAGAAGAATAGGTTATTGGTAGAAATTGCATGAAAGTTCGAGATAGGTATAATGGAGTAATTCACAACGCCATTTATATATAACATGTATGAACACCAAATTTTAACGTTTATCAATATGTATCAATCACAAAACTGACTACTCACGAGACAAGAATAACATCCATGTAGCATGTGATATCAAATATTGTCTCCAGTGTGGCCACCCGCTATACTGCCCCTGAAGACTCACCAGAAGCCATGTAGAAGATACCCAGTGAACACAGCTTACAAGTGATGGCTTGCTTAAGACTATTGAACGTATTTCTTGATTGTCGCATTTGAAAAATGCCTCCTTATTTATTTGTATTGTGCTATTTCCATCGGTAACAAGACCCTACAAATGCATTCAGCTGGGACCCAATCAATGGGTTCGGCTTTAATTGTTAAATTTTAGTATGTATGTATGTATGTATGCATGTATGTATCATATGTATGTATGTATGTATGTATGTACGTATGAACGTATGTTTGTATGTAATGTAATGTATGTATGTATGTATGTATATATGTATGTTATGTATGTATGTATGCACGGATGCATGTATGTATGAATGTATGTATGGATGTATGTATATACCAATGAATGTTTGTATGTATGTATGTATGTACATATATGTATGTATGCGTACATGTATGAATGTATGTTTGTATGTACGTACGTACGTATGTACGTATGGTCTATCCAAGTAAATGGCACCTTTTTGTAAAAAACGAACATTTTTCCCTCAGGCATCCGTTGGCATATGGAATGTGTGAAGACCGAAGGGGCCTATAATGGAGCACAGAATAGGGCCTAGTGTATTCGTTGAACTCACAACCCTTCAAGGATACGGGGTGAACATGAAGATGAATATTTCATCACTTTTAGTTTCGTTGACACAGCTCATGTCTTTTAGAAAATTCAATAAAATCAGGGAAATGAATTGTTCATATAACAAATGTTTAACATTTCACGTTGACGTCTGCTTTATTAATATAAAATCTTCCGTGGCTAAAACATAATATTTCATTTTTCGGTTTTTGATTCATTCGTATGCTACCCTTAAATCTGGAATGTAATTGTGTAATTAGGATACTCGTACGTTGAAGATCGTGACCGAAAGAGACTTTTGTGGGAAGCCGCCGTTATCGTGCCCTTAGGTTTAGAATAACTGGAGTAGGCATGTTAACTCTTAGTTAGTCAAGTGTTGGTGATATCATTAAAGAACTTGAATGAGTAACAACACTCGCACAAGTATACCCCGTGTGACTATCGTAACCAGACGAACTGTTCAACCAGATTGAATTTTTTTTTGGAAAGCACCGGGAATTGAACTTATTACCTCTTTATGGGAGACAAGCATCTTTGTCAACTATGTTACGAAAGTCGACTTGATTTTTTTGTTTGGAACTTTATCGCAGGGGCTCCTTTTTACGTAATTATTTTTTTTTCAGCTGTATGTTTACCTCAATTCCTTTCCATAAATAAATAATACTCCGATCCGTTAACCAAGGAATCTCGCTGTTCAATATGGTTATCACCAATGTATGTATGTATAGTATGTGCGGTCAATCCCTCATATCTGTCGATAGTAAGTTAAAGTGGGTATTTACATGATCTTTATTATCTGGCATTCTTTTCCACACAGCATGTGTAAATATGCGTTATTTATTTGTGTTTAAATAAAATATCAATGCGAGTCTAAGGCAGTGGTCACCAAACTACGGCCCGCGGGCCGCATCCGGCCTTACAAACTTTTTCATCCGGCCCCCGACTTTTATTCATAAATATTATAATATATATAAGAAATATTAATTTTATAAAATTTTTGGATTCGGTGGCGAATACACGACAACGATTCTTCTATTGTGATTTACTATAAGACTTACAATATAAAATATATTTGTTTACACATGCAATGTAAACTAATGTTCTAATAGGATTTCAATAAGAATATGTTGTGTTCTAATAGGATTTCAATAAGAATATTTTTCGTCCGGCCCCCATGGTTTTAAAATTTCAATCCAGCCCGTTTCTCAAAAGTTTGGTGACCCCTGGTCTAAGGTACTCACTTTGCATTTTGTTCAATGATGGCTTTATAATTATGATAATAATTACGCTCGGAAGGTTGTCTGAAATGAAAAAAATTGAAACAGATTTTGAGTAAGTAACACATTTTTATACTCGATAATAATTTAGACAGATAATAATTAACAAATGTGGCCTAATAAGTGCACGCTGTGATTATTCAATGTTTTTTAAGTGTATTCTGTGTATGGACGTCCTGATATAGTGTTGAATAAATAAATGTCTCCATAACTTATATTTTCTTGTACTTTTCCATGGTTTTTCTCCTCTTTCAGGTTAAATATACAAATATTTTATTAAGCTATTTTTCATTAATTTTATGATTTTTTAAGTTCTTTTTTAAAATAACGTTGTTACCTTTCACTTATGTGTCTAACTATTATTTAGTTGTATATTTTACAATTTAGTGTCTAAACAAATTATATGAATTGGAACCAAACGATTAAGACGACTTCCGTGACCTAGTTGGTAAGGCATCTGTCTTCCGACGCGGAGATTACATGTTCGATTCCAGCTTGAACCCAGTTTTTTTTATTAACAAAAAATAAGGATTTCAGTCTGGTTTTCTTTTAAGTTACCATAAACGTATATCATATGTGATTGATGTTAAGAGATAACCACATGGCAATAATTCCACATGGCTCTATTGTATACAAAGAAAGTGTTATACATGATTCGCTCGGGAGCTTGTTATAGCTGCCAGACGTGATTTGACTAATATTAAATGAGTTCCAGTCCCGAGTTAGAGCGCCCTTCAGGAGAGTTAGCTCTCTGAAAGGCGCTATATAAAATGGTTCTTTGAATATAAATATACTGAATTTACTCGTCATAAAAATTTCATCAAGTTAAATATAATTTTATAAAAAAAAATGGGTTTTCTTCTTTTATGAGGTTTTCTATAAAACAAACAGCTATCGGTTTATTAGTTTTGTTATATACTCGTACATTCTTTCTCATATATTATCCCTAAAAAAAGTTTCAAGCAATTCCTTCGAGCTCATTGTCTGGTAAAGTTTGACAGAGTTTGCTGAACCAAGATATTTAGCATGAAGTTTGAAACTTCAGTCGGGATAAAATCATCGTTATAAGCGAAGTTTGCAAAGAAACTCAACATGTAACAGTAATGTGAAATGGATTGTTGAAACATTATGAAGCGCTATTTATTTAAACATTAAATGTGTTTTGATTGAATAATACTTCCACATAATGTCGATTTCTTTTAAAAAGGGTTCTAGTATTTTTATCACTTCAGAAGTCAAGGTTGTAAGAGATTTCTACATGACAATAAATCCGTCAAGTTGTGCTGTAAACAACAAAAGTTTTACACAATCTTCGTCATTGCTGGACCTCGTAGTCAAGGATTCCCTTATCATTACAACGTCAATATATTCAGAAAGCAATGTTGTGCCATGGAGTTTTGTTTCTTTCTTCTTTTCTTTTCTTTACTTGAATGAGCCGTTGCACACCAGTAAAATCACCGGTCACGAAACGGTACTGAATTCAATGGCACACCGAAATGAGATGCTCGGAGCACAAGGACATATTTTTTCCGTTCTCTTTTTGAAAGAATAGATTGATTGAATTCATAGGTATCGTTTAACCCCCGAATACTGGACGGCGAAAATATTTGTGTCATTCGAGGGGAGCAGCAATGCGTTGGGCTCGAACCGGCGACCTTCCGCACGGAAGTTCAGTGCGTTTCGCGCGGCCATTCTCCTCGCAATACGATATATTGGACAAAAATGTTCTTGAGCATTTAACCGGAATTCGAAGATTATAATATGAGTACTCTTTGTAGAGTTATACTACTTATTTGAAATATTATAATATGAGTACTCTTTGTAGAGTTATACTACCTATTTGAAATATTATAAACCTCAAATCGTTTTAATTATAAATATAGTTTGCCTTGTCATAAAAAGATCCCTTTAAATTTCGTGTATTGCAGCCACTGGCTGTTGAATTTTCATGATTATCTTTATTATTTAGCTAAATTTCCTTACAATAGAATAGATATAAGCTCTGGTAATAAAATTAATGCAAAATACCCCGCTACAAATCCAATAGAACTGACATATGCCGGCAACCAGAGCACGTTAAACCATCCGACTCTTGGAGTTGTTCATCCCGTTTGGGTAAGGGAATAAATATGTAAACTAGTTTATCATCACATTCTCCTTTCATTCGAACACTCCATAATTTGAGTACATCGTCTGCTCTTATTCAAAACTCTGTTGAAATTTTACAATTACAAAACTTAAACTTTGAAATATGGAAAGTAATTCGATGTTTGTATTATATTACGATTGTGTTCTATACAGTACAAGTATAAGGTGTGACATAATAAGTTAACCCATTTGGTGCGCTACTAATGTCTTTTGTTTTAATTAGTTTTTGTAGATCTCCCTATCGGGGTAGGAAGAAAGGAAAGAGTGTCAGCCTTTTCTTCAAGCGTCAGCCCATAAACCTTCTTATACAGCTTCTACGATACCTCTGATATTCCTTTCTTTCCAAATATTGTACATTAGATCCAGTCATACTTCCCTTGGTGCTTCTTTACCACGCTTTCCACTAGTTTTACACTTTACAGTCTCTCTTTGTTAATTTGTTCCATGTGTCCAAACCAACTCAGAGTGGTATTCTTTATCTTGTTGAATACATCAGCTTTAATTGCACACTTATCCTTAATCACTTTAATTTGTATTCTGTCATGTCACACTGTCACCCCATGTGTTCTTCTTAGTAAATGCATATATACAGCATTTATTCAGCCACTTTCAGTAGTTTTCCACTTCCAATCCCATACATCAAACTTGGTTGTCAACTACTATTGTCGAATATAAAGGGAGATTCTGCATAATTGAGTCCGTGGAAAATGTTGGTCATGTGTGCAAGAATCTCCAAAAACACGTATAAAGAACACGCCTCTCAATTGGGTATATCTTCATGATCGCTAGGTCATACTTTGTAAAGTGACTTGCTTCTTATTCTATGAAAAATATCGTAAATTCACGAATTAAATTCTACAGATGCTAAAACACTGCTTACCTGTAGCCTAGTGTTAAATCTCAATAAAGAAGAACTAAATATCCATATGTAACTAAAGCACATATTAAGAAAGGGACCAAATTGTTTGTGCAAATGTTAGTGTGGTTAGCATATTGAAATAAAAAAACTGTTTGCATACCAATTACTAAACTTTCATTTCTGACGTACATGTGATTTGGGCTCGTTCTGCGGTGTATATTTTTCATTATACCACTTTTTGTGCTAATATTTTATTACGTTCAAAGAAAAAGCCATTAAATTTAATTTTTAAAAAATATGCAAACCATATGGGGGGACTTATTATATACACCCTAAAAATCTGGTTTGTTTATTAAGTAGGGACATTTTTTTGCAACCAGACTAGAACTCGTTTGAGGTTTCAATTGCAAGACAAAATTCTTAACGACTAGGCCACACAGGTCATATAGCTATTTTATTTTCAGTTTTAAAATGTAAACACATTGAACTGACATAATGGGCATCATCTTATAAAGTTTTGAATCTTCATACAAAAAAAATTATTCGACAGACAAAATTTGTACATTTAGTGTATACAAAAGAAAATCTCTTGTACTTGGTTTTGGCTAGAAACAACCGTTATGTGCCTTCACCAACGTTGAACTTATCTGATACAAATTTACCGGTACTCCAGAGATAGTAACCACAACATATACTCGTATCATAGAATGTCTGATTATATAATCAATTATTTGAATTTATATGATATACCGTATCAATAAGATATATAAAGCAAATGAGCAATAGAAAAGCGGCTAATCGATTTGAAAAAAAAATCCTTTTAGGTCTTGGGATGACATGCACTGAAAATTTAATTTTCAATTCTTTTTTGTACATCAATAGAAACATATTTATACCACGATAAATTATGTTTTTTTTTATTATGCTCATATTTTTTACTTCAAATTTATAATAAGACCCGAATGCAAAGTCAAAGCTTAAAACTAAGTACTGAATCTTAACTATTTTCTACTTAAGAAATTAGTGCAATAGTAGATTTCTTAAATAAGAGTCACGTAGTTCAAACTTTAATGTAACTACGTTTAATTTTGGAGCGCATGATTTCCTGCTGAAAAAAAAGCACAAAAAATTAAGGTTATTAAAAAATATTTATTTAGGTTGAGTTTTAAATTTGGGCCTAATTGCTCAACATCCAGGTATAAAATATAATAAAAGAGTATTTTAAATGTCATAATTGAACACTTATAATAACTTAATCATTTTTTTTAAATATCAACATCGTTGATAGATTTTAAATAACTCAATATCACAATGGCGTCAAGTAATGTAAAGCTTTGCTGCATTCAAAGTTTTCTTCGAAAGTACCGTCGACTTGCTGGACTGTTTGATCTCGATGCTCTAAAACCGCTTCAAAAGTTTATTTACTAAGCTGCGAGTCATTTTCTTTCTCCCGCGATCTCGGACCTTAAATCGGCCGTCGCTACTATTCTATTCACACTCAAGTATGCCACCGCCAGAGAACGAATCTCTTTGGACAGTTCGTTATTCATAATTAAGCGATGTCTCAGTCATAATAAATTAAGAAGGTTTCGGTCGCTCTGGATGGGGACTAATTGTGAACTCCATAAGAGCGTGAATGGTGGTGAGATCGAACTGTTAATATGATCAATTAAATACATTTCTATTGTATACTCGGCATAATACACACCATCTTACCATACAACAATCTCATTTTCAGTCAGTCTGTCAATGTTGATAGATGGCATCAAATAGTTAAGCAATAAACCTTTAATATAACA
This sequence comes from Odontocerum albicorne, assembly GCA_949825065.1. Classification (NCBI taxonomy): domain Eukaryota; kingdom Metazoa; phylum Arthropoda; class Insecta; order Trichoptera; family Odontoceridae; genus Odontocerum; species Odontocerum albicorne. The sequence goes on along the minus strand of OX463851.1, from coordinate 16,365,727 downwards.
TATAGTCACGTTTGTTCATTTTATATATAGTCACGTTTGTGCATTTTATATAAAGTCACGTTTGTGCAGTCTGTCAATGTTGATAGATGGCATCAAATAATTAAGCAATAAACCCTAAATGTAACATATAGTCACGTTTGTGCATTTTATATATAGTCACGTTTGTGCAGTCTGTCAATGTTGATAGATGGCATCAAATAATTAAGCAATAAACCCTAAATATAACATAAAGTCACGTTTGTGCATTTAAAATATATTTTTGTTTTCGACGGTAACTAATACCGCTTTGGCATATCTTTACTTTCTTCTTATTTATTATGCTCTTTACAGAGTAGTTTGAGGTACATGGACGTGCGGTAACGTACTGGACTTCCGTACCTAAGGTCACTGATTCGAACCCCGTGCAGTGCTACTCCCCTCGAATGTCACAGGCATTTTTTCGCATAGTACTCGGGGGTTCAAGGATACCTTTGTTTTCGATCATATTTATTCCTCCAAAAAAGAGAAAAAAATACACAATATGCCGGTGTACTCCGATGTTCTCACTTATTTGCGCCATCGGATCCAGTACAGTGGAGTGGCCGGTGAGATTGCTGGTGTACAACGGCTTACTCGATTAAAAAGACACATAAAACTCTACGGCACAGCTTTGCTTTCCAATTGAATTGACGTTGGAATGGTGAGAGGATCCTTGATTACGAGGCCCAGCAACGATAAAGCAGTCGTGATCATTTAACTTGGTCTTGCGAGCGAAGAAACCGCACTGCAGAAATAATCATAGGCCTTATTTTAACTATCAGAATCATTTCTGCTACATAAAGTTAGCTGATGGTTGCATTTCTTACCAAATTTTAACATCATATTGGTGATCTGCATCGTAAATAAGATCCTTTCATTTTCCTTTGGATCACCAGTCTCTCGATTATATCATATTCGCTCGCAGTATCGCAAAACTTCAGTTCAAGTATTGTCTGTCCTACGTGCTTTCCACAGTGCACGCAACATACGTCACCAGCGTCACATCTCAAAGGCAACTATCTTCTTTCACTTTTCATCACTACGTCTCTGTACAGAAAGACAAATCTCCATCTTAAGATATTCTAAACACCTTAACTCCCTTTATAACAATTCGATTTCGAATGTCCGTCATACCCAGGACTCATGATATTTCTTTCAATTTTGTTTTCAAAACGAAATACAATACCTGATATATCCAACCTCTTTATACTGAGCTATGCTGCTACTCGTTTCATATTAAATGACAGTCTTAGTATTTTTAGTTCATATATGTTATATTTATGTGTGTATTACGAAAAAAATCATTAGTTTTGTAAAGCATCATTTTGAAACCGAAACCTTAAACCATTACTAGCAAAATAATTGCTTATTAACTTATGTATTTAAAATATTTTTTCAACACGGGTTATAAATATTTTGTTCTTAATTCATTTTGAGAAAAAAATACTTGATCGACACAAATAATATTGAAAAATATGCTTATTATGAATTATGAGACCAAAAATGGTCAAATTGAAAATATATTTGAACTAAACACATAAATGCTTTTGAATAGCAACCAAGTACAATATATTGCTTTTGAATGGCAACCATGCTTTATAGCAACCATGCTTAGTAAATGCTTTTGAAAGCAACTATGCTTAATAACAATCATGCTTTATAGCAACATGCTTTATAGCAACCATGCTTTATAGCAACATGCTTTTTAGCAACCATGCTTCATAACAACCATGCTTTATAGCAACCATGCTTTATAGCAATCATGCATAATAGCAATTATGCTTAATAAATGCTTTTGAATAGCAACCATGTATTTTCACACATTTAAATAAATAATATATATCCCGTAATTTCACATATTTATTAAGGCAATCGAAATTAATATACATTTGAGAAATAAGCTAAAAAGCTCATCTCATTATATCCTAACAATCGAAGTTCATCCCCACCAATAAGAGAAGTTCATCCTCGCCACAAGAAGAGCAAATCTGGCTGCGAGGATACCAGTTTTTTATACACCTTAACACCCGTAAACCACATTTAAAAAATGAGCAAGCGGCACAGCAATAAAAATAATAAATAAATACAAGTTGTTTTAAAAAAAAGTCCAAATTTTGCCAAAACAGGGAATGAAATTAGAAACATTATAGTAATATTCACAGAACAGCCGAAAACAGTGGGGAAAGAGCAAAAGGTGGAATGCTTGAAAAAAATATAAATATTGTTTAATTTGTCCATAAAAATATATAAACATTTCAACATCCAACAAATTCACATTATTACAATCCTTTTGTAAGCATTCTTTTTATCGCCCCAACACACAGAGAACTATCGCTTACGGAAAAGAATTCAATTCTCATTCTGCTACAAAAAATGTTTACCCAACTCAATATATTCAAGTTCTTTTATAGCCTCCATATTTAGAATTCTTGCTATATGCCGGAAGAATTTCCCGCGAACTTTTTCTAGAAAAGGAATCGAAATTAAAGTTTTCATTGGTTTGATCGGCAAAACTTTTGCCCACTTTATGAAAAATTTCCTGTACAATATTTGATAAGATTTTTTATGTTTAATGTTCTTTTATGTATTAGGTGTTAACATAAGTTGTGTTCGTTTTTTCCCCAATTGAAAAATGAGCACCAAAAGTAAAACAAAATGGTAAAGGTTATACGTCATTCGAAAGAAAATTTTCTGCTCTACAATATATTGGGTTGGCTTTTACGTAACATATATTATTTTATTTGATTACAATCCTTCAAAATGGAATGTCAAATAAACGAAAGTGAGCATTTTCGACACCTCCTTCTGTTCGCGTTCAATCGAGGGGATAAAGCTGACAAATCTGCTGGCGATATTTGCGAAGTGTACGGTGAAGATGCTATGAATGAAAGGACAGCTCGTCGATGGTTTTTGCGTTTCAACGACGGTAATTTCGACTTGAAAGACATGGAGTGTTCCAGACGACCAGTGCACTTCGATGAGGACCGCTTAAACCATATTATTCATGAAGATCCCCTTCGAACATTTTTCATCACCATTTTCAAACCATTTTTCATCACCACTAATCATGCGGTAAAGGAACCTTGGCCATGCGTAGCTCGATGAAACGCGAGCAAACCAGCAGAAATTGTCGAACGTTGATTTTTGTTGCTTTCACTCAAAATATGTGCAACCCAAGCGCCGAACTTTTGGACTTTTCCCATTGATTTAAGATGGCGGTATACAGTCATGTGACTACAATTCATCTGCTCAGCCAATTCTATGGTAGTTTCAAGGGGATCTCCATGAATAATATGGTTTAAGCGGTCCTCATCGAAGTCCACTGGAGGTGTCGAAAATGCTCACTTTCGTCTACTTGATATTCCATTTTCAAGGCTTGTAATCAAATAAAATAATATATGTAACGTAAAAGCAAACACAATATCTTGTAGAGCAGAAAATTTTCTTTCGAATGACGTATAACCTTTACCATTTTGTTTTACTTTTGGTGCTCATTTTTCAATTGAAAAAAAACGGACACAACTTATGTTACTACCCAAAATATTTTCCATAGAACTCTGAATAAATTATACGTGTATGTATTTGAATTGATTCAAAAATTCACCTTTCATAAATACGTTTTTTTTATAATTATTTTCATTTGGATTTTCGTCGTGTAAATTAATTCTTGAAAAAGTTAATCATTTCATTCCAAATAATAAAAAACTTTTTGCTTATTTCAAATTTAAATTACTGCTTTCTCATTGTAAGAAAAACCCTTGGTTTTTCAGTAGTTCTAAATCCTCGTTTTCAGAAATAAAAACAATTATAAATTAATTATCAAAGAAATAAATAAATCATTTAATCATAATAACCCAAGAAAGTTATTCAATTATGAAAAACAATAAGATACCTTTTATATATTGAAAAATTAAAGCACATATTAATAAAAGGAAAAAGTTGGAAATATATCTCAATTAGTTACAGAGATTCGCAAATAATAAGTATTATTATAATGCTCTCTTTTTAAGCATATGATATTTAAATTGCTATGCATTTCATTGATGGTTTATTCTACCAGTCGGGAGGTTCATCTTCACAGATAAATTTGAGGTTAGGTTCGTTTTTAGGATAAAACTATATAAATAATTATGGGAGATGAATGTGTTTTTTTAATTCAAGGTCAACTGGAGGAACTGGTCACTATTTTATGTCCCAACGACCAGGTGAAATTGTTACTATGTTCTTCTCAGATACGGGGTACACGGATGCACTTTCATATTTAACATTGACTTTGCTTTGAAATCCAGATACCACTGAATTAGACTTGGATACACAGCAAATTTACTCAGCTGAGAAAACAAAATTGAAAAGATTTCAAGGAATCAACTTAAAACGATTTTTTTACATTTTTTACATCTTATAAATAATTTCCTCCAAGACAGAAAGAAAGTTATTCAACATCTCTCTTATTTGAGGAAATTATTTCGTCTACGACTTAGCTTGGGATTATTTTAATTAGCATTTTACCACGGATACATTTTGTTCTGAGGAAGAACAAGTCAGATCTTAATGGGCTCTGTTTGAATTCTAAGTGGGAAGAAAGTTTGCGGTTACATTAACAGCAATTTGGAAATCTTCTTCTTACAAAGACCTTCAATAGAAAACAGCGAGTCTTTCCTACTCTTCATTAAAAGAAAGACATCAGAATCAAGTATTCTTCCAAAGTTTAAGTAAGAGATCATTTAAATTATTCTGATTTGATTTATATGGTATAGAAAATGTAGGTTTTATTTATTTCTGCCTTGTTTTTTTTAATTGAGACAAAAGCGGTATAAACTTATATAAAATCAAATTTATTTAATTGAGGCCAAAACTGTATTAATTTATATAAAAACAAATTTACGTGAAATGGTTCATTCGAAAATATTTTATTATAGAAAAAATATTTTTATGTTTAAATTTTGCGCTCATTCTTTCTTGTTTTTTTTTGCCCTATTCCCATCAAGAGTGATTAACGGTATTTGTTTAATAATAAGTTACCATCCACGCTTGAAAAATTTCTGGTAAAAAGGTTTTATACAGCCAAAAAAAAATGTCATAAAATAACATTTTAACATGAATTAAATATTTACACATGTTACACAATATGAACAAAAATATCAGTTTATGTATGAATATTTAAGAGGAATAAAATGAATATAGGAATAACTTAAAGAAATACAAAAGAAAATAGTACTGTTATAGATTTTAAATGCGTATTTTTATAACTTAAATTTATATTATATGCTTGGTATAACTTGAGTAAAATTCTTTCGGAACGATTAATGGGCTGGATTTGCAATACATACTCGTAATTAGTAGTATTCTCCTTTTGAAATTGGTTTTCCTGACATTCATTTATTCTGGATAGGTACTCGTATCGACAAAAGATGAAACTATTCTTTGTGAGTGTTTATTCTTGATACGTGTCGACAAAAGTTAAATCAATGAGGTGCATGGCCTTGCGGTAACACACTGGACTTCCGTGCGGAGATTTGCCTTCTGTATTCTTAAATTCAGAAATGTAGTTATTTAAATTATGTCTCTACTTGTTCATATTTCGACACTATAAAATACTATTGATTCCAACATAAAACGGAGAAAACCAATATTAAATCAATTTATATTTTATACAGACTTTTATTTTTTGTCCCTATATACAGATATTATTATGATTTTAATTATTTCGTTTATATATTTTAGTTATTTTTTTGTTATATTTTGTTTACTTATATTATATTTCAATAATTTCTTTGCTATATATTTTGGTTTACCGATATTTTTATTATTTCTTTGTTATATTTTCGTTTTTCTATATTTTAATTCTTTCGTTGTTATATTTGGGTATACCTAAATTTTACGATAGTATGGTTAATTTTATGTAATTGAGGTTTTTATTACATTGCCTCATTCTTCATATTGGCTGGAATAAAATATTTTATTTTTTTTATTATAACTTGTGTTCCTAATTTGTAATCTGACGAGTATTTTTTTAACAATTATTTTCAAATTTTGAATTTGCTTTCAAGTCGTACATGTACGTGTGTTATTTTCACCCTTTTGATAAAAAAAACATCCGTGGCAACCGACGTGCCAAAATCGCATTTATTTGGTTATTTTGAATACTTGTTTTCGTGTGAAAAATGTCTCAGTATTGGAGAAGGTATTTTCTCTTCCCGATTCATTTCACGGAAGAGGGAGCAAATTCGGACAATCTCAAATTATGACGTGCTTGCAAAGCTCAATCAGTATTGGAGGAGGCGGAGGGGTTGAGAAACGTGCACAGATCGGGAGTTTGCGAAAGGACAGAAGAAGGGCACACAATTTTTGGTTATCTTAAAATTTGATTTATTTTACGTTTTAAGTTTTATAATATATCAACAGAATTATAAATTAAGTGTTGATGAAAGAAATGTTCTATTATAGTTGTAGAATTTTCATTTTAATCTCTTTGTGAATTAATTGTAATGCTAACATTCTAAACCAAATCGATAACAGTCACCTTAATACAATTAAAATTCTGTATTCATTCGTTAATTTCCGTGTCTGGGCCATTAGCTATCAACTATTCCAAGTGTTTTCAGTAGAAGGCAAAAGAGATCATCCTATCTTTTGCATCAATCAGGTTCTGCCCACAGCATGTAATGCCGATATTCGGACAAGCTATTATGTGTTGTGAATCCTGTACGAGTATATCCTCACAATAACATCCAGTGTCACCTTCGTTCAAAATACTCTATTTCTGAATGTTCATCTTGCTTCTAATCACCCCTACCTCGGAGTCTATCATATTATGTGCTCTCCAAGTTGGTCAAGACAATTGATGTCTACCATAGGTGCTATATTGTCCAAGAGTTCCATCAGTTCTATCAGGTGTTTTTATTTCTACTTCAGAAAACGCGTTTTACCCGAATGAATCGTTAATTCTTGCCCTTTCTTCTTGAAACTATTCTTGGATTTCAATATTACTGGCTGATGATCATATAAAGAGTGTCTTAAATCAAATTTTTATTTTGTTTTTTTGTGTCAGCTTCCACACTTGGAGCTACAAAATTTGAGATGGAGTGATACCGTCTGTCTAATCTGTCTAACAAGTGAGGAGCTGCATATTTCACTGCTGATCAGCAAAGTGCAAGAGTTGATTCTCTTAAGATGTGTTGTTGTGTTCCCTATGACGTCCCAAACAATTTTTCAAGATATTACTTCTAGCACTGAAATTATTTTTTTGTACTGATGCAGTGTTGTTTGAAAGATATGGTCGATCTTGATAATATTCTCAGATATCGATTGGCCATGCAATGTTCCGATTAAATTCTCTTCCACACAATATTAAGTAGATTATTTCTACTCCTACTGTTCTTTCCTCGAAGCGTGACAAAGAATCTTCTAATGCATATCAACATACCAACAAGTTGTGTGAGTTTGAAATCCTTCGTAAACTTATAAACTTTGGTTTAAAGTTTTTGATGATTAATTATATCATAAACTGCTGTGAGATCGACAAAGGCTACACCAGTTGTCATTTTGTTTTCGAACTCATTTTTGATATGATGTACCAGGCTTAAAATTTTTCCGGGTTTGAAACAAGCATGTTCTCTTATTAGGTCCCAGCAACATCAATCCCGTATTTTAATAAATGAAATTTTTTTTTTATTTAAAGGTTTTTCACAGGTTTTATGATCAGTTTTTATTATATGTCTAATAATCTATCAAATAAAGGGAACGATTTGAAGTTGGTGTTTTCTACAAACATTTCACAGAAAAAAACTGAAGAACACATCAACAGGTGTGTATATTAAAAGCGTGATTATGGCAAGCATCGATACTTTTATGATAAATAAATTATTATCAAACTCTTTTTCAAGTTAAGTTCGGACGTGCTTAATTTGACTTGCTGCATAGTCACTTAAAAATATTACACCTATCTTTAATTGCGTAATTCGTTTCTCCATAACTCTTTTTTTCTTTCTTGAAATTTACAAATATATTGTTTAAATATTTTTTTCATTAGTTTTTTCACGCTTTGGTGTTTTTTTTTCATTTAAAAAATAACGTTGTTTTATTTCACCCAGCAATTATTGGCATGAATGTGCATATTTGTTATGTGGTTGGCTGGAAGAGATCGAGCATGGCAATAAACTCACCATACATATACTTTACAGAAAGGGTCTAAATAAACTAATTAAGAAATGTTGAATAATCTAAGTCTTATATCTAAGTCGTATCGATACGCTTTAAATTTATTTCATTTAATTCTGACACCTTTGATTTGATCCAAAAGTCCTTATCTTTGAAGAGAAAACATTTCTAATGCAGTGAATAAAAATATTTTCATTGAATATTATTGTAACATACACGTCCCGTAAAAACCCCTTTGTAGTTGGATGCAAGAGGAATGACTAAAGAATTTTGGTTGAAGTGAACCGTTTCAGTGGAAGTGGCAAATGCTGAACAATTAGCGGTAAATATTAACATCATAATATTTAGCAATACAGAAAGCTTCATATTATTTTTGTTTTATGGTTTTCGTGTTACTCAACAAATTTCAGGATTAATAGCGCCGAGCCCTCTCCGTTGTATTAAATTAATAAAAGGGCTGCGCGGATTTAGCAATTAAGAGAAACTTTTAATAGGTACTAAAATTAGAAGCCTCTTTGCTATAGCAAGTAAAGCTTTGGAGATATGATCTTTTGTGGAATGTTTTGGTAAATTTATTTGGAAATTGTGGAGTTGTTGCTTGTTGTAGGAGGCTCTCGTGGCTCTGTACTTTTCTCTTAGGGCGGTAAACTTGAAAATAATGTCACGTAGGTACATGTATTTGTGGAAAATATTACGTAATATTCATGAAATACAACGGAACTAAGCCACGTTCATGACTATACTTTGGTAAATGTTTAAAAACAACGGTTTTTAAATTAAACATAGAACATAAGAGTCTTGCCGGATTGAAAATTTTCGAATTAAAATATTATTTTTGCTAGTCTATCACCAAATAGCATATGTCTTGATTTCTAATGTATATCTAATTCTGGATATTATTTAGTCAAGACAATCTTTTTTAACGAGTTATCACTTCCTTTTTTTCTTTATTGCTGCATAAAAAATGCGATCCAACATAAAAAAAACATCACATATAAACTTAAATACAAGAAAGTTCTAAGCTAAGTTATTATTGACGTAAAAACATGTTTTTTATTGAAGAGGGTATGTTGAATGTATTGTCCAGCCGGTTTCAAAATTACAATCAATTTGAAAAGACACCAGTCTTCTTTTAAAGAAATAAGAATATTGAAACCAGTCGGGCAATATACTTTCAAAAAAAAAAACACCGTTTATTCTCTAGTTTTTAACATGAATTTACAAAATGTTTCTACCGACAATAAAAGAACGTTTCAAGCGAACATAATTTAACAATTAAGCTTATAAACAGTTTCAATAAATCAGAACCGTAAGCAGCTACTGCTAACAGCAAATATTTAATGTTAACTTATGTATAATGCAACTTGTTTAAAGTGTTGCGTTTCATGCGAGTGCTGAAATGTTGATTTTTGACATTAAAATGTATCTCGGAGCTGTCAGTAGTATACTTTTCATAAAACACTGGCAACAGCCCATATCATACTTGACTTCCAGAGAAATTTCGAAAGGAAAGTATTTCTGAGTAACCATGAAACAAGTTTATTTAATTTTAAACGATATCGTACCATTAGTTTATGCAGACGATGCAATCATTGCACTCTTTTAAATAAATATTTTTTTTTTGTAACAATATAGTACGTACGAATACATATACGAGTATTTTTCAGACGGGTTAAAGAAGTTGGAGCATCGCTGGGTCAAGTGTATCGAACTCAAACGAGATTATGTTGAGAAATAAATAAAGTGTCGACGCGACAACACGTTTAGTGAAAAATGTCAACCCAATCTCCCGCCAAGTGCGAAATTTTGTAAAAAGGCAAGAGTTTTTGAGGCGCTGCAAACTCCATGGAGATGAATTTCTCCGCTCCATCGTTACTGGAGATGAAACTTGGGTTGCACACTACACGCCTGAAACCAAAAGGCAGTCTCAACAGTGACGTCAAACCTCTTCACCCTCCGCCAAAAAGTTCAAAACCACAACTTCTGCTAAGAAAATCATGGCATCCGTGTTTTGGGACTGTCAAGGCATAATTTTAATTGAATATATGCCTCAAGGGGAGGCCATCAACTCTGCAAGATACTGTGAGACCCTAAAAAATTGCGGAGGGCGATTCAGAACAAGAGGAGAGGCATGCTGACAAAGGGAGTCTGCCTGCTACATGACAATGCCAGACCACACACGGCCAACGTCACGAAGGAACTGCTCGCCTCGTTTAAATGGGATGTCCTGAACCATCCCGCGCATTCCCCCGACCTAGCACCTTCAGATTACTATCTCTTTACCTCTTTATCTCTTCAACCGACGAGGAGCTAAAGGAGGAGGTGGAGAAGTGGACGGAGGGGTTGGCGGGAAACTACTTCGAGGAAGGCATCAAAAAGTTGATACCCCGCTTCACCACCTGCATTGAGAGGAATGGCGACCATGTCGAAAAATAGCTTACATATGTACTACGGTATATAAATATATATATATATATATATATATATATATATATATATATATATATATATATATATATATATATATATATATATATATATATATATATATATATATATATATATATATATATATATATATATATATATATATACAGGGTGTCTCAAAGGGCAACGTCAAGCCGGTATCGAGGAAGAGGCCAGCTTATGAGGGTTCAGAATTAAAAAAATTTTTTTGATAAAGCCTTATACTTTTCGAGTTATAGGCATTTCTTCGAAAATTGTAAAAGTAGCTACCCTGAGCCGAATGTTTGTATATTATGACTAAAAATTGGCATATTTTATGATTTTAATGGTTGTATCGCAATTCTAGATAGACCTGCTATTAGTCGGAGTCAGATATAAAACAAAAAAAATTTGCACGTTTGAAAAAAAAATTGTTTTTGTCCGATCATAAAAAATAATATTTTTTATCAGCCAACTTTAACTCATCATACTGTAAAAATAATGTACTACGCTAACCTGGCAAGTTACATCAAAAGTTGGCCTGTTTAGTCAGAATTTCAAAATGGTACAATTCATATCTACTACTCCTTTAAAAATAATTTTAAAACATTAATTTCTGAAATTAAAGATCGAATTCAAAAATTTTGAGCGAGACAAACGATACGGCGGATGCACTAGTTACGGCGGATGCGCTGTAACGCTCTGGACTTCCGTGCGGGAGGTCGTCAGTTCGAACCTTGCGTTGTGCTGCTCCCCTCGAACGACACAGACACTTTTCCGCCCAGTGTTTGAGGGTGTAAAGAAACCTATGACTTCGGTCATATCTATTCTTTAAAAGAAAGTATCTGTTCATTATCAGTGCATCATTTCTGGTACTAAATGTTTTGATTAAAGAACACATTTAATTCATTATAGACATATAAGTTCATCATTTCACGTGGATTCATTTTATAACGATTATGATTGGGTTTTCAATAAGGGCCTTATTGAATTAGTTTTTTGTTGTATACAACATGACAAGAGTTAAACATATTGCCGTATATCAGGATCTTCCAGCTGACCAGAAATATGATAATGAGGCCTTATATTGTTGAATGTGAGAGTATATATTTTTGTTGTATACAACATGACAAGAGTTAAACATATTGCCGTATATCAGGATCTTCCAGCTGACCAGAAATATGATAATGAGGCCTTATATTGTTGAATGTGAGAGTATATATTTTTGTTGTATACAACATGACAAGAGTTAAACATATTGCCGTATATCAGGATCTTCCAGCTGACCAGAAATATGATAATGAGGCCTTATATTGTTGAATGTGAGAGTATATATTTTTGTTGTATACAACATGACAAGAGTTAAACATATTGCCGTATATCAGGATCTTCCAGCTGACCAGAAATATGATAATGAGGCCTTATATTGTTGAATGTGAGAGTATATATTTTTGTTGTATACAACATGACAAGAGTTAAACATATTGCCGTATATCAGGATCTTCCAGCTGACCAGAAATATGATAATGAGGCCTTATATTGTTGAATGTGAGAGTATATATTTTTGTTGTATACAACATGACAAGAGTTAAACATATTGCCGTATATCAGGATCTTCCAGCTGACCAGAAATATGATAATGAGGCCTTATATTGTTGAATGTGAGAGTATATATTTTTTTCAAAATGTATGTACGAATAGGAATCGAATCCACAGCCTCCGAGATTTAACTTTGTAAAACAATAAAGGTAAGGTACAAGGAAAATTGAAGTAGCTGTATAAGAAGATATATGTTTTAAGAAAACGCCAAGCAAATAGGTTGCGCTAGGAAATTGTGGTACCCTGTCTAATCTGTCTACATCGACAGGGATTTTACATGTGTATGTTAAAACTTAGCGCTCTTGAGGTGATACTATTTTTACAAAGCATTTCAATTCCCTTTTCTTTCAAAACCTTTAAACTTTTTTTCAAAACATATCACATGAAATAAATCACAACGTAATCGGGCTTTAAACATAAGACAAAACAAATTTACTCGTAAAGATAATGAATTTGAAAACAACATTGAGTTAGTTTATTTTTCACCAACATCCATTCCAATGAGCGCAAATTTCCTAAGTTAACGACTTTTTACTCAATAAACAACACAAAACGTAATTCACCCTCGGGCCATTACGAAAAAGTGATGGTTATCTTGAACTGCTGCAAAATGGGTCTTAAGGGTAGATTAAGAATCGGCAGCCCTTTCACGCAAGGCATGAATCAATATTTGTTCGACTAATTTACTTCCTATCCCCGAATTGAGATTATTTACTCGCTCTTTCGTATGCCCTAGAGGCCTCTTCCACACGATGCATTTATATTCAAATGAGGGTTAAAAACTCAATAAAAATGATAACGACCGTTCGATCCTTTAAAGTCAATTCACAAATATCGTACCTGAGGGAGGGAAATATCAATTTCGTACATTTTTCATTGATTATAGCATAGGTTCAGAATACAAGTGTTACAATTGACATTGTAACATATACTAAATATATTTTTATTGCATTAATATATTTTTTAATGTTATTTATTTGGTTATATGTTGGTTTGAGTATTTAAATGTACATAAAGAAAGTTATTGAAAATATATTCTCAAATAAATTTAAAATGAAAACTATGCGAGAAAATAAAAACAAAATTACCAACGGGAATAGAACGATCGAATGATCTCTTACTATCTAAGCCACAGAAGTCGGAAGACAGATGTCTTAGTATCTAGGTCGCGGAGGCTGGAAGACATATGTTAAAACACCTAGGCCACGAAAGTTGGTAGATATGTTAGATATCTAAATGTTAAGGGCACGAAGATCGGAAGACAGATGTCTTACTATCTAGGCTACGGAGTTTGGAAGACGGATATTTTGAGAAAACCAGAGAGATGGTAAAGTGGCCTTTAGGGAAAACCAAACTGGAATTCTTTTTTTTTAATTGGTTTCCAGAAATCAAACCCTCCGTTGCAACCTCCGGTCAGACAAGCGTCTCACCAACTAGGTTACTGAGATCAAAAAATAATACTGATAACGAAACATGTCAAGTTTCAATTTACCACGTTAGTTGATATTCTTGAGCATATTAATTTATTTGAAGCAAATAAAATTATTGATATCTTTACAGTATTTTTATTGCTAACGTGTCAGTTACGTTCCATGTAAATACTAGCTGTAAATATTTAAAACGATCTTACTATTCTGTATATACTTATCGAAAAACGCGTTAGTGGTCTTTATATAAAACAAATATATAGTTTTTAAGTATTTCATTGATATCTAATACACAAAAGGCTTCCTCTAAAATCATTCCTTTTTGGCTTTTTCATACTTTTAAAGCTGTTTCATTTTTATTCAGAAAAACTCATAGTGACTTATTGCATAGATGCTCAAGTTTTATGTGAAATTAGTATTTTTAAACGATGCGTCAAGTAAACCAAAACCAAAAAAATATTTGTTTTTTTTTTCGAATTAACAAAGGGCAGTTCATAACCTCGGCAAAATAAATCAAATGGAACTACATCTGAAAGTAATTATTTAAAACTAGGATGTCAATAGTGAAAATCAGCTGCCATGTTGGCACCGACAATGCAGCCTCTCATGTTTCTAAAAGCAGCTTGATTATAACGATAAAGTAATGACTTACTCGTAAAATTAAAAGTCGAATGGAAAAACTTAATTAAAACTCCGAGGGAATTTAAGTAGCTGCCAAAGATAGAATTGCATTGATTTATACTTTTGTTATTTGCACTAAAACGTAAGTTATATATTGTGTAAATATCCTCCAACCTAAAATTATAATTAAAAGAAATTACGTGGAAATCGGACTGACTTTACAGTGGATGGTACCTTAAATTGTTTTTATTTATTGACTTTCTATTTAAAATACAAAATATTTTACATACAAAAAAATATACGCGAAATGCTTGTCTTATTAAATAGCTTAATTGGTCAAACAGAAATAGAACAAGTGAATTTGTATAAATTTCCATACATAGTTCTTAAAATCGTCGAACATTTCATTTCATTAAATTAATCACTTGAAGGGATTTTTATAATATTATAAGCTGTTAAAATTTAGATCAAGCAATTTAGCTGTCTAATAGGTTAATAAGCAACATATTGAACGTAGTTGCAATATTAACAACAATAATTGCGATTTAATGGATCGTCTTCCTTAAACCCCTTTATTGGTTAACCTAATTTTAACATCTGGTAGTATAAACATTGTTCTATTGCTTAATTGTTGTTATACGTTCTTCGATAGCATTAATATCTTGTCGTGTGTATTTCATATGTATATAACAAAAAATGATCTAATACTGAATTTAACAGCCTTCAATCTACCTACGATCAAATTCATATATCTATAGTAAGTATTTGTTTTATTCATACTTCATATTGGCAGATGTTATTTTGATTGAAATATAAGGCGAACTCTTGAATAAAAATAAATAAAATTTGAGGTAATTATGAGAATATCATAAAAAATCTTTTCTAATTAATAAATAACTGGAAAAAATCACCTCTTTAAACTTTTCCCAATCTCTTTTATAGCCTGAAAACCGAAAAGGCTTCTCAACTTAGCTGTAGACTTTAATTGCTAATCACTTGATTGCATTAGCTTAACGTTCGTTTTGCTTCTCCACTAAAACCTCTGATTTAAGAGTATTTCTCCCACTGAAGCACCGTAATGTTTGCATCATTTATACATCACCCCGGGGACCTTATATTACTCGTTTGTAATGAGAAAAATGTAAGAATAAAATGTTAAACTTATTAATGGGGTTAAAGGAACCGAGTTTTCTTAACAAGACTTGATGAACATAAATGGTTCCGTGGAAACTTAATTCTCGAATTTTCACGATATTTATTTTTACTATCCACAATGTCTTCGAGGGTATAAGGATACCTTTGACTACGGTTAGATCTATTCTTTTAAAAAAAAAGTTTTAATGAAATGGCGAACCGTCAAGTAAAACACGTACACAATTGTTCTGAAAAGTCTCCATTTTGTAGATTTATGGACCGCTCGACGAGACGATGTGGTATCTTTCCTTAATCACAAATTTCCTATATTTGTCTTAAATAATAAAACACGTGTAGAGCTAAAACGTGGACACTGCATTCACAACCTTACACACGGTCTAATTCCTAGCTATCACATGCACACAATCCCAACGCATCAAAATCATATCCATCAACTCCTCATGTGTGATGAAGAGTTGATAGATATGATTTTGAGACTACAGTCTATAGAGACTCGACAGAATTTCCCTCATATACCTATGCAGAGACTTTTCAGAACCCATCTTAATTAACTGGACTCCTTTCATTAATTATCCACGTCCGCGTTTGTTTATCAATGTTGGCACGACTATGATGTTGTGAACCATTATTTTGACAGATATTGATATTACTTCGTTTAAGTATTCGTTTTTTACTTTACTGGTTCATTTACTTTGTTTCCTATTGCATCTCACCGTTGTATATATATTTCGTTCAGTATCAAATCATTTTTTTTTAACTTTTTGTAAATAAAATTTTATGATAAATAAATAGTTTTATTGAGAAAGACATTTCTCTTTGTTATTTTTTCTACGCACATTTATTGACCTCTGTGATCCCGATTTTTCGCCATATTATCTTCCAATTTGATTTTAAATTAACTCAATTTTTCCTACATTGGATACGGAAAAATGATACCAATTTTGTATCTTGAAAGATAAGGGGTAATTTTATTAGAAATATACAGAAAAAGGGAAGCTACAAAACGTGAAGTTTCGAAAACTAGATTCGGGATTATCTAGTTTTTAACGGATACAGAATCTCAAACGATCAAACTACTGTATCTGTTAGATAAAATTAACTTGTATTAAAGGGGCTAGTGATAACATACTGACTATTCTATTACCCTTATCTCGCATGATTATGTTCAAGAAAGTTTCAGATTTCCTAAAATCCATTTTTTCTGAATAATTTTAAAAAAATGTTGTGTACTTATCATATATATATAGGATGGGGCTCATCATCTGGATCAAAGAAAACTGCTTGATACTCTCTTGGGCTATATTTCCCTTTAAACTCCTTCGATATGTCTTATAAAGTTTATCCTTGCACTTCTTACTGTCCCAATCAGCTAAGAGGATTTGTGAGGGTAGTGAAAAATTGTAATATTTTTTTTGGTTTTTGTATTGTATGCAATACAACTGAACCTTACAACCTTATTACAACATAGTAATCTCTTACAACTTACAAAAAAAGTTTTGTAGGGAAACCTAGACTGATTGGAATATTTATCTGATAATTTACGTGCTTACTTACCAATGTTTAATACATTTTTTTATGAATGAGCAGACGTGATATAAGTTGGATTCCTTTTCAAACGTTATGTTTATATGGCGATATGTAGCTGCTTTGTTGAGATTGGGAGAGTGCTTTTAGAATAATATTATTTTCTAAAAAAAACGACGTCAAGTACGCTGAAAAACAGCATTGAAACTTGAATAGTTTTGATAGCAGTACTTAAAATTGAATAAGTCAACTCTCTGTGTTTACTGAAGAAAAGCAGCATTCACGTCATTTTTCAATATTCCATAGAATCAAGTAATACTCTTAGGCGCCCATGAGGTATTTTCTGGTGCTGATGATAAAGTATGCAGCTTAAATATGTATCGCCCATATTATTACAGGTTTTATAATATCGGTTGTCTATAATATCTGTAATATATTTTATTGTAGAGTACAACACTTTTATTGTTTACAGTATAACCTGGTAGATCAATTTAAATATGACAAACTCTTCCTATTAGTCTGGAATGTGTCCAAGAAGCCTTAATAGAAACATAGCCTGGAACCCTTGGAATCTAACAGGTATCGAACCCATAGCCCCGGATCGGGGTTATGGGTTCAATATCCTCACAGGGATTATTCAACTCTCTTATTATTCGCATTTCTAATAATATTATTGCTGATGAACCTATAGAAATTGTTTGTTCTTTGTGAATCAAGACATTAACATTCAATGTCAAAAGCTGAATATTGAATATTCATTGTTCACTGTTCATACTTCGTATCTTAGTAATTGAACCATACATATTTTCTTTCTTTTCTTAAATAAGTATTACTTTTCAGGATCGTTTGAGATATTTATTGTATTGTAATACAGCTCTTAAAAAATACAATTCTAATCATATTTTGTAAAATAAACAAAAATATGAGAAAATGATTTAACCTGATTTGCATATACTATAGTCTTTTAAGATTTGTATTATATCAATTTCGAAGATGAACTTATACTTTGAAAGACACATTTAACCGGTTTGATATTTTAAACACTTGCCAGGTAAAAAAAGGTAAGAAAGAAAGATAAACATTGTAGAAATGGCAGCGTTTCGTAGAATGCATAGGTATAAGATCTTTAAGTATTAGAGATTTGGGTGGTGCGTTTATTTTTAGGAAGCACTTGAAGACAACTCTTATTTGGAGGTATCATCAATATTTATGATTATATTTTTACACTTTATACGTAAACCCTACTCCAATATAATGTGTATGAATACTATGAACATGCAATAACACTAGTATCATATGTTGAAAGATCTATAATTATTTTTGTCTTGCCTTTTTTTCTCTTGTTTTTCTAAGCATATGTAGATACGGGTAAGTTCATAATCGAACGACCACAATGTCAACACTTTCATAATAAGACATAAGACATTATTGTCTCCCAACAACGCTGTTCAATATATCCGAATCGCCAATTAGAATATGGCAAAAGATTATCATACGAATTAACTCCTCGATTCTTGAATTTTGGTCGGATATTGCATCGCACACAATTTCAATAAGAGGTAAGTTGTATTTTCCTCAACAAATAATATCCTGTTATATATATACTTGTATGTACATATAAATTTAAAATGTTTTCTCGTTTTATCATGAGTTTGATAAACTTTTTGTAGTAATCTTAAATATTTTTGGCGAATGTTTTTTTATGAACAAAAACCATTTCAACTCTCACATTTCCAATACATATTGCGTAAAGTTTTCTAATTTTCGTTTTTTTGAAAACGAGGTATTTTACAGCTATCTTCGACATTGCTCATTAAAACTAGAAAGATTCTCAGTTGTTTTTTTTTTTTACAAAGTTAAATTCAAGAAAATTTATCGTTTGAACCGTATCTTCTTATAAAAAAAATACTAATTAATTAATGAATGAAAAATCATAAAACTAATAATGCAAAACATCAAAAATCACTTATATACCATTTAAATTATTTTTTTATTTATTTTCTCCCACATATTTAAATCCTTCTCACACAGGAAATTTATTCAGGAGACAAATTTTGCATAAAACTTCCTTACACGATTCCACTGATAAATTTATGACATGGTACATCTATTTATACATAGGGGCTCGAAGTTTGATACCCTTCCTTCGAGCAATTTCCATATTAATGAAAATTTCTGACAACAAATCGGAGTTGATAACGATTGCATTGGACGTTGTCTCCTGCTTCATATCAATTCTACCTTGAGTTAGGGTTTAGACTAACTTAGATAAGTATTGAGAAATATTGTATACTATTATTATCTATAGCTTTATCAACATTTAGCTTTCTACCTACTGAGTGTAATAATAAATCGAGTAGTTTTTTGTTTAACATTTTTTACATGATGCATGGAAAAAACAATCAAATTGATGTTTGTTCTTTGTTATATGGTATGTAATATGAAAGTGTGTGGCTAGCGTACTTGAAAAAATGTGTGCAAAATTGGAAATAGATTATTTTGTCTTAGTGAATAAAGTGGAAATTTAAAAGTCGTAGAAAATAAATAAATGTATTCAGTAGTTCTAAAATGCAGACAGTTAAGTATTTGTAAGCCGTGAAGTCGGCAAAAATCATTAAAATGTCCAAAACACCTTGGTGAACTAAAAATGTGAAAAATATGTACAAAGTAAAAAAAAATGCGTACTAGAATGGATTGCCTCACTAAAATAAACAAAACCAAAAGTAATGTGGAAAAAGTCAAGCAGTATACTTGGAATTAACCTACGAGTATATGGTAACACACTGGGTAGAAACATCAACTCAACAGTAAAGGTATTTTAGAAAAAAGCTCGGCGCTTGCACAAGGGTAAACCAAGTTCCACTAAAGGAATTTACAAATCAAGTCATTGACTCAAAGATGAAAAAGAGTTGTTTAAAAGAATTTATCGAAAAGCTTGTGAATACATCAGCAATTGATTAGATTTTACAAAATGCCTAATCGTATACGTAAGTCAATACCAGCGTTACATTAAATAAAGTAAAAGAAACAACTGTGTTCCTCAAAAAAGGTTACTATGGCCGATAAAAGAAGGCCTGAAACTATAAAAGCGATAGGTAAGTAAAAGCCAGCGTCGGTCAACTCACGTATAATCAATTGAATAAAAAGTCTGCGAATCACTGAAGAACTGGCGTACCGGAGTTAATATTAAAGAGAATGATAAAAAAGAAGTAGACGACTGTCATATTTTGGACAAAGACATGAAGATAGTTCGGAGAAGCTTGTAGTAACTGAAAGTGTTAGGGAAGGTGAACAAGAGAACGATCTCCAAAAAAGGAGGACAGACTAAACAAAAGAGATGACTAGTTCCTTATTAAATGCAGTACTCATCATCCGCTCAGTTCCAGACCACAGGGAACATGACGCTCAGCCATGAGCATTACTACTAAAAAGAGAATGAATTTAAAATAAGCATACCAATTGGTCTTGCGTAATACCCCCTGGAATGTGCTTGCTGAATATGAGTCTGACTGCTCAAGCTAATTTAGCTAATATGCATTTGTGTCTGAATGGATGGATCTCTGTCAGATAATTTTACAGTTGACATTGGTCTTAGTTAAGGGTGCCTCCTCTCACCGAATCATTTCAGTTTATTTATGGACTACATCACCAGAAATGCGCTAATAGCATACACAATAAATAATATTGACGTGGCAGTGACTTATCTTCTTTTTACAAATTACATTGCTAAATTAACGTATACTCAATATAGCCGCAAATATGAATTGATTAATTTAGGGAAGAAACAAGACGAGCAGAAATGAAAATCATCACTGCAAAAAAGAACTCAAAATAATTGGCCGAAAAACACCTACAACACCAATATTTATTGAGAGCAGCTGAAACAATTTGAAAAGTTCAAGGTTCTCGATAAGAAAAAATCTATTCTGCATCGCGATCTCAATGCTGAGGAACCTGGACCACATAGAGACTGCAATTTGTCTTGCACATTATTTTCTAGTAACCTTGACGTTCTTTTCGCATAAATTTGACAAAGGCAAACCCGTAGAACTCTTCATAGGGGATCTATGAAAAATGATACGGATTTTCTCTTAACATTGCCAATGAGTTATTCTAGGTCCTCTTTGCTGAAAGTATAATTAAAGAAATTAAAAAGGCTTCAAGTAGATAATGTTGGATAAAATTTCACAAGTTTATATCTTCGTGATAATCAGAAACATGTAAAACGCAAGAATGTGAAAAAAAAAATAGACAGCGACCCTTTTTTCTATCAACAAAAGAAAATTAATAGAAGGGTTCTATCAATTAGAAAAAAGAAGGTCTTAAGTATCATATTATATATTTAAATGTTTTAAGAACTTTAAATTATTGTGCTATTTTAAAGTGATATTTCGGAAACAAATATTCACGATAATTTGTTCCACCGTATTCGTGCGAATCTAAAGGATATTTGTCCTTTCAAACGAAGTTTAAACAAGCTTGTCACATACCAACGGTAACATTTGCATTTCATTGGATAAATACCTATGCAAGTTGTTTCCCTTTATACACAAACCTGTCACAGAACAACTTCAACACAATCACAAGCTAAGCTTTCAAGTTTATGTACTGAAAATTGGGTTTATCCAGTACCTTGTTAGGAGTCGTAAAACTCGATGAATTTGTGGAAATTACTTGATTTGTATCGTTTAATCGATTTCTGAACATTTCGAAATTCAACAAGTTTGACACTATATTTGACATTTATATCAACTTATGGCAAAGTATAATTTGTGTACAAGAAATTGTTTCCTACGAAATCATTAATGACGACGAGATAAAATTGAAAAACTTTTACTAGGATATAATGAAGTAGAGATCGATTCGATGTGAAATTTGCTGATGATAGTCTTCAAAGATCCACGGTGCTAATATTAAAATTATAAATCTATTTCTGATGCATTAAATATTTTTTTTGTTTTAAAAATCTATTTTTTTTATTTATCATCTAGCCATACAAATTCAATTACGTGGCCTAGTTGATAAGACGCCTGTCTTCCAGCACGGAGGTTGCAATTTCAATTCCCATTGGAACCTAGAAATTAAAAAAAGGGAAAAAAATATTTTTCACTTTTCTCATGTAAAACGCTTTTCCGATTGGTTGAAAGAGATATCAACATGGCAAAAAGCCAATAGGTTGTACTGTAATCGATGAAAGTGTAATAAAATACAGTATAGTAAAATCAATGGACTTAAAATTATTTTTTTTTCTTATTATTAATATATCTACTAACTTTTATTGTATTATACTTTGGTTGTATACAATATAACCTAATGGGTTTATTGCAGTGTGACGATCTCTTTCAACCAACTAGAAAGGTGTTAAATAAACCCTTATTGAAAACCAGATTGGAACTTTTTTTGAAAAACCTTAGTACGAGTGAGAATTTAACCCACAACCCCCGGGTTCAGAAACCGGCTCCCTACAACCTAGACCATTAAATATTCTACTCGAATTGTGAACCTCATACGTATCATCATCTCTACTGTTCCTCATTACTGAGGGTCGTGATCTATAGGATATTGGTGGCATCACTCTACGAGTATCTTGCTGGCGCTCCGCCTCTGCCTCTGCTTCTGCTTCCTGGCACGCTCCCTACATGGTATGGCCATCAATTTTTCCAAGATATATAACTCACGTTTGAAAATGTGCCTGAAATGCTCCAATGTATGTATGAACAAGTTTATTCACACTTCTATTGGGCTTTAGGAGAAGACTTGAATATTCTCATAACAATCGAATTGATAGCACTCGATTGGATCCTTATTTGTTACCAAATATGGACAATGATGGGTATTTATAAGTATATAAACTACAAATTTAATGTCAACTGGCATGTTTACTATATCATCGTGCAAAGTGTAAAATATATCATCTCAGCTTTTAGCGAAAACCAATTATACCTCTTTTCGAAATCAGCGCAATCGAATTTACATCCCCACAAAAGGGAAACCTCTCAAATCAGATTACTTTTCCAGTAATGAAAAAGATTTTGTACTTTAGTTAATGGAAAATAAGTATTTTGTCTCAATATTTTTTAGAAAAGTTTACTTCTTAATAAAGTAAAAAATGACTCAGAATGACAAAAAAATATTTTATTCAACATAGGCACCCTTGAAGTTAACTTTTTGTGACCCAAAGCCGCCAGAAAAATAAATATAAATATACATCTATAATAAATCTAAATGTACGAGTACATACATATTTTACGGCGGTTATTCAAATTTATAGAAAATAAAAGAACAAGCTATTCTGTAAATAAGTATGTAGTAAAATGATGAAAATGATTCCGGTGGGGTGACAGAGTTCGTCTGGTAACAATACTCGCACGCGAATGGTACGTGTGAGAATATTGTTGCCTCTTCACATACTGTAGTGTTCTAAACACACCTTCAATCATGAACCGCGATTTCCGTATTTGCTGCAGTGGTTCTAAACTCAAAATTTTGATAACTGGAGCTGAAGACAATATTCCCTCCCGAACACGCTTTTCAATATGTTTTTTTTTTGTTTTTTTCCCACCAGGCGTGTTTATTGCCATGTGGCAATCTCTTACAACTAACCAGAAATATGTTTTTAATGGGCCCTAATTGAAAATCTGACTGGAATTCCCTTTAAAAAAATCTGGATTCCAGCGGCGATCGAACCCGCAACCTCCGGATCGGCAGACAAGCGTCTTACCACCAGGCCTTATTGCCTATTTGAATACATTAAAGAAGATCATACGAAAAAGTAAAAAGGTTTGAGATGATATTGTTTGCGCCTTGCACGACGTTACTTTTTAATGGGTTTAAATAGAAAACGTCTCCTTTGGAGAAAAATATGGTCCTTAAATAGTATCACATAATTATATCTCTCTTATCTACTTTCGAAATCATTAATTTTAATTCCTTGTCTTACAGTTAACACCCTATGTAGGTATATATTTCCCTAATTGTATGCCTTTGTCTCAGTTGATACAATCAGTCCTCGCTTTACGAATCTCAGCTTTTACTTTAATTAAAACAATAAACCTAATTCCGCTTCTTGCTCCTCAAGAAATATTAAGAGAACCATTTACTAATGAATCTTGCCGTTGTTGCGACTTCAAATCATGGTTTTTAATGAAACCCTTTTAATTAACCTGAATTTTTGAAAACAAAACAAATTCTTACAAACAAACTTGTTTGCTTCATTAAACATTTTTTTTATATTGTAACTTAAACAATAAAAAATCATCCCTGATTTCGAAAGCTGAAGAATGTGAAATGCAAATTTATAAACCTCCCGAGGCATTTGGATTTTTTAAAATAAAGATGATTCTAAATAATTCTTTGTTGTTTTTTACCCAACTTTTTTCACGTGAAAATGTATTTTTTATGTATTAATCAGTTCATATAACAAACTTTGTATTATCAAATTTAAAAATATTTTTTTTGCAATTCACAGTTTATTTGTTTCAATTCAGTTAAAAAAATTAACAATTTTTCTAATTCTTAGAACGGTTCGTTTAAAAGTTAAAATTTTTTTTGTGTATTGAATACTCTAACCCAGAAGTCTTCAAAGTTTTCATCGGCACCTTGTGGTGTCCCGATGAACACTCGAGGACACTGCAGAATATCCGAAATATTAAAAAAAAAAAATTAATGAGCACCTGTCCAAGTCACTGGTTTAAAAATTAATGAGCACCTATCCAAGTCACTGGTTTAAAAATTAATGAGCACCTATCCAAGTCACTGGTTTAAAAATGCTTTCAAGAATATTATATGGATTCAAGCCATTTGTGACCCATTCTCTATCTTATTTTAGGTCGGTAAAGAAAGAAAGTCGGATTGAGATATATTTCAATAGCACTTCAAATTATCTCTACGAAGCCGGGTTTTCATGGGTCGCTTTGATTAAAACCAAATATCGCTGAAAAGTATTTTGTTTGATTCCAAGATATGATAAACTTGTGACTAGCAACAGACTCACCCAATGCACTAATTGGCAAGTTTTTTTTAAAGCGTCGTGAAAAACATTGTATACCGTAAAGAAGCCGTTAAAATAAAAAGTTTGAATGTCTATGTTTTTACCAGTTTTATAATTAAAAAAAACGACAAAATTACATTGTTTACATTTAAGCTAACCAAACTGATTGTAATAAAATCTTAACGATATCAAAAATGTTTATCAAAGTCCGTATTAAACATCAACCACAACGTATCGATGGTTTTATTGAACTTTTTGTGTAGAGTTTCATAAAATCTGTAACGAGGCTACCCTCAAACACCAGATGTGGGTTTTTTTGTAAAAGCAGATGTCGCTATAGGGAACAGAATTATTTTTCAGTATTAAATCTCATATCACTGCCGGATCGGTCGCTATTTTTCGATATCTTTTTTGGTAACTTTGTAATAACTTAAGCCTTAAAAAGTCTTGCACACATGGATCAATATAAAGAATATGATAGATGATCAATACTGTCAACAAAGTTTCAATAAATTTTCAAGAGTTTCGTGGTTCGATACTTTTGAAAAATAATACACACGGTTATTATCATTTTTTTTCGATATTGGTGATTGTCATAACCTTAGAGGTAGCAATTCTTAAC
Organism: Odontocerum albicorne; assembly: GCA_949825065.1. Lineage (NCBI taxonomy): Eukaryota > Metazoa > Arthropoda > Insecta > Trichoptera > Odontoceridae > Odontocerum > Odontocerum albicorne. Next base: position 16,340,166 of record OX463851.1, on the reverse strand, counting down.
GATGTTAAGTTCTTCAACCAAGTATATATATATATATATCTTCTTCTCGCACTTCTAACATATCAGTTTCAGGGTGTCATATTTTTCCTCTCGCTTTGAATATCCAAAGCACTCCAACTTGCTCTTTTTGATAGTGGACAATACTTTTCTAGTTTTGCTCATTCGTTTTAAGAAATCGTCAATCAAAATATTCAATAGATAGGTTAATAAAAAAGTCTTCTCTTGCTTTGTATATCGAAAGTACTCGAACTTACTCTTTTTGATAGTGGATAATACTTTTCTAGCTTTGCTTATTCGTTTTAAGAAGTCGTCAATCGAAATTGTCAATAGTTAAGTCAATAAAGAAGTCTCCTCTCGCATTGTATATCCAAAGCACTCAAACTTACTCTTTTTGATAGTGAACAATAATTTTCTAGCTTTGTTCATTCGTTTTAAGAAGTCATCAAATTGTCAATAGATAAGTCAATAAAGAAGTCAATCGATACAAACTTTGTCAATTCATGACACTCTCAGCATTATTTGATTGCACTACATTTATTTTGTTTTCTTTGTGGTCTAAGTTGGATCATGCTTTAACATGTTCGGTTAATAAATAACAACACAAAAGTCGCATGTTATCGAACTCAGTTCCTCATTACTAGTGACCATAAATATTGCATATCCACCTTCCGCGAAATGTATGATCAACTGCATAATATTTATAGTTTCAATGAAATGTTAAGTTTTTCTGGTTAAGTAGTATTTGTTCTGTCAATAAAACGCCCAGCATTCATTTCCAACACCAGATCTCAAAATAATCTATCATCGACATTTTTCTTCAAACCAATAAACTGTCAATAAAATTAAAAGAAGGCGATGACCGAGTAGGAAAGATTCCCTTAGCTAAGGAATATCTTAAAGTGAATAAACCGTAGTGTTCAAGGGCTGTTCTACGCAGCAAAGGACTAAAACCATTTTGGTCAAATGGCGAATGCCATCTGAAGTTCCAGAAAATGGAAGTCAACACATGAATACGGTTACGGCTTCAAAACCGAAGAAACATATGACGTCATAGATAACCACATCACTTGCTTTTATATGAATAAACAAAGGCATTCAATGACTAACCGCCGCGATAATAAACGAAGGCATTCAATGACTATGAATAAACGAAGGCAATGACTAGCCGCTAGTATTTGCTCGCCATAGCTCGCCAGTTTGTGTTCTTTACAACAAAACTGTGAGACAATACGTTTATGTGACTCATTAACTTTGTTTCTTATCCCTGCTTGTCGTCCAATATCGCTCGTAACACTATGTAAAGACAAAAATTATATTATCTCTTATTTACTGAAAAATCCTTTCTAGGATTTAGAACATAAATTTCCTTCGCAGGATTTAAAAAAATATATATTCCACCGTAAAAATATTCTTTGAATCCTCGAACAGTATTTCATTTCAATAAAAGCTTTTTTTACAAGTCATACTCGTGTGTGTATAGACTTTTCAACAGGTTTTTATTAAATTTTCGAGGTAAAACGTTCCTGAAAAGTTAACTGACATTATATTTCAATACTACAGCTGACAGATTATTTGAGGAAATATCTTGAATAACGTTTTTTTTTAATTCCTGTTTCAAACGTTATTTATTTGTTATATTTCGAACATTAATAATTTCTCCTCATTGTTTTGATATTTAAACATTCAGCGCTCAATTATTGTAAGAAGTAGAAAAAAAATGTTTATGATAGTAACAATACAAATCGTATTGAACTGACGTGTGTGTGTGTGTGTGATCACTAGAAGAGTTTTAGGGGTAACGATTTTATCTTTCGTTGCCTCGTAAAACCCTTTATATCCTGGTTATTAAGACGTCTGTCTTCCGATCCGGAGGCTAAGAGTTTGATTTATCGGTACCTAGATTTTTAAAAAGGTTCCCAGTGACGTTTTCACTTAAGGCTCGTTTCAGTCCTTGCTGTTTGATCGGAAAAATATGCCATATGATAATAATTCCGCCAAGTTATGTATATAGCGAAAGTGTAAACCAATATAATATAAAGTTGTTTTAACTGGCATTACGCGTCATAGCATGAAGATTGAGTGTACGTGTATGGTATATTATAAATGGTAGTAATTGGATCTATTTCACATATTTGAGTGGCACTGCCTATATGATATGTGGTACACGTAGAGTACGATAAAGAGCCTGTGCGTAAACTGCCTGTGCTGTAAAGAGCCTGTGCGTAAACTGAATGAAATAGAATATTATTATTATACATGTAGTTCAAGAATTTTAATAGCAATCGTTTGAAATCAGGCTTTGCAAATTGAAGACTTTTAATTTTAGTCTTTTTTTTCTTCCCTTTTGTATGGTACCCCTCAACTTCTTTGAATTGGTGATTTGGACATATTGAAAAGCATGACTGAGAAATAGTTTTGTCTTCGGGCCCAGTGATCGATCCCTTGGGTTTAGGTGGACCGGAGTAGGCACGGAAGTCGCGGTTCGCCATCGTATACATTAGAAATACTACACCGCACGCGAAGAGGCAACAATATTAGCACATGTATAGTGCATGTGAATTTTGCTTTTTTACCAGACTGGGACTTACATTTTTTTTTAATTGAACCAGAAATATCAGAGTGGACGTCAAGCGTCTTACAAACTAGTCAATGGAGGTCGTCACATATAATTAAAATAAGTTATATAATCTGATAGGGCGTGATGTAAACTTGCACTATGTTATATTGTTAAGTGAGAGATGACGATTGAGTGCGTATCATAAATGATAGAGATTAGATATATTTCGCACATTTAAGCCAAATTGCTAATTAAGCGACACAAAAAATGTTTTTGAGTCTACACTTAAGCTGGAAGAATCAGAAATTTTTCATTTCACTCGTAATACAGAATTGTTCTTTGGCAAAATAATATTTAAAATTAGACTTTTTGTCCTATTTTTGTTAATTGAAAACATTAAATTTGAATCTTCTTTTTCATTTAATACCCTTTAACTTACAAGAATTGATGATTCGTACATATTTAAAGCGTGGCTGGAAAATAATATTGTATTCGACACCGGTAATTGAGCTATCGACATTAAAATTGAATAAGAACCATAATAGGTCTGGAACTCGTGTTGGCAACACTACCGTTTGTGATAAAACAACACTTGCACTCGTCTAGCGTGTGTGAGTATTGATACTAAACAAACTATTTTATCAGAATGGAATCCTTTTTTTTCGAATACCATTGTGAATTGAACCTGAAACCCCCGGATGGCAATAAACCGTCTTACAAAATAGGCCAGGTATAATTTTAATTTTGAATAAAGACAAAGCACAAACAGTATTTATTTATAAACGTGAATCTCTTAACTTAATTTTTTTCAAGAGAAGATAAAAGAAGCACACCGTTTTACCTTTCTCAAAATTTGTAGAAGATTTTTTTCAACCGTTTAAGGTTTAATTTAGCGTAAACGTTTTCATATTTTCAACCACATTTAAAAATCTATGAACTGTGAGACATAACCGTAAACTTGACAGCTTATTACTTTTCTATAGATTATCGTAAAGTGTTCAAAGCTTTGCTCCTAGTATTAACGTTTATTCAAATCTTCTGTAAACCCAAGTATGCTCAATTATTTCTGCTTACTAGTCAATGTGTTAACAGTTTGGCAAATTCACATAAAATGCCGATAATATTGAATACACATTATGCCCATGAGGTGGAACTTCTTAGTTCAAAACGTGCCTTAACATACACATCTTAACTTGAATTCCATTGCCTAAGCCTAAGGTATATTTTTTCAAATGTATTCTAAAGGATTTTTTCCTAAAAAACTGTGACAAAGGTTTGAGTAAAATAAAGTAAAATAACATTTTACAAGTACAAAAAATCTTTATCTTTTTATTTATATTTAATAAAATTATATATAATTGAAACATTTCCCAAGGGGTATCATATACTCATATACAAATTTATATCTTCAGAACTAATCTCATTTATATATTATAACTACGAACTAACTTCATTTTAGTTTCCTACAATAATTTTTTATTTTTAATTATCTTAATATTTAATTACCTAGAAATAGTTAACAGTGACATACTCACTTATAACTAGATAACAATTTTCATAACTAATTAGTAGAATACTAACTATTTAACTTGTACATGTCCACTCGTTCAGGCTACTTACATTTCATCACATTCGCTCAGACCTTGTTCCTCCCAGCTAATATTGTAGGCGAAGTAGTCAGGCAACAGATGATGCTTCTTGAGCCTGTGCATGTAACGAAAAGGTAGTTCGGACGTACTCTCGTAAGCTACCAGGGCAGCAATTATAGGATTGGTGTGGTCCTGTTGTTTTTTATAGAAATTCACGGTCCATGGGAGGATGTATCTTTGTCTTCGAGTTATTGAACTTTTATTTATATTTCTGAAAATATATTCGTATTAAAATTACTTTCCAAGTTTTTAATTGCTCGTAAAAATAATAAACAAATATTATTTTTTTGAGACTCTACCATAAAATTGATGATAATATTATTTAAGAACCGCACCAAATGTGTGTACTCTTTTTTAGCCAGTCGTCTCAAAACTTGACTAAGTGGGATGCTGATTCCACTGACGATCTTTTGCATTCCTAACTTGATCAATCCAACGTATTAATGATTTATCGAGTTACGTTATCAAAAAATTTAATCGTTTGCTAAAGACTTTTTTAAGAAAACTAGACGTTTAACATGTACCATGTACGGTTTTAGAGTGGTTAAATAACGTTTCTGAACTATTATATTAAAAAACGGTGTATGTTTATTAAATATTCAAGGAGCTTTCTATTGTACTTACGTAACCCACTTCATATTGTACTTACTAAACATACTGTTATAAAAAATCGCGTTACACACAATCATACCACCCCAACACATTTAATGACTGCTGACAAAACTATTAAAAATTCTCCCGCGATTACTATTTATTTATCACGACATAAGAACATAGATAAAAATAAATAATTTTGATTTGATATTTAAATTATTAAAGCATGTGCCCTATTTTTTTTACGAAAATAAATAAAAATAATGCAACATACGAGTATTTTATCACAAATCAGAATTATCTAAATTATTATCGTCAATATTTTGCTATAAAGGTGATGTTTGTATTCAGATGATACATTTTTTTCACGGGCAAAGTTTAGAGTGTTTTAGATCTCGTTGTTATTATTGTAATTATTGTTTATGCCGTGGCGAATTGAATTAAGTATGAGTTTTATTTTATTGAGCTCATCTTTTTCTAGGTTTGTCTTTTTGGTGTTGTATCATACTGCTAACATATTCATGTTGGTTTGAAATATCTTTTGTATCTGAAATGCCATTTGGTGTTATATCATACTGCTAACATATTCATGATGGTTTCAAATATCTTTTATATCTGAAATGCCATTTGGTGTTGTGTCATACTGCTAACATATTCATGTTGGTTTCAAATATATTTTGTATCTGAAATGCCATTTGACTATTTAAAAAAATATATGAAAGTCCGTCCTTAACTTTGCGTTTCTCAGATGTTAAGATATTTGTTCGGCTTGGCAGACCGAGGGATCTTAAGCAAATGATATGCTGCCAACACCACACTAAACCATCAATTCTCCATCTAAGTTTCTAATGATGAAGCACAAAAATAAGACAAATTAGTGTAGACGTTGTGATGGCTCAAACATTTTTATTTTTTTCTTATGAAAAAAATGTATAAACTTCTTAATTTTTAAAACGTCACACATTCAAATAAAAAATATATAATCTGCTCTTTGAGAGGGAGAGAGCGAGGAGTTAAAGGGTATTTGAGGTATCCACGTAGGCAAATGAGTGAATGACTAATAGTAATATAGAACGTGTAATGAGGAGTTGATAGACATAATTTTGATATGATTATTAAAATTATGATGCGCTTGGAATCGTGTATATAATAGCTTGAGATTTATGTTTGTTTTAATATGTATTAGGGCACATATGGTTTATGAAAATTGTGATGAGAAACAATACTACTTCTTCATAGGCCTCGCCTAGTAAAGTGGTTCTCTATATCCATAATATGGAGGGTTTTATTATCATTATGTACTTGTACTCTTCAGCTAGTCTTTCATTTGAATCAATGTAAATCATAAATGAAGGATTTTGAATAATAAAAGTGAAACTAGAATAAATGAAAACACTTGTATTTTTCCGTTTAAAAATAAATGTTGACTCGATTGAATATACTCGTAATTGCCGATCGACAGATAATAAAAGTTTCATGTTTAATGAACTATTTTTTATAACATTGCAAAAATGTATTTAGAACTCAAATAATATCTAATAAACGTGAACATATTATTTTAACCATAACATAATTCAATGAAAATATTCATTGGAAATAGTAGGCATAGAATAATTATATTTATTTATAAATTTTAAATTCATTTAAACCTCTAGCTGCCTTGTGATTTGAATAGCGGGAATTTCAACTTCTCACAATTTCGCAATAATCTCTTTTCTGTCCTTATCTATCCTGCTAATTACCATCCTTTATTTTGTCAATTTTTCCGCAATTTTAATGATTTCATATCAAAGCCATATTTTTTCTGAGCATTCTTCAGCACTGTACCAAAAGACAAAATTGTAGTAACTTATCGATCTCAATTAAAGTTTAAAATAAATAAATTAAACTCGTAAAGCCGAATGATGTGTTATATTTCAATTTTCTTATATAACTCACATAAATATCTGGACACTCCCAAAAATTTTGTCATTTCTAAAATGGTTTTCCGAAGGCAAAGCAATTTATATAACTTTAAAATTTGCCCCATAAAAAGTTTGTTTTAATTGAAGTTAAATTTGAATACCAAATCTAATTGGCTCCAGTACTAATTAGTGTAGTAAATACCACTGGCAAAATTTCAAATATGAAAATTGAACTGTTCAATTAGATAGCTTTTAATAGCGGTTTCAATTACACGCGCCTTCATTGAATTTCTGAAATTCCAATATACACATTCTAAGTGAAGCTAATTTGGCATATATGAGTATTCCAAGTCTGTGCGCAAAACTAACTCTTGAATTTCTGAAATTTCAATATACACATTCTAAGTGAAGCTAATTTGGCACATATGAGTATTCCAAGACTATGCGCAATGCTCACTCTTGAATTACTGAAATTCCAATATACACATTCTAAGTGAAGCTAATTTGGCATATATGAGTATTCCAAGACTGCGCAATACTCACTCTTGAATTTCATATGCTTACACACAGTATGTTGTGACACAGCTCACATTATGACCGCAAAGTTGGAATTCAGCATTAATATTTGAACCATACGTTACATACTCACATAAGTATCCTTTTTTCTGCCGAAAATTAAAATGTATGTATTTTTGGCATTTTTCAAGTAACAAACAAACAGAATTTGCTTCATAGATTTATCGCTGCTTTGAAGCATATATTATTTCAAAATATTTCAAACTTTCGGGAATTTTTGGAAATTGTTTTACTTCTTTTATTGTATATAAATCAGGATTTTCTTAATACAGTCAATATATAAGAGCTTTTTATAGCTAGCCTTTTCAACAAAAAATTTGTTTAGATTGGTTTTTTTTTAATTTTCATTTTTTAATGTCTTCAGACTTTTTTCGTTATTTCTTTATGTACTCGTATTTTACTAATTTTGATTCTAAAGATATTGTAATTAACTGTCCGTGACTAATAAATAAAAGTTCAAAATATGCAATTTTAATAAATAATTATCAACGTCTTGTTTTTTTTATATATTCTGACATATTGAGATAAATAAAAAGAAATATCGATTATTAAAGAAAATTGTTGCAATATGGATATTTTGCGATTTCTTTATATTGTTTTTGGATAATACTGCATATTTTGGACTAAAATTGAATGCTTCATAAATTATATTTCATATTTAAAATATATAGGTATTATTTATAGTTAAGGCATTATTCATTATTATTCATTAACATTGTGGAGGTTTAAAGACATTGTAATTTGTCTTATCAAACACTGTTTATTCCACTTTTTGTAACGGTATAACACTACCGGTTTAAATGCTTTCACCTAATCATCATGGGAGCCCAAACAAGGTCTTGTTTGTGCTTCCTTGATGATGAGGTGTAAACCTTGAAACCGGTAGGGTTATACCGTTACAAAAAGTGGAATAAACAGTGGTTGGTAAAACAAATTACAAATATTTTAAATATGTATGGATTTCTTGGTTGAGATACAGGGTTTTTTTAATGTTGATTACAAGAAAGTGACTTTCTTTGTTATTCTCTTAATTACGATTGGCCTAGTTGGTACTGACCACGTTGGTCTCGAGCAAATTACTATGTGTGTACGATCCCGGGCATGTAAGTCACTTATAAAGACGGGACACACACAACAGGCAGAACATATTCTCATTATCTTAAGTAAGTCGAGTTATGACCACTATGTTATGGTAAACTCGAGTTACGATCACTATGATCCTTAGACTAAATTACCTTCTAAGGAAGCCAATCTTTGTGACATTGTAGGACAAGTTGTTTATTGAATTGATGGAAAATGAAAAGAATTAAGGGATCTCGCTTAAAACGGTGGCATTGTTCTCAAAGAAATTCGAATTTTATCAGCAGATGGCTCAATAAGTTAATTAGTTATGTAAACTGTATGAAAATATAAGTAAAAACCATTAGATGCATACATGACATCACACCCTATTTAGATAGACTGAGAAGACATAAGCCCAAACTTTCCTGCACACGCCTTTAGCCTCCTAAGACTTTCCTACACTTTGTAATACAAATCATACGATTTATCTGACTTTTAATATTTCCTTATTTAAATATATCATATACTTGATACATCCATGCTTTCATTGGTCTTCTTCTACCACACAATCCACTCACATTAGCACTGAACATTGGTTTTATTAGACTTTCTTCGTTCATTCGTTCTGCACGCCCAAACCATCTCAGAGTGTTCTTCATATTACATAATACGAGTACATCAACTTTAAGTTTACATTCATCGCCGATTCCTTCATTCTGTATCATATGTACACATTGTCACATCTAGTATTTTCCTCAGTACATGCACATCTAAAGCGTTTACTTGACTTATTTCAGCATTAATCCATGTTCACGTTTCTCCATCAAACAGCAAAGTTTATACTAGAATACTATTGAGGACTAACACTTTTGCAAATGTTGAAATTATCAGGTTTTAGTGCCCCATTCTATTGGATACTAAAATATATGTCTCGGAAATAAACAATATAAATCAATAAAGTTATAATACAAAAACTAACTCATAGTTAAAATTAACATACGATATTAAAAATGAAAGTAAAATATATGTATAGTATGTATAAGAAAAAAGTGGCATTTTTAACATCACAATTGATTCGGAATTAATTACTTCAACTATTACCGAAAATCGAACAAAGATTAAACAATTCTAATTAGTTTTGTCATGCTGAGCGTAATCATTTCATTTTTATCTCAATACTTTTAAATGCTATTAAATTTGATTCCATCCATAAAATTTCAACTTAATTGGAATTCATTCAAACGGATCTTAATTCCAAAGTTTTTAAATAAATTGATATAATAATTTTCTTTAATGAATAATAGTTATTAAATTGATTGCTAAGTATTGAAATTTTTAAAAATATCTTATTGAAAAGAGAAAATATCATTAAATTTAGTAAGACCAAAGTAATTTAGGGAAATTATTTAATGTACTCGTATTTTCCATCAAGGCTCTTATGGAAATGTTTCCATTGTAATTTGCGTTCTAAATACCCTTTTTCCGACCATGATCTAACGGTTAACATTCATTCTAAACAAGCAGGCGCCCAGGTTCGATTCCTGATTGATTCAATTTTAAACTGATTTTACTCTTAGGCCATTTTTCGTCTAAATTTACGTTTTTCTGTACCTTATGATATATGTTAGAAAATCAGGTGGAGCTTTTGCTGACGACATTGGTGTCCCTCAACCTTCCTTTTTTTCATTGAGATTTTAAGAAAGCGCTCTTGAGGGGATTTTGATGATCGGGAAATAGAGATATAGAAAATTTTGTGTAAAAAATATATCGGCTGAGCGGTTTTTACGAAAAAATATCTATAGTATTTTTAAATACGATCATTGTTTTATAAGTTTTTTTTATGGAAGAATACTTAATTTATTTTGCTAAAATAATTTTTTTTTTCAATTAAACATGAAGAAAGAAAGCTATCTCAATAATAAAAATACATATTTTTTTATAAGTACCACAAAAAATATATTTCTCCCCAATACATAGAAAATTTACTTAAAGGTTTAAAAGACTGAAATTTTGCATAATAGAGGGGAAGTACGCTTACGTTTAGGCTGTGGTTTTCATCTTTCAATACATTGATTTCATCCAACCGGTCAAATAGGGTCAGTTGTAGTTTGGAACCTTATCGATGACTAGGAATATTTTTCCCCTAAATATTATAGAAATTGAGAGACTGCTCAAGTTCAGACTGCATTTGAAAATTTTGAGAGGTCATTTCAAAGTAAATGATAATTACACATACGGTGAACACTAAATAAATCGCAGCCCCGGAAAAATAATCACTAGCCGGGCTCAATTTATTATTTTTTATCAATAAAATGAAATTTTAGATTACTTCTGACACATTTGTATAACTTGAAATTTCCGTTCACTTTTGACAGCTGTTTGAATTCAGGGTGTTTGACATTTTTTGTGAAAAGTGAAAATATTCCATTGCGCTCCGTGTTTATTTTTTTATCCAATACCGAATTTTGTTTTTTGTAGAAATGTCAAAAACATGCATGTTTTTGACATTTCTACATTATATTCAACCAAAAGCCAAATTTGTCAATATCACTTACCTGAAGATCTACAGAAATTTTCGTTCTTTGTATCACACAGCGGTTGATCTACAAATATTTTCATCGTCTTTCCATTGACTAACTTTTATTAATTTTTTTAATTTTCTTACCTCTTCATATCCCTTCAGTTAAAAATTTCTTTTAATATTTTTAATTCATGATTTTTTTAAATTTCGACATGAACACAGATTTGATTCCCGTAAATTGAAAGCTGTACTTTAAATTAGTAAAGTGACGTTGAGAATGCTGTATTGTCAAAAAGGCGCGTTAGAGATTAAATTTGTATTATTATAGTATTGGAAAAAACATTTCCTTACCCTTGTTACATACATCTTAGCATTTGTACTCGTAAGTAACGTTAATTACCTATCCAAAATAGGCCAGCAAAACTTTGTGAGTAATTCCTCACGATGCCTTATCTTGTCCACGTTCTCAATAAACCTTTTATAGCATCTTACAACGTTGACTTTAATAATCTATAATTGGATGTTAATTAATTGAGTATAAAGATAAACTTTTTACATATGTTGTTTATAGTTAAGGCATTAACGTTGTGAAGGTTTAAAGACATTGTGATTTATTTTTATCAAACACTGTTTATTCCACTTTTTTGTAACGGTATAACCCTACCGGTTTCAAGGCTTTCACCTCATCTTCAGGGGATCACAAACAGTTTGATAAAAATAAATTACAATGTCTTTAGACTTCCACAACGTTAATGCCTTAACTATAAACAACATATTAAATGCCAGTACGGCAAAAAAAGCGAAAATATATAAAAAGTTCAAACTTAAAGCTTGTTTGTGCTCCCCTGAAGATGAGGTGAAAGCCTTGAAACCGGTAGGGTTATACTGTTACAAAAAAGTGGAATAAACAGTGTTTGATAAAAATAAATTACAAACTTTTTACATATATATTTTCTTAAATTTGAACTGAAACATTGTAATTATGTAAAATCCTTGGGCAGTTTTGTACTATTGAACTGTTACGAATTTATTTTTTTATTAATACTACAAATTTCTTTGTTACAGGTGATTCCAGAAAAAATTACTCCGCCAATTCCATTTATGAACAATAAACGATAAAGAATTTAGTTCCTGTTTAAAAAAAAAGACATTTCTAATCTATCTGTACATAAAATACAAACATAACCAAACTTTATTTTACCTAAAAGACCACATATTCGTTTAAAATAAAAACTGTTTCATATGTTGTCACACCAGGTTAAATAAATTGAAGCAGCCCAAATATTTTGCAATTTTGAAAAAAAAACACGAAAATGAAAGAAAATATTTGATTATATTACTGTTTCAAAATGAATACAGAAAATACAACACTATACATTCAACCAATTGATGAAACTAACGTCACCAAACATGAAGAAGGCGGGTGTTCAACGGTGGACCAACCACAGTTTTTCAGCAGCCTCGGTGTTCTTCTCGCTGTGCCAGAATGGGAAGCAGCCATCACGGCGACCATTCTTTCATTCATCATTATGGCAACAGTCGTTGGCAATATCTTAGTTATATTAAGTGTGTTTACGTATAAACCCCTCAGAATTGTCCAAAACTTCTTTATTGTATCTTTAGCGGTAGCGGATCTTACGGTAGCTCTTCTAGTTATGCCTTTTAATGTTGCTTACTCCATATTAGGGAGATGGGAATTTGGTATACTTTTTTGTAAAATGTGGGTTACTTGTGACGTTTTATGTTGCACATCATCTATTTTAAACTTATGCGCAATTGCTTTGGATAGATATTGGGCAATCACGGATCCTATTAATTATGCGCAAAAAAGAACACTGGAAAGAGTTCTCGCTCTGATAGGAGGTGTATGGGTGCTCTCCTTACTCATTAGCAGCCCGCCACTTCTGGGCTGGAACGACTGGCCTGAGGAATTTCTGCCAGAAACTCCTTGCCAATTGACTTCACAGCAAGGATATGTAATTTATTCATCATTGGGATCATTTTTTATTCCATTACTAATCATGACGATTGTTTATATAGAAATATATATTGCAACAAGAAGACGATTGCGTGAAAGAGCAAAAGCCTCAAAAATAAACGCCATGGGCATCAGAAATAATAAAAAAGGAAGCAAAGAAGCTCCTCCACCCCCAGATCAAGAATCGGTTAGTTCCGAAACTAATCATAATGAGCACCCTCACGAGGCAGAATCAGTTTCAAATGCAAAACTTAAAGATAAAAGGTGTAAGAAAAAGAGAAAGAAAAAAGTTGAAGACGATAAAAGTAAAAATAAACTTCTCGTGCCGCCTGTGACACAAGAAGAGTCGGTGACAGACAATCCTGAACATTCATCAGGGGCGTCAAACAAGCAGATAGACGACCAAGTAGCTTTACATCCAGTATCACAGCCTTCAATAAAGAAGCCAGGCCAAGTGTATCAATTTATTGAAGAGAAGCAGAGGATATCGCTTTCTAAAGAAAGGAGAGCCGCCAGAACGCTTGGCATTATTATGGGTGTTTTCGTAGTTTGTTGGTTACCCTTTTTCCTTATGTACGTAATTCTTCCATTTTGCCCTAGTTGTTGTCCAACTGAAAAACTTATTAATTTTATAACATGGTTGGGTTATATTAACTCAACCCTTAACCCTTTAATATATACTATATTTAATTTAGATTATAGGAGGGCATTTAAAAAATTACTAGGTATTAAATTTTAAATAAGAGTAAAAAATTAAGGTTTTCATGTACTTATATAAAGAAGAATCGAATGTAGAACATATGGATTGAATTAGCTTATTAATGTTGTGATTCTACTGTATGTTGAGCAATCTAGAATAAAAATGAACCACCTATGAACATAAGTTATGTAAAGTAAATCTATTTAGCATGTTCTAAATATAGTATAGTATAAACCATTCAATCTTATTTAGCCCTTATTTTTAGACTCTTCTAAGAAATCTTGTATTTTTAGAAATGATAAATTGTTACCGTAATTAATTGTATTGATGGTTTTATTTAAAGAAAATGATAAGATTTGTTTCTTGTTAAATTGGGATGTATTCTAATGTATCGAAAGATTCGGAGTTTTAATAAAATAACAAAATTATTTCTTATTTAATATAAATATATCTTTTTAAACAAATTGTTAATTCACCATAAAAACTTTTAGAACCAAGATTGTATTTCGGATTGCTGTTATTTGTAATCAATATTTAAAAAATTAGACGTTTTCTTGGATTTTCTTAATTATTTTTTCTTCTTCATATTTTGTGTATATAACTTCTTCAAACCAAGTTTGGCAAAGTATTTTTTATTAAATTTTTATATTTCGAAAGCAAAAAGAAATTGAATTAATATTTCGCTTTATCATATCTCTCAAAAGTTGTGATATCAAAGTTAGAAGAGTAATTTTATTGAAGTACGTAAGATCTGTTGCGAATATTTAAAAATACTTTAGAAATTTTAAAAAGTTATGGAATTTAAATAAGAATACGTTACTGTAAATAAAATAATGTTTTAAATAAAAAAATATTTATAAAAGTTTACTTATTGAAATGAAATATATCTTAAAAGTTTTTAAATATTTTATTACTTGCATTCACTTTTTTGAAATTTCCTATGAATACTAGAGCCCAGTATTTGTGGGACGTTTCAAAACCAAAACAATATTTTAAACGTTGTGATTATTTAGTAAAATTATTTTTAAATTGTTTGCACGAAATAACTTGTTTTGATTTTTAAATATATAATTAAGAAGCGTGGTAATAAGGGATTAAAAGTATCATTTTTTATTAGCATAATAATGATAAATATATTATGAAAATAATTTCTGCTTTATCAGTTCTCTAATTGATTATACGTTCTTTCTAAGCATAAAATTTCATTCGAACGAAAATATATTTCTTACATTAGCCAAGTTATATGTAATTTGAACACTTGATTAGTATATATTTTATAATTCACAAAAAAATATTGAACACTTCATTTTAAAACAGTATATTAAGATCTCATTTAAAATATTTTTATAGTGAAAACTTGTATTTTATAAGCGAAATTAATTTTTCTCTAGTCCATTTATGATAGAATATATCTACTTTTATTGTTTATTTTTTTACATTATATTTCTAAGATTTTTGATAAATTTTTCAAATAAAATTTAATGTTTTACTTATATTTTGCTCTTTTCCAATAACATCCAATTCTAATGACGTATTTACTTTTATTTTGCTATTTCCCAATAACATCCAACTCTAATGACGTGTTTTTTAATTCATAAAATATTTCGAAAGGACTTAGGAAGACTGAGTAAAAAAGGGATGCTAATAATAACAAATTCGCCATCCAACAGAACCCTTTCACCGGTAGTACTGCCTGGAATATTCAGGCAGATATTCTGTGTACTAAGCCCGAGTTATAATCCAGCAAGAAAATTACCTTGTATAAAAACACCCTGAAGCCGATTTAAAGAGCTCCACTATTCCAATTTTAATTTAAAATAAACTTGTTCCGATCGTCTATCTCTCTGCAAAACATCTACTATATATGAGAAAACTTGTTTAATCCTAACATTAAATAAGATAAGTAGTTCGTAAAAGCTAAACTTATCCAAAAGATTTCATTCATTCTAAAATTCATTGATTGAGGTTAAAGTGTCTTAAGAAACGTTATTAATTTTGTATGAAATATACGAGTATATTATCATCTTCTTACTATTAAACTTATATGCGTGCAAAGTCCTGTATTAAAATTATGTTTTAAATGTACTGATGAATAAATGAGAATATTCCATTTGTCAAGACTAAATCTTAAAATATATTTTTTTAACAAATAATATTGCAATTTAATTTAAGATATTCCAATGTGTTGCGTGAACATACGTATATCATTTTCAATACCAGCTGTAATTTCTTTATTTTTCAAATTTTCCTTTTTTATTTCATTGTATGTATTTATTCATCATAGACTTCATCGAATTTTTTTAAATATATAAGTTTAATCTAACTTAGCAGTTAATAATTTTAAGATTTACATTAATTAAGAAGTATTTTGTGTCTTTGATTCAGAATTGTTTGTTTTTTAAAAACTTTTTTTTAATGTTTTAAACAAATACAATGTATATATTTCCAAATAATATTTAATGCGTAATAATACTCAAATTAAATGAATAAGTATTTCATGTTGACAAAATTTTAGAAAATACTTAGTTGTGAATCAAAAAAAGGCGTGAAAAGTTCAGAATGAAGAAATTAAAGAGAGATGTCCATTTTTTTAAATTAAAATCTTTATGTATAAATGTGTTCAGATAAATGTAACAGGTTATTTATTACTCGACTATATCGCGCATACGAGGGTTGCTACTTAAGTTTTGAGACAGACAAGTAAAAACAAATATTTATCATCGAAAATGGCTTTATTGTTTTTCAAAATACTCTCTATGAAGTTCAATACCCTTTTGCATGCGTTTGAACCAATTTTCGAAGCACTTTTTCTACTCCGAATGAGGTAACTTCAAAACATGCGTTTTGAACGCATCAACCGCTTCTTCAGGCGTTGAGAAACGTTGACCTCGCAATTTATTTTTGATGTTCGGAAATAAAAATATGTCATTGGGTGGCGAATCAGGGCTGTATGGCGGATGACCCATCAATTCGATGTTTTGAGTGCTCAAAAAGTCACTTGTTTGAGCCGATAAGTGAGAGCTCGCATTGTCGTGGTGGAGAATGATCCGTCTTCAGCGGTTGGTTTTCCTCATTTCTCCGAACACTTCTGGCAAACAAATGGTGATGTACCATTTAGAATTGACCGTACGACGTTCCACTAAAGGTACTATTGCGACATGACCATTTATACCGAAGAAACAAGCCACCATTTGCTTCGAAATGCTTCGTGCGCTAACAACTTTTGTTGGATTTGGCTCGTCTTGAAAGACCCATACAGTCAACTGCTGTTTAGTGTCTGACTCATATGCATAGATCCATGATCCACAATCTTATAGACGTCTTTTAAAGCATCGCGATCGAATTTTTTCAACCTTTCTTTGGACCAATCGAAACGAGCCTTTTTTTGAACTATTGTTAAATTATGAGGTATCCAACGCGAACAAATATTTTTGACGGCCAAATGTTCCGACGACCAAATTCCCAAATATGCCTCAATCTCACGATAAGTCACATGATGATCTTGCAATATCAGTTCACGCACAGCATCGATGTTTTCTGGCACAACAACCGATTTTGGACGACCTTCACAAAATTTGTCCTGGAGCGAACTAAGACGACGATTGAATTCGGAAAACCAGCAAAACACAGTGGCCTGGGATAATGCTTCATCACCAAAAGTCGAAACTTGTTGATTGGCCCACTGTTGTTGAGTTAGTCTACGTCGAAAACCATAAAAATACATCGCACGAAAATGTTCACGATTTAATTCCATTTTTGGCAATGAATTTTTCAAGTCACTGTAAACAACACAAATAGCACTCGTGTGACAAAACTTTCTGAGCACGTATACCATTAAAAACGTCAAACTTTACGATGCTGATGTCAGATTTGACGTAACTATACTGGTGTTGTCATATCTCAAATCTTAAGTAGCAACCCTCGTATAGAAAAAATGTAATTTAAATACGATAGGGAAAATATGTACATTATACTTAAAAATAATAATAAACAATGCTATAGACAGCAGCTTTTCTCGGATATTACTTTTAGGAAACTTTTTCAAAATGTGATTTTTTGTGCAATATATAATATAAGAATTTTTTTCTGCTTGTGATAAATAAGTTTGTAGAATGTTTTTTGAAATTGTTAAAAATGGTTTTTTTTTCAATAATATTCAAACGTTTTGAATTATATTCACCACCAAATTCAGAAATAAATGGTAAAAAAATAAAAATAATCTTTTTTTTCATCCATCGTCCTAAGCATCGAAATGTTGGTATAAATAATGATTACAGGTAAGTACTTAAGAAAATGTTTTTTTTTTTTTAACTCTGAAATTCAGCTGATCTCAATGTACCACACCACCCAGAAGGTTCGTCAACCATACAAACTTCTGTCATAAAATGCAACGCCAGACCATTTGAGTCTTTGAAAATGACCGTCAGACTCAGATAGAACTTTACCAACAAACAATAATTAAAACTTCAACAAAGTGAACAATTTCCACTTTTCATGCCAACTGTCGACAGATTTACTATTCACTTTTGTGAAGCAAAAGGCATGCGCTAAGAATTTCAAGCGAATTAATTTAATTTCTCGTCCAGTTTTCACCGTTTAAAGAGCGCAGCTCTCGTTCAAGGCATACGTGCTTTTAATTGAAATAAATTATACAGTTTAAAACGTCATAATATTTTTTGAGTTTTATATAAAAAAAAGTATTACGAGTTATGGAGGCTTGTATAGCTTCAGGAATCATTTGAAAAAAAAACACTCATTTGGAGATCTTGTCAATATTTATAATTATGCATGAACACTATATACAAACAGTACATTCCACATTAAGCCGACCCCTTATGCTATAAGCATTTATCGGAAGATTGTAAATGCACTTCTAATTTCAAATGAACGGTTACTGTGTCAGATTCTTTTGACATATCTGGTAGGAAGCTGGAAAAATCTGTGGAGAATGTTGAAAACATGTGATGTTTTCAACATTTTCCTTTTTTCAGCATACTTTTGTACATTACATTTAACTACAAATCGAATATGAAACTATCACATATTGTAAGATTTACAAAAATGTATTTGTAGCTCGTCTTCTCTTGGATTTTTTTCTGCAATTTTCTTACCAAATAAGTTTTACTAAACGTATGGAGATGCGAAGCACTACTCAATAATCACAGCCACCACCTTCTTATATTAGCACTCAAATATATTTTTGATGCGTTTTTTTATTTTACAGTAGCAGTGGGTTCGATTCCCGATCTAGAGCGTGCTGATAATTTATCATGATTATTAAACATGACACACTAAAATGGGATAACTACTTGCGTACCAGAAAAGATATGAGTAAACTTGTGTGTGAGATTTCAATGACCAGAAGTGGATCAAGCTATGATTATAAATAATAAAAATAAAAGTTTATAGAAAATAAATCAAAGATTCCACTTAAGGGATAAATATTCCAATATGCGATAAGACAAATTACTAATAAGAAATTTCATCATTTATTTTTAGAGAAAACTTATTTTTCATTTATATTATTTTTAATAGAATAATTTAAAAGCAATAAAAACATGTCTTGCTCTTTTTAAAAGAATGTGGCCGAAGTTATAAATGAGCCAATAACATAATATTTTTTCGTAAGTACATACTTTTTAAACATTTTTTTTTAGAGTCCAAGGTGGTTTATTTTAAATGATATAGGTTATGTTTCAGACGTTCCCTTTTATTCATAAGAAAAAATGTATTTTTTTTAATATACACTTTTTGTTATTTATTTTTATTTATATCATTGTTATTATATAAAAAAACAGCCCGGCGATATTATTGCACATGATAATCTCTACCAACCAAGCATAAAAATATTGCAAAAATTATGACTACAAAAGAGCGGTACAAAAAAGTGAAAAAAGAAAACATTAAATATAATGAAAGGCTGGGAAAAGGAAAAAGGTTAAGAAAGGAAACAAGGATGAAAATTGGGAAGAACAGGTTACGCCATTGAAGCGAGATATAATGTGTTTTATGTCGCTTTCTGAAGCAAGTCGACGAAGGTGCGAGTCTTACGTAAGCGGGTAGGTTATTTACTCATGTTTTACATATTTTGACGAAATTAAAATAAATTAAAATTTTGATGTCGAATATTAAAAAAATAAGCATTTAAATTTTATTTTTAATAATAATAAAACAATAATTTATAAAACGCCGTTTAAAAAGATACTCTTGTCAATGAAAACTGATCAAATAACCTTATTCTTTAAAAAAAGGTGGATGCGTTCGAGACGTATTCCTAAATACGTGTGCTGAGGATACGTTGAACGGTGTGGTGCCCAAATATATTAATAATTTTAAGATTCTGAACAGGCTGACCACTATTTGTCTGTGACGAGTACTCCATTTTTATTACTACAATTTGGAAAGAATTTTATTAACTAGCAGCATGGAGTTCAGAAAGTTGAGCATAAAAGGTGTCATGACATGACGTAAGTAAAAATTATACAAATACCGTATGGCTCTTGAAAGATGAAAATTAAAATTGAGGTTAAAAGACACACTTATTTTGTTAATGACAATTCACCCAAATTTGGGCGTTCCCAGCCAACCAAAAATGGTCAATGCTAAGTTGACTACATTTACTAAAAATGCAGATTGCATCCCAATAACACAAATATAGTAAACACTCATCGTAACAATACCACTTACATTGAAACCATGCCACTTTTATTAAAGAACGATATTAATTTCATGTTTTTAATTCATCATAAACTGTAAACCTTCTCAACACTGTAAACAAAGGGAGACAAGTTAGCATAGGGTTATTCGTCGGTTAGCATAGGGTTATTCGTCAAAAGTAGTTCTCCATAAGAGGTCAGATATTATTAAATATCTACGTTTAGCGGTTTTAAACTCACGAGATATGAAAATGGGGCCAAGACGTGACAGAGTTCGAAATTAAAGAAAGTTACATTTTTTTTTAATATTTATGGATTCAGAATACTTGGAAATCCATTTTAAGCATAATATTAATATTTAGAACTTTTATATAAATCAGTTATCTTGTACATTTTAGAATTATTCAGTACGAGATACCATCCATAACATGCCTTATTATTATTTTTCTTGAACATATTATATACTTGTAAACGAGGATTGATAAAAAAATAACGAGATTTATTTTATTTTCACATGCTATTGTTTTTTATTCAGCCCATTCTTTTTCCTCACGTTAGTGACACTGTCTGTGATGTACATTTCAATTTTAAGCCATATTGGATGGGCAGTTTGTGTTTGAAATGCAAGTATTTACAACGCATTTTGGCACGTTTGCGATTTTTGCATTTTAAAAATTGTTAAACAAAGTTTTTTTTTTGAAGTTTTACGCCATTTTTATGAGGCAATGCAAAGAAAATTATCAGAATTGTAAGTAACAAATCCTGGATTTTGCACCACGATAGTGCACCGGCTCACACTTTACTACTAATTCGTTAATTTTTGGCCAAAGCCCTCACCGTCGTAATGCTGCAGCCACCGTATTCACCAGATATGGCCTTCTTCGACGTTTTCCTCTCCCAGAAGATGAATAGAACATTAACAGGGCAACGTTTTGCGACCATAGAGGCGATAAAGACAAAATTGCTGGGTGAGCAAAAGGCTATCCAAAAAAAGTGCGTTTCACAAATGTTTTGCAATTGGAAAAAACGTTGGCAAAAGTGTATTTTATCCTATATCCACTTGAAAGGAGGCAATATAAATATTAATGGTTAAATAAATACTTTTTGATGAAAATGAAAATTGGCGTTATTTTTTATCAAACCGTATGTATTATACGTATTAGTAAAAATTACCTAACATAATATAATTCGGAAAATTATCCTGAGGTAGAAAATAAACTTTTGGTTTTTTCTTTTTCCACTTTTAAATTAAAATAATATTTCAACTGCCTAAAAATATTTGAGTTTTAATGCTGTTCATCTACCAAAAAAAATTCACTTAATTAAAGCAAATAAAAGTGTATTTTGGAGTGTTTCAAATAATTTCCTGTCTTTGAAAATCTGTCAATGTTGCCATATCAAAAGATAAATTGAAAAATGGTTTTCCGGGAAATCGTTTGAAATCACAATTTTATTTTGATCTCAAAAAGTTTTTTTATCAAATTGAACACCTCTGACAAATATTTAATTTTATCTTATAATTTAAAAAGTGTTTGATCCACTTAATGTAAAAAGGAAAAAAAACCTTAACAATTTTAATTGCTTTATATCAAAGAAAGTGTAAATGATTACGATATGTCGATAAAAAAATATTTTTCATCTTTCCAGATCATTAGACAACTATATTCAAGTATTAGAATTCTGTGACAATAAATTCTTAGATTCTTATTTTCCTTTTTCGTAACATTGGTCTAAATCAATGATTTGTTTGAATAATTGACTATTTTTGTGGTTTACTCATGTTTAAAAGATCATGCTCGCATTTTTTTATAATTGTCAACGGGCCAACCCGCCAAAAAAGCTTAGTAATCATTTCGCCAAATTTTCAAAAAAAAAATCTCTATGCTAATCCGTCAAAAATTAGAAACAAGAAGTAGAGAAACATACTAAATACAATGTAGATGTACATTATGAGGTAAAATGTCTTTTTTTAACATTTTCACAAACGTACTATGTTTGTAGACCGAGTAAAGTTTTTTGATAAATGACGGAACGTTCATTAGTCAGCACGCACGTGCGCGGCCGGCCCTGGCAGATTTTGCGGCTGAGGTAAGCGAGAGAGGATTAATTCCGTTTGAATATGCGAGCTAGGAGAGGAAACAAAAAGCTCTGTTTTAATTAGTCACAGGGTAACAAACTTTTCCACAGAGTGGGTGTCAGTATTTCTTGAAAAGAAAAGAAAAATGAAGTTAGATTTCATTTTAAGTATTTAGCCAACATTATTTCCAAATATTATATTAATAGTCTAGGGCCTAGGCGATACTATTGACACATTTTCTTTAAGTAGGGTATACAAAAGACACCACAAAAATATATGATTTTTTGAAATCTCACCAAATTAGTGCTGAAGATTTCAAGTTTGTATGGTATTGAATTATAAAATACTTTCGTTGCATATACAGTACAATCTGGTGGACTTATTTTCATGTGAAAATATTTTCCAGCCAACCAGAAAGATGTTAAACGGGCCTTAAGTGAAAACAAACTGAAATCCTTTTTAAATAAATCTGAGTTGAAACGAGAATCGAATCCGCAACATTTGGGCTGAAAGACAAACGTCTTACCTACTAGGCCACATAGGTCGTATATCAACTAGGCTTCGGAGTTTCTTGTTAAGGTTGGTTTATTTTTTAAATAATATTAAAATGTCTTGTCACTTTCACTTTCAAGGTTCCACCGTACAATTTGAATATATTCTGCAACAAATAACATAGTTCATATTGGTACATTTTTATTCTAGTTTTTCTATATTCCCAAGTTCATCAGCAATAAACAGTTTTTTTAGCTAACATCAATGAACTGGTTTGTGATAAAAATACATCAAATATTTTAAACAAAATTCCTCAATCCAACAAAGTTTTGACCTAATATGGAAAACCAAAAGTTCCGTACTAAGTTCTTTGTATATGTAATATAAATTGTTTTTGTGTTCCAAAACAGGTCTTTGTACATTAGATACCCCTTATAGACAGATGCTATCACCGGATTTTGTTTGTTTTAGGTTTGGAAGTTTATCATATTTAGATCTGGTCGTTGATCTTTATAACTCGTGTTGCTTCCTGTATTTCGTTTTGTTTTACTTGATAACCACATCCATGCAGTATATTAGTAGCAGTTTAAACAAGAACATCGTGGATTTTGGCTTGCAATACGCAAGTCCAATTTTAATTGATTCGTTCATTTTTATTTTCTCTCGTGCGCATCGATCACAGTGTATGTTTTTGTTAAATTAAGACATTAACTCGTATTTTTTCATCTCAATCTTACAAAAGATTTGTAAGGTAATTGAATTGTTCGTCAATATTTATAGTTATGTTTCGGCAAGATTGGTAGAATCAATTATTTTATTATATTGATACGCTGACCCGCCACGATATGTGGGTTTCTAAGCGTTGAATGCGATACTCGTAAGAGTTGGCTCATACGAGTATGTCCAACAAAGGACACATTAACTACAACCAATAGTTTCACTAACCCACAACAGGTGATAAATGAGAGGTTTCTTCGAGTCTGGTAAATTAGCTCAATGAAAACCTAGGTTTACTTTAAAACTCAAACTCTGTTCCTAGAAAATCAACGGAGATGGAATCTTTGAAAAAAAGAGGCAGAGAGTTATCATGACCAACTTCAAATAAATGAAATGAGATCGAGGAAAAGAAAATTTGAAAAGAATCAGCAGTGATTTTTGAAAGATATAACATTTTAACTGTTTTGTTTTTTATCAGAAATATTTTATGGAAAAAAACTAAAGAAATATACTTTCAATATCAATGAAAAATCTTTATAAATATGTCCTCAAACCCGTTAACTTACTTCCCTACTATTTTAGCACATAATAAAACCTTGAAGTGTATGCATCAAAGGCAATACCGATGGGTTTCAATAAAAAAATAAAACGGCGTCAAGTGTCATCAATCATAGTATAAATAGGCCAAAACCTATAAGATGGTTGTCGTCAAAGAAAAAATACGAGAATTGAATTTTGAATACAAGAGAGCGAGAGAGGAATACTTGGATTCTCTCCGAAAGTAATTCGGAATTGGAATCTCGGTGGGTCCGTGATACTGAACGAATTTTACATACCTAGCTAACAATTTTTGAACCGGTGTAACCGATGTATAAATGATATATAAAAACAAATTTTACATTTATGAATGTATATTTTCATAAATGTAGAATTTGTTTTACTTCCGTGAATATTTCACGGGTTGCAACTAATTATTATTAATGTTCGAGTTGTTATGTTATATAACAATTTGAAATCGCACGATTTTATGAATGATCAAAAAACGAAATCCGCCATTGACCAATCAAATACTGTAACATAGATACACATAAAAAAATAAACAATATTTAATTATATATGAGCGTTATTCTATTTATTACATTTATCTCCGCGACACGTGTTCTTACTTCGAGTCTTCTTTGAGACGGAATGATCACAGTTTATTATGGAAGCAATACTTAGGTCTAATTGGTATCATTTTTCATCAAAATTGTTGGCTGTCTATAAGCCATTTTTTTACTTAATGTCATTGTCAAGAGCTAGCAACACTTGTGGCGATTAATATAATTAGCCGAAAAATTAAGTCATTTTCCAATAAATATTCTTACACAAAGTTTCTCAAAGTTAAAACTGAAATCATTGATATAATAATTTATGTTATTTATACTATATATTGTAATACGTACTACAACAAGGGAATAGTGTGATGGTATGTATTTTTATACTAAGAACTCGCAGTAACATATGTCAGACTATTTTCCGATTTTAATTTATTTAGCTGAGATTACTGTAAATTAAAACAATCAAACATTAAAAATATCGTAATGAGTCATAACTCGAGGTTAGCTCATCGGTAAAAGAAAGTGAACACAGATCTCTTTTGTCTCAGGATTCGATGGGTAACAATACTAGATATTCTCACGAGATTAGTCCAAAGGTAGGCAGGGTAATAATAATTAAACACAGTACTAGATTAAATCAAAATTATTTATTATCGCTACCGGATCAATGACCATGGTAGGAGTAGGTAGAATTTGAATAAATAACTGACTCGAATAACTTATCTTTAAGAGGTTAAGTTTCAAATTATTTTTTTACCATCGCTCGGGGAGCGTCTACATCACAAGAAACAATATCACAAGACAGAAGAGAATTCCTGACGTGGAATTACACTCCAACTAAATTTATACCGTTTAGAATTAGGCTCGACAGTAATTATTAATTAAAAGAATTACAATATAAAACAAACTGGCGTGAACCGAGCAGCACTTTGTTTGGTCCAAAAAGTGACACTCCGTGACGTAAGACCGCCCTTTTCTAGCCTCGTTCTGGAGTGGAGATACCTGCCGACAGAGGTACACACCTGCAGGGAGGCAAACTTCTATCCCTTTGCCGTTTCGGAATACCGCCTCTAATAAATAATAATTATTTTGACCATGATAAATTATTTCCAGAACAACACAGAATTTCGTGATTTGTATTGATTTTGACACGTATTACGCGAATGCCCAGAATTAACGACATTTTAATACTCTCCTATTTGGCAGGCCCGCCACTAAGATCGAAATGGCATCCTCTAGTTCTTTTGGGAATTCTATATCCATTTTGACTTATTAAAATTAAAAATACTCCTCACACATACTAAATTTAATAAAAGTTAATCCAATAACCGAAATATAACATTTAAAAAAAAATACTTCTTTTTGAAAAAAAATGCTTCTGTTTCACTATTTCAAAATACGAAGGAAATACGGGCCTGTTTCTTGCTTTTACCTTTATCCTATTATATTTGAATTACTTTGAAGAATTAAAATTTTCATAAAAGATTAGTGAAGATCAAATTTTACAGAGTATACCCTTTAGTTAAGAAGATTTTATTTTTATTTTCTAGCTTGGATCCGCAAGATATCACATTAGAAAACACTCCTGGGCGGGAACAATCCAGGATTATCCCTGATCTTCAATTACCAACATTATATCCCATATTAATGTTCAGAAAACTAATGTTTTATTATATTCACACTTTATTAGTGGTCAGTTTAATAGTCTGCCTTGTCACACCTATTTCCTATATTAGAAACAATAATAAGATGTGCACATTTCAATACATAAATCAGTTATAACACATTACCATCATACGAGGTGTGACACGCCCGTTCAGCTCCGCCGGCTTCTTAAAGAGGCAACTACTTTTTAAATCTCAGGGATTCGTTGGATTGCTGTAACTCTGAGTAACTCTTTCTCAACTCTCAGGGGGACAAGGTGACACAATTAAACAAAGTATAATTTTAAAACAAAACAGTTTATTATTTTATGGAAAAAAAAAGAAAAAAAATATAAAAAAAACTTGAACGAATGTCAAGAAAAAAAGTTTAAAGTTGGCTACAAAGATTGTGTTGTCAATTAGCGAGGGAGATTTCAATAACAATTTGAATTTAATTTGATCGAGGGTTTAACGTGGGGACGAAATCCAGCATTAAAATAAAAGGAATGATATTCACCGATAATTGAAAATGGAGTCCTGAAGTTCTGTGATATACGAGGAAAACGAGTCTGGCAGTCTTCCGTACAAACACCGTTTCTGGAGAGACGTCTTAACCGCTTCGAGTCTGGTCCCAAAAAAAGGACTGCCCGTGAATTTCTCCTCTTTTATAGCCACATCGCTAGAAAGAGAAGCTACATGTCTTCCATCTCACTTAGAAATACTAGTTTCACATAGTAACCGTCGTAGGCATGAGACTTTATTTTTAAAAGACAATTGAGATCGGTATTCTTTAGAATTCAGCAAGAAGGGTATGTAGTCTAGACGGTTTTTATTACTTTATCTTGGCCCGTATGGATTTTTATGATACTTCGCTCTTGTCTTCTCACAAGAAGGTTTTATTAGTTTACTCTTAGGTCTTATTCCTTTAGCCGTCACCGCTGGCCTTACAATTGAAAACAAACGAAGTAGATTTTATTATAGACCCTTTTTATTTTTAAACAGACAATGACCAAGGAATTCTTTACAATTAGGGATAGGGTCTTGTGCTCCGAAGCGACCACCTAAGTGATCCCTTTTTCGTTGGCCTAATCTTACCGACAGTAATTATTAAAAAAATATACTAAAATATTTTTCCCAGTTACTAACCGAGGGCACGTGTTTCATAAAGCATGATATGTCGCGAATTTATAACCTCGAGGACGCGAAGTATGCACTTCACCAAACACAGTCCTCACAGCCTATCTGTAACCATTATTTGGTTAACAAACTGGTTTTTGGGAGAGTTTTTGATTTTTTTTCTATTTATTGATATAATATATGACACTTAAGTGTCTTTTACGAATCAAAGAAGCATTTACCAAAAAAAAGATAAAACAGCACTAACCATAAAAAACAAACACAACTCGGAACATATACTGCGTATGAGTATGAAATCACTAATGTATATAACAACACTGAAACGAAAAAAATAAACTTCATTAAAAATAAAAATGTAATTTTATTACAAAAAGATATTCAAGACAATATTAAAATGGAATATTAAGTCTCTCAGTAATGCTGGAGAAGAACCCTTTGAAACTCAACATCTACCTCTACAACATCTATCAAACCAGACATAGAGTTTTTTTTGCATTCTTACGATAAATGAATTACCAACTCAACTTTTATAAACAAATTGCTACTGACATATTTGTATTGTCAAAGACCCCGTGTGTTTCTTATAAGAGTGCGGAAACCAATTTGAACCCATATACGAGTATCTGAGCTATCCACCATATTGTGAATGGCCTTGTAAAGAAACACCGAAAGTCAAGTTCAATACGAGTACTATATATCATTGTTAAAACATAGAGTATTTGTAAGGATACAATATTGAAAACAATTAATTTAGAAACAGAAATCCTTAACGCTGTCAAGTGGGGCAAAATTGTGTATCTCGGTCACTATCCGTGGCCTAAATTATCGCTCGTTTCAAGTAATAATGATGAGCAAAGTGGAAGACAAGCAATAGCTTAGGAGGATAAGAAAGAAATAGTCCTGGTTCTGAAATATCAATAACTGGACCAGGCTGGGAATACAAAAATTGTTCAGATTAGCAGGAAACTGTTTGCAATTTGCTGATGTGTAAGATACCGTTTTTGGCGCATGATAGACATCTACGGCCAAAGACGGATATGACTCTCGAAAAAGAAGTGTGATAAGGGCAACAACCGTTGAACCGGAAATTTCGTTGATTTGCTCTTATTTTGATATTTATCAAT
This sequence comes from Odontocerum albicorne, assembly GCA_949825065.1. Lineage (NCBI taxonomy): Eukaryota > Metazoa > Arthropoda > Insecta > Trichoptera > Odontoceridae > Odontocerum > Odontocerum albicorne. Next base: position 16,311,679 of record OX463851.1, on the reverse strand, counting down.
TATATTTTTTAAATATAATTGATAAATATCAAAATAAAATACGTAAATTCCAATAACTAGATAATTCCAATTTCCATGAATAAATTGAACAGATTAGAGGCCTTAGAAATATCCAAGTCAGTGCATTGGAATGAACATCTGGCAAACACATATATTCCTAAGATTTTATCGATGCTTGCTGAAGTTGTCTCCTGCCTTCCTCCACCCATAATACCCAACCCGATATTTTACCGTTAGAAGCATGTACGAGTATGTCGGTACCAATTCGAACAAAATTCGCTCTTGTCTGAGCTCGTCTGATGATAAAGTGAAAACCTTGAAACCCGTATGGTTATACCATATACGCTAAAGTGGAATAAAGTGTTGGACTAAACAAATTACAATACTATATTATATAAATCAATATATTGTTTTTACGTAATAACCCCACCCCGCATTCAATGATAATTTTAAAATATGTTTCATAGTTATACAAAGTGAATTCCTTGTTTTTTAGTGATGTTAAAACTCATATTTGTTTATTTTTAAGCAAGGCCTTTATCTCTTGATAACAGGCTTTTAACTTTTTTCACTCGCTCGTTGAATTTTGATCAGTTTTTTTTTTCATCTTACTATTGCGTACATTTTTATAAGACGGCGTGTTAAAATGACATCATTAACTTTTATCACTATCATTTACTTTTATTCATACACTTCTATGTTTTTTTTTGTTGCAAGAAAATCTAAAATTATCAGACGTGATTTAGAAACTTTTTTAAATAAATTAATCCATGTTTATGTCAAAAGAAACATTTTTGATTGCTTTGTTGCCATATAAATACGAGAACTCGACTTGGAATAAATCATTATCATCATCATGATTTATTCTAAGAATTCGCTCGCATAAGCCTCTTAGCGAGACTGAGGTATACGGTCGGTCAGGGAATACTCTGCTTATGTTAAATATCAGCCCAACCCTTCGAAAATCAATTTCGTGTCGCCAGATTCTTTAACAATTACCTATATATTAAATGATTTGCATTTTTAACGGCCAAGTAAAGAAAAAAGTTTGTAATTTAATTGATAATTCATGCACTGAAATCACGCATTGTGCGATATTTTATAGGAACCCTGACGTTGATTACACATAGGGCGATTTTAATTTATTCAATTTATATTTGAGACGGGCTTAACCCAATAACAGCAAACAACAAGATTGTTTTTTATTAAAAGTCTAAATACATATACAACAAAATGACAAAACGAGAAACATTCCTCATGCTTCCGTGTGAATTAGTTCAGTTCAGTCACCAGCAAAGTTTAATCCTCAATTTATCACCCGAGATATGAAAGATCTCGATATTAGAAAGTTAATTCAACAAGGCAATTCCGTGTGCAAGTGGTGATGCTCTTAATGGCTTAGTTAGCGTATACGGCACCGAAAACAATCTAATTCAAGATTACGTAAACAATTCGTGATGGAAACAAAGATTTGGTCTTGGCCTGATTTAGAATTTATTGAATTTATCTATTTTTATGATTAATGGGGTAGTTTATTTTATTATATTAGGTTGTCTGGACGAACATGACGTATTTTGCATGTCCATTTTCGACCATTAGCTGTGTTCCAGTCGTTGGTCATACAAAACGTGTTTTGTGTTCTATTCATCAGTTGGCATCTAGAAAACGTTATTTTAGTGGATTTTTTTCGAACGTGGATTAAGATGGAGAGTTATATACTTGACAAACAATTTAAACGAAATTGCATGTTGTACGAATACTGTCGAAAAAATAATGCAATAACTGCAACTAAAAACATTTGCGACACATTTGGAGAACGTTTAACTGTTTGGCAATGCCAAAGGTGGTTTAAACAATTTAAAAGGGGGGATTTTAATCTAAAAAACAATCCTCGAAGTGAAAAAGTAGTGAAAGTGGATGATGACGTATTGCGTACAGAAATCAAATCAAATCCAACACTGACTATACGACAATTAGCTGACGAGCTTGGATACTTAAAATCTAGTGTGCAAGATAATCTGAAAAAAATCGGCAAGACTGTGAAGCAGGGCGTATGGATACCGCACGGTCTAACGGATGAGGCCAAAGCGGTACGCCAGCGCATATGTGAAGATTTAATTGAAAAAGAGACAAACACTCCGTTTTTATACCATTTAGTGAACGGAGACGAAAAGTGGGTGCTATATTGGAACCAACGACGTTAACGCCGATGGCTTTCAAAGACGCAGGTACCAAACCGACCCCTCGACCGGGTCTAACTGTAAAACAGTGCTTTTGAGTGTATGGTGGGATGCAAAAGGGATAATTTATCACAAAGCCCTTCCTTACGATAAAACAATTACGAGTGAAGCTATGTTTACTGTGCCCAACTCCAAAATTTTAATGCAGCAATAAGGCTAAAAACCCTGTTTTTTTCAATCGACATTCAATTTTATTGCCACACGACAACGCCCGACCCCATACATCGAAGATGACTGAAAATAAAATAAAGGAGCTTGGATGGAAACTATTCCTCACCCACCAGTCCCAATTTAGGTCCATTAGATTTTCATTTATTTAGATCTATGCAGCACTATTAAGCTGAAAAAATTTGCACTTCAGAAGAAGTGAAAAAAGCATCGAGGAATATTTTGCGTTCCAATCTACTAAATTTTATTCTGATAGTATTAAAAATTTGTTAAATAGATGGATGAAGGTTGTGTCTACCGAAGGAGAATATATTGTATCGATGTACTTAATAAGGTTTTTTTTATTACCTCTTTCATTTAAAAAGCGACATTTTCGTCCGAACAACCTAATATTTTTTTTTCATTTCGTTTTATTTTGTTTTAAGAAAACCTATCTGTGTTTTAGTAAAATTCTCTAGCTTTTGTTTAAAGTTAAATTCTAAATGTATTGTTATTATGGCCGGACTTATCTACATCTATGTTAAAATATTCAACAAGATATTAGCAACTGCTCAGTTTGTTGGATTCTGAACATAACATATTATTGTACTTGAAATCAGCTAAACCATATTTCACATAACTATACCATATTACCGAATAAAAAAATTATTCCATTTTAAGTATCTAAGTTTAAATATAATATTGAATAAGTTTAAAAATCCTGTTTTTTTTAATACATGGCTGCTCCATATTCTTTCATAAAAAATATTTTCACTATACTCATAGGAAAAATATTTCATTAAATTTGAAACTGAATTAATGAAACAACAAACCAACAATCGGATAAATTTCAACATAAGAAAATATCATAAAAACCACAAAGGCAACCGTGGAATGAAACACAACTAAAAGCTTAATTGAAAAGTTACACTGAGGGCACATTACTATTCCAAATGCTAGTAGTTGGACTATGCTGGTAATCAATCATTTCCACCGGTTTGCGGAGCTTAAGAATAAATTGAAGCATAAAACAAAGTCTAAAGCCCTCGGTGGTAATTCTACTTGTGAAGGTTTTACCCTTTCACCGCCGGAATAAACTTCAGTTTAATAAAAGTAATGATATATTCCATCATTCATTCACATTCAAAGCTACTGTTAGACATTGTTAACAAATTCAGAAGGATAAATAACAAATTATTCTGAACTTGCTAACGAAGAATACTCTAGTTGTTTAGTCACATAGCACATAGATGACTGGAGAACTTAGAAGAATGTTTAGTCACATAGCACATAGATGACTGGAGAACTTAGAAGAATAATTAACCACTTGGGATACGATACGGGCTGACATTTATTTTTCATGTGACGATTATGTAAGTAATTAGGTCATAGAGCAGATGAATGTGCATTACTCGTGACAAGTATAATAAAAGGTACAGGAAAAAAGGGAGTCAAAGTCGAATATTCTAAAGATCAAACATGTACACTGGCTGAAGACGATAAGAAACATAAGGTAATGAATGAAAAAAATATATGGATTTGGAAGAGGTCAAGTATGTGTGTCGAGAAAGTAACGTCTGGCTCTCTGTTCACTCTACTTACCCCAACATGGAAATGGCGTAATGGATGTAAAATTTAGCAAACATATGAATATTCTTTTACAAAATTATATGTATTTCACTGGTCATAAGAGGGTTAAGTTTTATTATTTACATTTATATATTTATTTAAAAGTCTCGCATCTTCTTTTCGTCTTCGATTTTTCTTTTAGACTTGTTCTGATATTCAATGAATACTTTACTAAGATGGATGAAATAGTTTTTTCACTTAGAATTTATTTATTTTTTTCTTTTGGAGCTATAACGGCGTTGTATAATTGACTTAACATTAAGGTAATAAACAATCAAACCCGAACCGTATTTTTTCAAAATTATTTTATGACGAATTTTATGAAAAGGTAACTAATGATTATTTGTAAGATTATTTAAAATATTACTTAATCTATGTAGTCTGATGACTACATAGATTAAGTAGTATTTTATTATTTAATCAAATTAAATATATTATGTACTCGTATAAAACCGTGCCTTGATAAATTGTTTAAATAAAGGATTTTTATTAATTTCATCCTGCAACATAACTATTTATATCTGATGATATGAAAATATAAAACATATAAAATAACACATACTGACGCCCGTAAATATTTAATTACAACGGATATTTATTTTTCAAATTAAATTATAAATTGCATAAAAAACAAAAAAAGTGTTGAAGTTGGCAAGTCGAAGAGAGTAAATAAAATAAATAAGTAATTCGTATTTCATGTATCTTAGAAAAGGTGTTTTTTTCGCTTTGTGGTGTCATGTTTATGGTATATTTTTTTAGTAAAATAAATAAAACGCTTGTTTTTTATTTCGTATTCACCACTGTTTTATTTGAGTTCAACTTCATTTGACGAGGAGTAATGAACTCAAAGAAAACAGTGGTGAATACAAAATAAAAAAAAAGTGTTTTATTTATTTTACTAAAAAAATTTAAGTTACTTTTAGCTAATGCTTAACGAAAATGTATATATTGTTATTTCCAACAACCATTACACAACAATAAATTACAGAAGTATAATGTATAAACTGTAAAGCATATGAAGTAGTTTTGATGTTTAAAGATAAAAATGTAAAACTGATTCAAAGTCAAATAAAATCTTACTTGCATTCAAAAATTAAAAATTATAAGCTTTCTTTCTTTTTAAAAAACTTTGTAAAGCAGCTCTAAATAAAAATTAAAAGCAAAGCGTTAAAAGAGCTTTCAAAATTATGAAGCTTAAGCCGGCCATACACATGATCTCCGATTCTTGGATGTTAGCGACGTTAGTGTCTTGCGGTCCATGGGATACGGAGCATCCACCTTCAACATCATATCCTCCATCACAATACAATACATTTTACCGCATTTATACTCCTCAAATTATTATTTTCATTATTCACTTCCATATATCAACGTGAGCAACAACACATTAGTTTGCACTATAATTTATAAACATTTTACTTTTAAGGCTTTGTGACCTTATTTCCTTCTGCAACAAGTTTTTTGTACCACAATTTGTTGAAAACATTTATCTATGCATAACAAATACTTATAGAATCAAAAAAATTTAAAACAATCATTTTTGACTTCTTTATTTATATTATTTCATCTATGCGTACTGTTTTTCAATCAACTGTGAGGAGTATTTTTTTAATTTAACTAAATTCAAAATGGATATAGAATTCCCGCAAAGTTCGTCGGACGCCATTTTGAAATAGTTGTCGGCCTACAAATTAGGAGAGTCTTCAATAGGCACAGGGATTGAACTCTCAAGGTTTGCCGACGGGATCATGCAGGTGGGTAATGACGCGTTCTCCGCCCTGGCCACCCGTTCGGCTTCGCCGAGGGCCAGCGTTTTTGCTCTCTTTCCGGCCGTTTACTAGTGCAAGGTCAGTAATATTCACAAAATTCGGCGTTGTTCTGGAAGTAATGTTCCATGGTCAAAGGAACAAAAATAAATAATAATTATTGAATAGATGCGGCAATTGATCGCGAAAAGACATTGAAGTTTCAACGAAATACCGCTCGTGGCAGGTGTTTTCGCCGGCGTCTCCTATCCCCTCCACAAAACTTGGCTATAGAGGGGGTGGTCGCCCACCGCTGAGCTCATTTCCGGGTCCGAACCAATAGCTATAGGGTTCACGCCCGTTTGTTTCACGTTGTAATTCTTTTATTTAATAATCACTCTCGAGCCTAATTCAAATAGATCTAAATTCAGTTAAGGTGAGATTCCCAACCAGGAATTCTCCCCTATCCAGAAGCTGCGTCTGTTACATCAGGATCTGACCCCTTTCTACTTCGGCTTCCATAATTACCGGAGCCAAATACGCAGATGCATGTTGCCTCATACTCCCGCCTTCACTGATACCACTTTGGAAGGTCCCAGCTGCCGTCACGCTGTTCCTGGAGAATTATCCGCCTGTCATCTGTGAATTTTCTCCGCGTTCCACACGCGGATCAGGGGCCTACCGCCTACGACACCACCACGCTTCAAACGACCAGTATTCTGCCCTGGACTTCGTGTGCGGGGAGAAAATGGACACGTTAGCCGTCAAATACGTCATAATAATATATAAGGTATTGTGAATCTATTTCATTGTAATTCTTTGTTAATTTCACTACCAATTTCACCTTATTTTGTGCGATCGACGCTCCTCAAGCGATTAATCCAAAATTGATTTAAACTTAACCTCCAATCTGGGAAGTTATTTGAGCCAGTAAGGCTAAAGTAAAAAACAATCTTGACACAACCCTGCCAAATAACTTATTTTTTGCCACAATCATCACATTGCGTGTATAAAATAAAATGTTAACGTTTAAATCTGACACTTAATGCGTCTCGTTTCACTCTTTATCTCATCTAAAAATGAATCACTAATTATAATACGCTAATGAAAATAAGTTATATACACTGTATTACCAGTAAGAAAAAACACCTATGCAGCGTTTCCATCAAATGTAATTCAACATTATTTTTTACACACTATTTTTCTTAAAATAAGAGTTTAATTTAAAGAAAAAATATTTAATATTCTGAAATCAAGAAGCCTGATAAAAGACAGCAGTCAGTGATGCATCCTCACCAATCATAATTAATGTTTGTTTACGTGTTTATTCAAAGTAAAGTGTCTATCGAATGCATGTTATATTATAATATATTGCTATGGGAATCATGTTTTTTAGCTATCAAAACCGTACAAATGTCAGTAAAGGGGAAATCTAATTTATGATTGCATGAATATTTTTTGCTTAGTTTGGTCTATTTATTACTTTCTTCAATACTCAAATAAATTAACTGGAATGGTAAACTGGTAACGATTCCAGTGTTTTTTAATACTTTCAGTATCTCAAAAATCCTAACACAACATTAATTCACCTCTTTTAACGTTTACGATTCACTTCTATACGTTAAAGTTGGCACGCATCTGACCATTTTATTTTTCCTAAAAGATTCGCTTACCAACGCGCTGTGGCGAAAAATAAAAATATCAACATTTTATGCTCAATATTCGGCAGATTACTTTTTTGATGGTGGATTATTCCTTTTTTTACTATTTTGTGACCATATATGGTATGTTAACACAAAATGCATATTTTTATATTTATTATAGAAAATTAAAACCAAACTAAACTCTAAAGAGATTTAACGAACAATTTAAGGAATTAACGAATTCTCATTAACTAATCTAACGGATTACATAGTGTATGAGTCCCAGATACTTATGATATTTTACTTCATTCAAGTTTGTTGTATGCAGTATCCAAGCCACAATGCAAACTTTACATGAGATACTTTCAATGGGTAGCACATTGTTTGAGGTATGAAGTGAAATGTGTGAACTGAAACTTTCAACAATGCAGAATGACAAACACACGAAAATAATGCACCACGTTGTTTCTCAAAGGAATGTCCTTTCGATTTGTCTTCGAGTGCAAATTTTATGACATAATCTGATACCTTAAAGATAAATATGATATATTGTTCAGTTTCATGCAATGGTGCTTCAAAATATAACATAACGGTAAAAAATATTTCAAAATCCCATAAAAACATCGGAATATGTATTTTTTAGGACGTTTTAGTTGATAAAACGCTTGTTTTTTAACACAGGGTTTGCAGTTTTGATTCCCGTTCACACACAGATTTTTTGAAAATTGTTCTTATCTGGTTTCTCTAAATGCTTCTTTAAACATCTTTTTGGTTGGTTGAAAGAGATTGCCAAATAACATTAAATTCAATTGGCTGTAATATAAAAATTATCTTCTGCGTTGTGAACTCAATGCTGAGGAACGTCACCCACAGTGAAATTGTTAAACATCATGCACATTCTTCTCCAATTCTGGCATTCCACTGTCCACATAGCTTGTGGCGAAGGCAGGCCCGGAGCACTCTTCATCTGGATGCTTCATCACCGCACAGGTAAACTACCTCTGATCCTGGGACCTTCTACATTACCAGTTACCATGAGTGTTTTCATATTTTCTTCGCACGAAATATGACCATAGAACTAAGGAATGCACCAAGTACATAATGTTGATAGACTGTTTCAGACGTAGATATTTATAATAATAACTCAATGGAAATATTTTTCGTTTACAAACGTACTAATATTATTCCAATATTATCATAATATCTATTTCTGACAATATTGTTCGAAATAAAGAAAAAACCATTCAATATATGTTAATGTTTACCGTTACCCAATAGACAAATAAAACATTTGCCCCAGAATAAGCATTTTTATAGCAATTTTTAGCTTAATTAAGAATTATTTTATGTAATCGTGAAAACATATCGTCAAAATCTCGTAAAGGCAAGTATTGCGATCTCCGAGATTTTAGTAGTTACTAAAAAAAGTTTCAAGTAACAGAACGGTTGTTGTTCCTTCTTACACTGTCTCTTTAGGAATCGATCGGGTTCCGTTACAATGTAATTGTACACTCAAAAGTTTAGTTAATTAAGTCACGCAGTGATAAAAGGGTTGTCTACGGGAGGGGAGTTTCTCCTATATTTTCTTAGCGAAATGAGATCTAGAGATCGATCTGTGTCGGCACATTATTTGCGATAGGGTGAAGGGATGAAAGGAAAGAAAAGTTTTGCAGTCGAAGCTACCGTAGATCGAGTAAAATTAAGAGACTCAGTAATTCGGAATACCTCAAGGAGAGTTGATAAACGTGCTCTGATGCAAGGTATGAATTTAAACTTAAGTCATTTTTATGAGAACTATTGTTTATGGCTGCTTAAAATGCCTTTAGCTCCCACTAAGTATTATTATTTTTATTTTTTGATCCACTTTGCATGGATTTCTCCTGTTACACAAAGAAGGTCTGCTTCTGGAGTTAGCTTATTCGTTAGGAAGAATATCAGCCACGATTATTCTCATACTGCTAGGCGGCGCCGAGAATATATCCACAGTGTCATTCAGTTGGTTCAATATCTCTATACTACGCGTGACTGAGTGTTTAGCCATAATATTCATTCTGTTAGTTAGTATGTAGAACAGAAGGTGATTCCTTGCACGGCTATATTTATTAGGTACATATAAACATAATGCTTCTAGAATCGCGGGACTGTTAACGCAACCTTGAAAAACCTTTAGTGGGAATATCGCAATGAATTCTTGCCGTCTTGTTTCGAGGCTTCTATAGTTACGCACCGTGAGAAGTTCAAGATGGTGAGCATATTTTGGGTAATCGCCCTTTGTTCTGTACCATAGATATCTGAGAAGTTTTTTTATATTTGTTCTATGTTGTTTTTATATTTGAGCTGATGAGTACTCCAAACTGTAGATGCATATTCTAATTTGGTTCTTATTAGATAATTATATAAGTTTCGAAGTATATCGGCACTGTTAAATTCTCTTAATATTCTCATTATAAAACCGAGAAGTTTGTAAGAGTCCGGCATCAAATGCGAGACATGGTTAACGAACATGAGTTCGACGTCAAAAGTTACGCCCAAATATTTGAATTCAGAAACTCTGTTTAATGCCACTCCCTGTATAGTCTACTGATGGTGGATTGGTGAAAACGATCAACTATAGGATTCACAGACAAACTTATTTATGTTAAACAGGATATGATTTTGCTCAGTTTAGGAAACTAGAGAGTCTAGGTCCTCTAGTTTCCTGAACTGAGCAAAATCATCGCAGTCGTGAATGACCGGAGAGTCACAGTCGTGAAGTGAATTAATATTTTTGAAAATTTTCAAGTCGTCAGCGAACAATAAACATGTCGAGTGACTTATGAAATTTTGAATATCGTCTAATAATATGAGGAATAGCAGGGCACCTAAATTAGATCATTTTGGTATACCAGATCTTGCGATGAATTCCACAGAAGACTTGTTCCGGATTGTTACGTATTGTCAGTTTGCAAGAATTTTATACTTTTCAACACTTCTTCCTTAGAAATAGAATGGAGCGATATGCTTCTGCTGTCTGATGGACTGTTTAGTATATTTTTAGGTTATATTTAATCCTCGAATCTAGATAAACTGATATTCTGGTTCTGATACATGATTCTGAAATCTTTTGGGGGTCTTCGATAAAACTGTATCCCAGTTTCTTAGATTTGAGGCTAGTTTTGTTCGTTTTTATATTATTGACATGATTCCGAATATTCGAAGGGTTGTTTCGGATGTCTGTCTCTATCTTGGCTAAATACTCATGACGCGATTGTTTTATTTGAGTTTTTAATTTGGCTCTCAGCCTCGAGTATTCTAAGTAATCAGCCTGGTTTCTGCTTTGAAGATAATTATTATGAAGTTTGTTTTTATTTTTGAGACCTCGGATTATATCGACATTGAACCAAACTGGATAATTGGGAAAATTTGGTAGCTTATGTTTCTGTGGAACGCAGATATCCAGCGTTCCGTAAATGACACTATGGAAGTACTCTACGGCTTCATCAATATCATATGTACTATACTATACAGATTGTTCCAATTGAAATGTAGTAAAATGTTATATAAATGTAAAAAAGTTGCCTTATACGTTAGTAGTTATACTCGTATGTAAGGCCTGAGACGCGCGGGGTGGAGGGAGGAGCCTTGGGTGGTGGAGGGCGATAGTTGCGGCCCCTTCCTATGCCCACACATCTCACCTGGATCTCAACGGAGGGTGTTGGGTGATGTTTATCCTCTTTTACAAAGCACTCCAACGATCTGTCCACCTTGCAGTTGGTATTGCTTAATACTAGGTCTAGCATATTGCCGTATTCTTTTTTTATATAATTGTATTGGACAAACTCGTCAGATTGAAGAAAACAGTCATAATCCAAGAACACTTCCGTGGATTCGTTATTCAAATTAAAATCTCCTATACTTAAAACATTTTTGTTGCGTAGCCTAGCGTTGTCCGAATTTAGAAAGTCATAAAATGTTTGTCTGGTTTCGTCGGCACCCGTGCACTCTAAGTAAACTGCACAGATATAAATGATTGTATTGTTTATCCGACACCTCACCTAGATATCTTGGTCCTTTGAAATTTCTAATTCAAGTATGCGTTCGTAGGGGATCCGCTGGTTTACAGCCAGAAACATCTCGCGCCCGCGCTCGCCTGCGTCACTTCGAAACACATGGTATGCACTCGTCTCAAATAGTTCTCCCTCCTTCACAGATGGACACAACCAGGATTCTGTGAGCGCTATTATGTCCACATTTTGTAATAGCATATTGTCCCGGAATTTTTTAATTTTGGTATTGAGACCTCTAACATTTTGATACAAAATTCAAATTTTTCCTGTTTTGCTCATTTTCTACACTTTTAGCTTTTAAAAATATGAATTTTGAGACAGCTATCCTAACTGGCCAACTAGCAGGGTCGTTGAATTTTTCAACTAGCTGCTCGGGTACTCCAATTTTGTTTTATTGTAGGGAGTTTTTCGATTTGGAAGTCTTCTTTGTCAATAGACCTTAAATATGTCAAAATATCGTTCGTGGTTGTCTCTGGGACAAATCCCCAAACATGTAGAAAGACTGCCCTTTTTACAGCATTCAGATGGGTATTTCTTTTGGAACCGGTAGTTACTGCTGGCCTTTTGGTCTTCTGTTTGACAAGTTTCCAGTCACTCGAACCATTGGGTGCTGAATCGTCAGAATCGGTGGGTAAGTTTTGCCTTGTAACCTCTGAGTAGGTTTTTGGATGTTCTTCGTTAGTTTTGTTTTTTGTAACTTCGGCTGGAGCTGCTTCTTAAGTTTTTTAGTGGATTTGATCCTTTATCCAGCGACATATATTTTTGGGGTCGCAGCTTTGTATTCGGGTAGTGGTTAGGTTTAAAACTCGCCCTTGGCTCGGAAATAGATCCCCCAACTCTAATGGTTTGGCTTCACTTCGTATTCACCGACACTTTTGCCTCAAGGGCTACTATCTTCGTGCACAGAGATATTATTGTATTGTCTTGAGTTTTGAGTAACTCAATTTCACTACTTACACAATTTTCAAGACAAGAGATTTTGCAAATGAGAGACTTTAGTTCTCCTCTCAATTCCAATACAACTCCGGTAAATTCTTCGATCATAGCGACCCTTGATCGAGTCATTTTATACATATTAATATTAAATATTTTTACTCGCACATTTAACTTTTCGTCAATTTTCGACGAGTTGGATGGAGCACGCGGCACTAAACGTCCGTTCAGGTAGAAGCTTGGGTAGATTTTTCCTAGACATCCCATAATATTCGGCTCTTCCTAAATTTATTTGAGTTATGCGTTTGTATAAATACAACAACAAATATATACAAGTATACATACACTATATCACACCGCTTCCCTATGAGGATAGGCAGATAATATGAAACTCCAAATTTGTCTAAAACTCACCACCTCTTTCGTCTTATCTGCATCTATACTCACACAACTTCTACTTTTTTTTTTACTATTTATAAACCGTTTTTTAAAATATCTTTCACTTTATCCAACCATACTTTCCCAGGCGTTCTTCTAATTTAATAAATATACTTGACCAACTCTATGATTTATCATCATTCTTCACTTACACTATCAATGTACTCGTATATCTATCTGCAAACATTATTTTTCGATATTTATAGTTCCTTAATTCATAAATCAATGTAAATATTAAATGGTTGACATAACACGCGCTTGTTTTACGATTTTTTAGAATTTAACAACTCAGTCAAAGCATCATCGAGTCAAATGTATAGTATGCTCCATTGTCGTTGTTTCTAAATAAAATATCACATTAAGTACACTTTGTTTTTCAGTTTATTAAAGAAATCTTTTAAGCGCCGCAAAATATATTGAGGGAAAATTACTAAAAAGTATGTTTAAAACCATGATACCATTAAAGAATTACAAGTTTACTACTTACTAGGCTTTTGAGACAGGAATAATGCCTGTTACATTCGGGTAGATATCTTAATTATTACGTCATCATTATGATGTGCGATGATAAATGTTAAAATATATTTAAGAAAGTGGCTCTTTTACTAGTGGAGAAAGAAAACTGAAGAACTCTTGGAAATTTCAACAATCGCATATAAGTGACTGAATGAGGAAAAAAATATGAATGAGGTTCTCTCTATCCACAAAATAGTTGGGTTTTGCAATACCATGTCAATTTTATCGGTAAATATTCTGCGTTTCGCCTTTTTCATTAAAACTTTTTTAATTGTAAAGAATTCCTAACAAATAACTAAATGGTTGGAAGGGATTGCCACGTGACAATAAGCCGGATAAGTTATATTGTATACACCAAAAGTGTCATACAATACAATACAACCACAATATCCTAGGGTGGAAAACAAGAGGTCTACCATAAAGCCACCTGGGTTGTCTCATCAACCTGTCCAATAATCCATCGAGGATTGGATTTTTTGATACATGTTAAGACTTTTGCTACCAAATAATACACCATGTCCCAACTTTACAAAATCATGAGTCTAATTTAATTGAGTAACCTTTTGGTTCTGGAGGAATGCGCTTTTATCCGATTATATTAAATAAATATTAACATATATGTAAGTGTTCTCAACATGCAAATATTTTAATTGGAGTGTCTTATTTAATGATGAAAAGAAATGTTAAACCTAATTTCTAATGAGAAATTCCCGTGCCTGTCATTGGGTCTATGTAGGGGTAACGAACTATGCCTCTAACACGAATGGAATAATAATTTCTTGGGTGTATTATGCTGACATAGCCTACGAGCAAGTAACAGTTTATTCCTTTACATTGCAAGAAACCCATGTTTTTAGTTAGTTATCCTTCAAATGAAGCTGATTTGTTACCATTTCATTTAAAAATAAAATATAATAAATTATAACTCCAACATCGAGGTATAAATAAAACAGTCGTTATAACAAAATTTTATGTTCAAAATAAATCAGAAAGTTCTGAAATTTTTTACTTATTTTTCAGCAAGAGGGTAAAAAGAGGCAGAATGCGGTGAAAGTTGACGTTGTTTAAACTGTCCGGTATTCGAAATCGATAAAAAATCTTCAATCCATCATTCAAATTTACTAAGTTCTGTCACACCTCTTTCCTATTTAAAACAATATTAGGTTGTACACAAAAAAAATACATATATTAGTTATAAAACATTACCAACATGTGAGGTGTGACATATTCCGTTAGCTCCGCCGGCTTCTTATGAGACAAGAACTCTTTAGATCTCTGGGGTTTGTTGGGTTCCCTTAACTCTGAATAACTCTCTCTCACTTACAACAGGACAAGGCGACTCAATTTAAACAAGTATAATTTGGAATGAAACAGTTTATTATATTGTAAAAAAAAAGAAAAAAAAGAAAAAAAATAATATATAAAAAAAACTTGACGAAATGTCAAGAAAAAAAAGTTTAAAATTGGCAAGAAAGAATGTGTTGTATTTATCAAGGGAGATTTCAATAACAATTTGAAATTACTTTACTCGGTGGGTTTTTAGCGTGGCGACGAAATTCACATTAAAAATAGGAGGAATATTATTCACCCGTAATTAAGATGGCGTCCTGGACTTCTGCGATACACGAAGAAAACTAGTCTGGCTGTCCTCGGTACAAACACACTATTCCTGGACAGACGTGCTAACCGCGTCGTATCTGAAGGCAGAAGGGGGCTCCTCGATGGAGGTTCGGGCCTTTTATAGTCACTTGCGAGAAAGAGATGCTACATGACTTCCTTCTCTCTTTAAAAAATACTATAGCTGCCTGTTAGACCCGAGATTATAAGGAAGGACAATTGACTTCGGCATTTCTATACAATTCAGCAAAGCAAAAGAAAAAAGGGTCCATGTCTAGACTCTACTTTATCTTTTTTAAAAGACAATTGAGGTCGGCATCTCTTAGAATTACTCAAAAGGATATATCGTCTAGACAGAATTTAGTGTTTCCTTGAACAATGGATTTCTTTTTATGACCGTGCTTTTGTTTTCACAGTCGTTTACCGATGGCCTTACAATCTCGAATGTAGTTTTACAACCCGAGCCGACCACCTAAGTTGCCGCTGCACTATTTCATTTGTATAACCAAAACAAAATTACACCCATTATAGGCCCCTTTTCTTAAACAAACAATAACCATGGGATTCTCTATAATCCAGGATATAATCCTGTACTGCAAGGCGGTGAGCACTTAAAATAACATCCTCTCTTTTATTGGTTTAATCCTAGCGACAGTATTAGAAATATACTAAATTATTTTGTTTCGAGAAGCCAGTTTCAGGAGCATGCAAATAGTGGGAATTTAGTCTTGGGGACGTGAACTATGTAATTACTCAAATACCGTCCTGACACCCCACCCTAAGTTAGCGAAAGAACAAAAAAAAAACAACAAAAAAAAAAAAATTATCCTCCGTATATCACAGACGCATCAGTCCGAGGGATGTTTCTAAGGAGCGAGGGGTGTATGTACCCCTCACCGGATACGGTTTCGTGGCCGATTTATCTCTAGTCAGCATTTGCCATAGGTGTAGTCTTAATTGGTGTAAGACCGACCACGAGGAAGGAAACCACGTAAAACCTTTCCTTGACTAGGCTCCTAAACAATTTAACTTCAACACATAGGCGGTTACACAGGAGCGGGAAACAATCCTTCCCAACTCCTTACACATAAAAAAAAAACAATACACAATGGTACAAGATTACAGGAATTGATACAAAACAAAACAATGCACAATGGTACAAGATTACAGGAGTTGATACAAAACAAAACAATGCACAATGGTACAAGATTACAGGAAATCGATACAATATTAATAAAATCAAATCACACAAAAAAGAAATTAAAATAATACTATACAATCGGGTAATATAATTATTAAAATATTAAACTGCAAGGTCAACTAACAATCAAATGTTGACCAAGAGGGAAACAAATCAGTTAAGCCATTCTCTCATTACAATATTCTGAGAAATGGACACAGCTTAACCAAAATAATAAAACAAATCTGCAGTCTTCTCCCAAAGGCTGACTTTAGTGGGTTCACTGTAGGTCACGGGCCAACCTATGAACCAGCTGATCTTCAAAGGTGATTCCTGAAATTCTCCCCTTTCAATGTGGATTCTCTTCAAAGGTGATTCCTGAAATTCTCTCCTTTCAATGTGGATTTCGTCCAACCAACCACCCACATGGCTCAACACAAAATTACAATCCCACTTCCCTTGATACACCAAAGACAACACTTTACAACACAATCCTTTCCTCGCCCTTCCCTATACTGCACAGTCGGGAACCGATAAATTTTAAAGCGGCCCCATATCACGGGCGCTTCTCACAATACGACCGCCCCTGGCACACAGCACAAGACGGTCCAAACTTCCGGCCACTTCCGGGCGAAATGACAACAACAAAGATAACAATAAATTTCGCAATTGCCAATATTCATCATTTACAATTCTCAAGAGGTTCACACAGAACCTTATACGTTAAATTACAAATATCCTATGGTTCACACAGAACCATTTTCGAGGACTTGTATCTCCTTAAGTTCACACAGAACCTTACACATAACTTGGGTTTCCTCAGACTCCAAGGTCTGGACAACCGTTGCAGTAACAATTCACCACCACACAGAATGGTAACTGTATAAATGGAGCCTTAGTTCCTTTAAAAAAAAATACAAAACATAATACAAAATTGGCGAGTAGCCCCGGTTGAAAGCAGGACGCGTCTACGGACCCCCAGTACAGAGCCAAGAATCACGTGATACCACATACACAACTTTGGTCATCTAGGATCCGAGCGACAGACACGCGACCCTCACGAACCGAAGCTACCCTAGCCCGAAACATGAGCATGACAGAACACATCTGTAATCGCAATCGCTAATGTGGGTTCATGAGGCCCGTGATGGAGACGCACAGCAATCCATCCCAGATGTATTCTCAGGCCATCTTCAAAACCTTTATCGGTTGGGAGGCTAGCTTCTCCCAACCCGGACTCTTAAGGCTGCCCAGGGCCTCTCGGTTATTCACACCGAGCCAAAGTAAGGAGACAATAATAAACAACAATGACAGGGAATTCAATTTACCGAGCGAGACCCACCATACGTCCGACCACAAGGGCACGGGTTCGTTTCGAGATTTCACTATCCAAGAAACGCAGCCCCCAGTCATAACGCATGCTGCCAACGCTACAGCAACCAGAGCTCCTATCCCAAAACTCAAACAGAGCAAACAATACAACGGTAATCATCGTAACAGTTACATAAAATCAGTCAAAAAACAGAACAAAAATACAACGGCAATTACCGTAACAGTTACATAAATTCTGTCAAAGTTCATTCGAGAACGCACCATACTCTTATCCTTATTCCTCCCAGCAGCACCACTACAACCTCCACATTTCCCATAAACCTTTCATCGCGCTGCCTCACAGGCTACCTTGCGACCCCGTACTCGGTGAGTGCTTTGACAGAACAAAATATATTATAATATTTTACACACAACAAAAAAAATAATTAATCATTTTTATTTCAAATTATATACTCCACACTCAACAGGAGTCGACTCGTCAACAAGATGACTTACTTCAATACTATAGCCCTTCAACACCGTGGAATGCTACACTTCCCCAACAAGAAAACTCCGAACACATCAACGGCTATTATCATCATGGAACCCCGTCCAAAAACTAACATTTACTGCGTGCAACTATCCGAAACGGATATTCCACTGTACCATCTGTACAATCTTTTCCAAAATTTAACTCGGTGGAAGGCAACACCTACTCCATAGCACTACTGAACAATTCTACTGCTATTAAACTTGCGGACCACCGTCCAGCGATAGCATTAGCGCAAAGCAATTATCCACGATGGATACTCTACTGAATCCTCAGTACAATCTTTGGAACGCTACTCCCGGGGGAAGGGTACACCCCTCCGTCAAGAAGTTCGGAATACCTCACGAATTCTTACCAGATAAGACAACAATTAGGAAGACAATCCTATTCTAGGCTCTCAGCATTCCGCCACTCGTGGTCTAGGCTCAGGTTCATTGAACGCCAGGTATTCTTTGGTGAAGTCACCGGGTTGAATACCAGCCCATACATAAAACATATGGAAATGAATCCATACGAGATTGCCCACGGCCAGCTCACTTATTCATTCACCCTTGTGCAATAATAAATTCGCACCGGTGACGTCACTTGACATACTAAACTGTCATTCACCAAGGAACCCGACAGTGTATACCCTCAAGGTATATAACAAAATATTTAATTTAATTATTTTAAGAACCATTTTCCTAACCATGAATGACTCCCAATTAGGCGCTGACGAACCCATCACTACACTGTCAACTATCAGCTCATCTATAATCCACCCGGGCACAGAAGCTGTGCTCAGGACCGGACCCATCTTATATGTTCGCGTCCTTATCGTGTGACGACGGACTCACCGCATAAGGTCTATTCTAAGCTATACTGTATTCAATAGTCAATCTATATAGTATATGCAACTACTAAACTTCAATCGTTTTCTAATAAGAGAATAACCCCGGTATTCCTTCCTTCTTACAAGACAAGAATGGTAAATCAAATAATTTGACTCTAGGTCACGCTTTCCAGTTCCAACCGAGTTCCAAACTGAGTTCCCAACTCCATTTCTGGTAAAACGACCAGAATTTTATAATTTCCAGCTATCACCTGGCCACGCTTTCCAGTCTACAATGAGAGAATACACTATCAACTTTCCTGTTACTACAACCACAAAGAGGCTATACTCGCACTCTGGTTACCTAGCCACGCTCTTTAGTTCTACGGAGCGAGTACTCCTCTAACGCTCTGTTTATTAAGACAATAGAGGGCTCCATGCACAATTATTGGTCACCCGACCACGATCTTTAGCTTAAAGAGTGAATACTCTTCTAACGCTCTCTTCATTAAGACAGAGTTATCTACTCAATCACTGGTCACCCGACCACGCTCTCTAGTTTCTAAAGAGAGATTACTCAAATAACTCTCTCGTTATTACAACGACAACGAATGCTACACTCGACCTCATGTCACCTGACCACGTTCTCTAATTTCAAAAGAGATAATACAAACTACTTTCTCGTTATTACCACGACAAAAGTGACTTTACTCGACTTCTTGTCACTTGGCCACGTTCTTTAATTTCAAAAGAGATAACAAACTAGTTCTTTCGTTTTTACAAAGACAAAAGAGTGCTATAATCGACTTCCCGTCACCTGACCACGTTCTCTAATTTCAAAAGAGATAATACAAACTACTTTATCGTTATTACCACGACAAAAGTGACTTTACTCGACTTCTTGTCACTTGGCCACGTTCTTTAATTTCAAAAGAGATAACAAACTAGTTCCTTCGTTTTTACAAAGACAAAAGAGTGCTATAATCGACTTCCCGTCACCTGACCACGTTCTCTAATTTCAAAGGAGACAACACAAACTAACTCACTCGTTATAACAACGACAACGAATGCTATAATCGATTTCTCGTCACCTGGCCTCGTTCTCTAATTTCAAAAGAGATAATACAAACTACTTTCTCGTTATTACAACGACAAAGTGACTTTACTCGACTTCTTGTCACTTGGCCACGTTCTTTAATTTCAAAAGAGATGACAAACTAACTCACTCGTTATCACAACGACAAAGTGACTTTACTCGACTTCTTGTCACTTGGCCACGTTCTTTAATTTCAAAAGAGATGACAAACTAACTCACTCGTTATCACAACGACAAAGTGACTTTACTCGACTTCTTGTCACTTGGCCACGTTCTTTAATTTCAAAAGAGATAACAAACTAACTCACTCGTTATCACAACGACAAAGTGACTTTACTCGACTTCTTGTCACTTGGCCACGTTCTTTAATTTCAAAAGAGATAACAAACTAACTCACTCGTTATCACAACGACAAAGTGACTTTACTCGACTTCTTGTCACTTGGCCACGTTCTTTAATTTCAAAAGAGATAACGAACTAACTCACTCGTTATCACAACGACAAAGTGACTTTACTCGACTTCTTGTCACTTGGCCACGTTCTTTAATTTCAAAAGATAAGACAAAGTAACAATTTCTTTGTTACGCCGATAAAGAGTTCCATTCTCGAGTAGTGGTCACCCGACCACGCTCTTTAGTTTCTAAAGAGAGAATACTCAACTACGATCTCCCCATTACGACGAGAAACAGTTCTATACTCGACTACTGGTCACTCGACCACGCTCTTTAGCTTCTAAAGAGAAAATACACAAATAACTCTACCGTTATTGCAACAACAAAGAGGCTATACTCTATTTATCACTTGGCCATGCTCCCTTTATGTGCTTTGACTACGAGAATCCGGACTAATTCTCTCCTGACTTTTATGACATGGAATGGTATACTCGACTACCGACTACCTGGCCACGCTCTTACGTAAAAGGAAGCGAGGCGAGATCCTTTATCTTCCCTTATTTATTTACTCGAAAACTAAACATGGTTTTTACAAATCCTCGACTGATGACGGGTGGAAACAGATAATCTATGAGCTATCTTTATGCTATATTTTCCTACACACCTGGGATAATCCGTTATCCGACAAGGGTGGCTCCAAAGAATGATTTTAAATTCCCTATTCATGGAATATAATCTGTAAGGGACCCGATTTGTCTCTATACATAAGCCTGTCTAGTCTGCACTTTATCCTAAAGTCTTCCGACCCATACCCTTCTAGGAAAACCCTATAGACTACCTGGCAATCACTACCTTTTTAACCTTAATTCTGAGAAGGTTAATGTTGCATCTCACAGGAACTATGGCTAGTTGAAGGAAGTCTATTTACTTCTACTTCAAGGATAAACAAGCCATCTTCTTTGTACCCAATGCACCGACACAAAACAAAGGAATCTATTCAAAACGAAATTCTTTTCGAATTTCGAAACCAACCGTGTTATCCAGATGCACTGACAGAAACAAAGGAATTATCCTAAAACCATATTCCTACCGAAACCCATAAACCACTTTGTTAACAATCGTATTGATACAAAAACACAAAGGAATCTAACCAACCGAAATTCAATTCAGTGTTTAAAAACAGCGCATGTAAGAAAACTCAGCATCGACTGACTGATTATCAATAAAATACAACAGCCCTTTCTAACAATCCCTATGTCAATAAGAATAGCCAATATCACCGAACGACATCAATTATGACGCAATACTATCTACACAAACTCGCCATAACAACAGTAGCTCCGCGTAATAATTTGCAATATCCTATTACAAGAATTCTTCTAGAACTCAATCCCAGTTCTCTCTATTCCAACATATTGTTTAATAACAGCCACTGCTATCACGAAAAAATATAACTATGACGCAATACTAATCACATCTAGAGCCTTCTTCAAGTTCCCACTCTTTTTCCTTTTCACAATATTTACTGCCTGACCCGCTACACCGTTAACAAAATAAACTATCCATAATTATGACGCAATTCCTCCTTTTGCCTTTGACTTTGAAAATCCCTGAACCGACACTGTGATTTCAACTATTAATTATTCCTAAACAACGTCCGTAAACCGGATCTCTAGCGCGATTGAAACATTATTTACGGAAGTTACCTTCTTTCAAGGTGAGATTGATCTCAATTAACCAGGAACCAATTCTTGTTCAACTGGAATATTCTACGATTTCAACACTTCTTAATTATTGTCATGATGACCACGCACTTCCTCTATTATTTATTAATTTACTCCATTTCAAGTACGACACCACGTGCGAATCAACTTCCTCAAAGAAAAACATCGGACAGTATTTCCAGCCGCAAAACAAAATGGCGTCCGTCCATTACGCACGACCATTCCATAATTTAAATTTTCTAAACATTGAACTCCTATCCTTTATCTCCCTTTCAATCTACTACAATTCGCAAAAATCACTAAACTGACCACTGAGATATTAATTATTATTTACTCCTAAACAAAATTCGTAAACTGGATCATTTACGCGATTGGAATATTTCTTACGAAAGTAGGGCGCACATAACACTTTGCCCAGCCCATCTCCTTTCAAAGACGAACTGGAGCTTAATCCACGTGGAATTTAATTCTTTTTAAGCCTGACTATACACGGAATACCACACTAGTCCTATTTACAATTCTCTGACCGCGCACTTCTTTTCTTTGAAAACAGGGGAGCAGAATGAAGAGATCTTCCCTCGGCCTTAATTGGATACATTGCAACAATAAAACAATAGGACAAAAAAAGCCCAACCGAAGCAAATCAAGACCTTACTAACAAAACAACAATTCTAACTCGATCGTTTTTGTTAAACAAACAAGGTTTCACTAAACAACGTAGTTCAAATTTACAAACAACTATAGACCAAAATGTAATTCAATCTCTATAAACAACTATATCGTTTATAGATCCACTACTGAAAGGAACTATTAAATTCATGATTCGGCCATTATCGCTTCCCAAGATCGAAACCAAAAATAACTTGCTCCAACGGAATCTTTTTAAGTAAAAGAAGAATCTAACTTAAGCGAAACTTCTACTTCTTTGCAATATTAAACCGTTGAAATTCTCCATATTTCGACAAACCGAGCACCAAGAAATGATTAATCCTTGAAAGAAAACCCGAAAAACTGGGCCAACTGAACAGCGAATTATTTCACGAAAGATAGGCGTTTCGTGCACTTTGCCTAACCACGCACCATCTCAATATGAGATCGGTCTCAAATAACTCGGAACACAATTCTCCTGACAACAGAATATTTAGCGAACATTAACTAGAAAATCTATTCTTTTTCTTCCCTCGATTAACTAAAATTCTATTCACAATTCAAATAATAAACAACTTTTAAAACAGTTTAACCAAAATGAAGCCCGTATACACGTGAGAACAACAAAAAAACAATGGCCAGCAAAAACAAATGCTGCAGACACGTGGTTCAAATTTACAAACACAAAAAAAAATACATATAAAACACTTTCCTGAAAATAAATTATTATTTAAAACACACAAAACAAATTATAAATAAAAACCTTGTCCAGCGAGATATCAAGAGATACAGAGTTTGCTGCCCCGCGTTCGGGGGCCAATTATGTCACACCTCTTTCCTATTTAAAACAATATTAGGTTGTACACAAAAAAAATACATATATTAGTTATAAAACATTACCAACATATGAGGTGTGACATATTCCGGGCAGCTCCGCCGGCTTCTTATGAGACAAGAACTCTTTAGATCTCTGGGGTTTGTTGGGTTCCCTTAACTCTGAATAACTCTCTCTCACTTACAGCAGGACAAGGCGACTCAATTTAAACAAGTATAATTTGGAATGAAACAGTTTATTATATTGTAAAAAAAAGAAAAAAAGAAAAAAAAATAATATATAAAAAAAACTTGACGAAATGTCAAGAAAAAAAAGTTTAAAATTGGCAAGAAAGAATGTGTTGTATTTATCAAGGGAGATTTCAATAACGATTTGAAATTACTTTACTCGGTGGGTTTTTAGCGTGGCGACGAAATTCACATTAAAAATAGGAGGAATAATATTCACCCGTAATTAAGATGGCGTCCTGGACTTCTGCGATACACGAAGAAAACTAGTCTGGCTGTCCTCGGTACAAACACACTATTCCTGGACAGACGTGCTAACCGCGTCGTATCTGAAGGCAGAAGAGGGCTCCTCGTGGGGGTTCGGGCCTTTTATAGTCACTTGCGAGAAAGAGATGCTACATGACTTCCTTCTCTCTTTAAAAAATACTATAGCTGCCTGTTAGACCCGAGATTATAAGGAAGGACAATTGACTTCGGCATTTCTATACAATTCAGCAAAGCAAAAGAAAAAAGGGTCCATGTCTAGACTCTACTTTATCTTTTTTTAAAAGACAATTGAGGTCGGCATCTCTTAGAATTACTCAAAAGGATATATCGTCTAGACAGAATTTAGTGTTTCCTTGAACAATGGATTTCTTTTTATGACCGTGCTTTTGTTTTCACAGTCGTTTACCGATGGCCTTACAATCTCGAATGTAGTTTTACAACCCGAGCCGACCACCTAAGTTGCCGCTGCACTATTTCATTTGTATAACCCAAACAAAATTACACCCATTATAGGCCCCTTTTCTTAAACAAACAATAACCATGGGATTCTCTATAATCCAGGATATAATCCTGTACTGCAAGGCGGTGAGCACTTAAAATAACATCCTCTCTTTTATTGGTTTAATCCTAGCGACAGTATTAGAAATATACTAAATTATTTTGTTTCGAGAAGCCAGTTTCAGGAGCATGCAAATAGTGGGAATTTAGTCTTGGGGACGTGAACTATGTAATTACTCAAATACCGTCCTGACAGTTCTTCAAGTCGTTGAATTGAGTAACACTTTCGTTATATACTTTTAAAACCTTATGATGGACTTATTATTGCATTCAAATGTCTTCCAGCACATTAGACAGTTTTTTATACCAAAAAAGATAAAAACAGATTGACCAGTTTTGTTTTATTACCACTGGGAAAAGAACTCAAAACCCTTTTGGCTGCAAGCTAAGTGATGAAATACTATGTAATAGAGTTCAGCTTTTCTCCGATCTCATGAATCTAATTTTACAACTTTTGTAATCTATGAGAATTTTATATTATGCTTGGGCTTCTCACTAAACAGAACTTGCTTCTTAAACCTTCAGCAAAACAAGTGTGGTTCTCTACTTTAAATATATCAAACATACGCGTTTTGTGAGACAAAATGAAATTAACTGTAAAAAGGTGTAATTATCATCAACCATACATACATGGCTTTAAAAATATTGTCTTCGTATCTACCTTTTTTTTGTACTGAATAAAGAACTAAAATTTTTATCGGAATTGTTGCAGTATTAAATTGACTTGAATGATGGCTTTCGTTTCAAAACATGCAACCTTCATCAGGGAGATATCATAACAGAATATTTTAACATAAGCACGCAAGAAGTAACCATAAAGCAAACCACTCATGATTGCAACGTAACACTTGTTTGGCCCGCTCAGCTTTCCGCTTTCACATGTGCAACATAAACACGCTCGTGGCGACTAGCGTACCGTAGCGTAGGACCCAGCGAAATTATTACTTGGCGATTTCGAATTCACCTACTTATGTTGTCATCCACATATTTCCAAAAACTGAAGCCATGCACATTATGGTTTCTCTGTTGATGTTTTATTCGAACCTATCTGAACAGTGGCGTGTATAAACTTTTATGCGCTGACTGTGATAATTTCTATATAGGAAAGACAGGAAGATCTTTTGAAAAGAGATTTCGTGAACACAAATCCGCCTTAACCAATCCTCTAATTTATTCTGAAAGGTTAATCATTGCCACCGTTAAAACCATACTTTTTTCTATCGATGATGTCAAATTCTTACATATCAGTAGTAACGGAAATAAATTGGACAGATTAGAGACCCTAGAAATTTCTAAGTCAGTACATCGATCCGAACATCTGGTAAACAGTTATATCCCAAAAATATCTCCGCTCTTGGCCGAAATCGTTCCATGCCTCCCTTACCCCTCAGTTCCCAACTATCGAAGTGTGTATATCGGTACCAGTTCGAACATAATTTAGTCTTGTTTGTGCTCTCCTGAAGATGAGGTGAAAGCCTTGAAACCGGTAGGGTTATACCGTTACAAAAAAGTGGAATAAACAGTGTTTGATAAAAATAAATTACAATGTCTTTAAACCTTCACAACGTTAATGCCTTAACTATAAACAACATATCTGAATAAAATACGTATACTTTTAAAAGGGATGCATAATCAGTATTGACTATAGATGATGAAAGCTGTATTTCTATAAAAAATCTTTTAAAAATGTAAAGACTCGAATAATAAAATCCTTTGCTTGAAATTGTATCTCAAAAACTAGTTACCTTCCATTTATTTCACTTAGTTGTACTCTAGACGAAAATATTTTTAATTCTAAAGGGTATTTTACAATATTTTTTGTTATGTTCGTTAATGAGTCCTTTTTAGCAACAAGATAGAAACTGCGAGGTTTAAATATTGTGGGAAGCGGAGAGGGAGAGTATAGAATCACCATGGGGCTAACCGTTTTTAATAATAAAATATTTAGTCATCTGACCGTCAATTTATCATACAATTGAAAAAAGTTTTTTAATGTGGACCAAAAATTTAATAATAACTTGAATAACAATGAAAAGCCTTCGAGATTTTCCATTCTTGTTCTAAACGTTGGGTTGGCGTATGCGGCAAAGCGAGCAAGTATGATTCCAAATAATTTGTTGCGCATTTGCAAGGAAGTCGAGGAGACAATACTAATTGTCGACAAATTTAATGCCGGTTGAGCAGAACTAATGCCTACAAAGCCTGATCGACAGAGGTTTTGTCATACTGATTTCCGAAGACATTTCGCGCTAATTTTGCGGAGTATTTTCTTCTTTGAAATTATTGTTATCGTTTCAATAAAGATATTTTTAGATTTTGTATGATCATACATAAAGGTTAAAGGGTCTTTTATTCGGACAAATAACTGACATCTCTTTTGAGCAGTATATCTCTGAATCGGTCATAGTCTGGTTTTCGAACTATTTAAAGGGAAGACAACAATCCTGTAAATACCAAGAGCGTATATCTGAATGGACTGATCTCTCTGCAGGCGTTCCCCAAGGTGGAATTCTCTCTCCACTCCTTTTTTCTATATTCATCAACCCAATAACATCGTCTCTTAAATGTTCTTATCATCTGTATGCAGATGACCTGCAGATATATATTCATTTTGATCCAAATTTCTTTCACGCGGCTTTGAACAATTTAAATACGGACCTTCAATCGATCTCGGAGTGGACTGGGGAGCATGGCTTACTCATCAATCCTAAGAAGTCTCAAGCGATCCTCATTGGCAGCCCTCAGCTTCTCGGTAAATTCAACACTGACTTACTTCCTCCAATATTACTTGATGGCTCTATTATACCATTACATAAAACTGTTAAAAACCTAGGAGTGCTAATAGATAACACTCTCTCATGGCGAGATCAAATAAATGAGGTAAGCCGAAGGATCTTCTTCAGCCTTCATTCCCTTAAAGTGTTGCAAAGATTTCTACCAACTAAAACCAAAATTTTACTCGTACAATCTCTGCTCTTTCCGATTCTGGACTATGCGGACGTATGTTACTTGGATGTTACAGAGGAACAGCTGGACAAATTACAGCGTCTTCAAAATGTGTGCCTAAGATTTATTTTCAACCTACGAAAGTACGATCATATAACTTCATACCAGAAGGCATTGAACTGGTTGAATGTTAGAAATAGACGCCAAATTCACATACTGTCTCTATTGTATAATATCCTTAACTGTCCCGCCGCACCCTCTTATCTCGCCGAAAATTTTCAGCGTCTTTCCAATCATGGATTAGCGCTACGCTCAAACAGAGATTGTTTATTGGCCTTTCCAGTTCACCGCTCTTCTTTTTTCACGTCGTCCTTTACTGTCCATGCAGTGAGACTCTGGAATCAGTTACAAACCAATATAAGACTCGCTCCGTCCTTGGCATGCTTTAAGAAGCGACTGAAAAAACTCTTAATTTCTAGTCAGTAAAATAACGTGTTTCATTCCTGATTTTTCTTTTCCTTTCCTCTCCACCATCCTTTCCTTTCCTTTTGATTGATGATATCTCACTTTATATGAAAAATAGTGTTCGGGTGATTGTCCGTCTTTGTGGGGTTTGTGGGCATGTTCTCACGTATATGTTTATGGATTTCGTGGGGATGGATAGTCATTTGAATGATTTATGCGACCACGTAACTTGCTTCATTTACTTTTGTCTGGTTGGTTGGAAGAGATTGCCGCCTGGCAATAAGCCCGCCAGATTGTATTACAATAAAAGTGTTAAATAAATAAATAAATAAATAAATATATGAAAACATTTTGAGTAAAAAGTATTTTCAAAATTAAATGTATTTTTACGAAATTCTCGTAATAACATACCATTACTTCTTTTTACCTGTAGTTTTTCATTGATGCTGTATGACCTGATTAAAGTCAATTATATCCCTAATGTTTCTTTTTAATGTTTTATAGTCATTTTTATCCCCGTCTTCGTTCGTTTTCATCACGTGATTTTCTATTTTGGGAAGTTAGAGAAAACAGATCTTTCCATCTTATTCTGAGCAACATTTTTTGCTTCTGCTACAATCCTACACTTTGCCATAAGTTCTCGAAAAATGAACAGTTTTTACTTTTTCTTCTGTTATTATTTGATCAATTTGGATGTTAGATCTTTTTCTAGGTACTTTTTAACTTTTCGTTTCTTACCTTCTTCCACCGTCAATACTGACCACATGTATTTTTTTCGTAAATTTATTATCCGAAGGATTCTCTTACATAGCTTTTGACCCTCAAGAACACCTAAACTATGGTCCATCTTTATTCAGAAAGCGTAAAAATAAGCCCATGCAAAAAAATCGTGTAACATTGATGATAAAGACGTTTGTTTGTTGATAGTTTACAAAAGCAAAATAGAGGTCAGACATCAACCTGAAATATATTATTGTTGCTATATGTTAAAGACTAATTGATTTATTATACACTTGCAGATCACGTTTTTGTCAAGAAGAATGTCTCTATTATTTTTATACATTTTTGGTTAGTTGGAACAAATAAGTAAAGAGTAATAAGCCAACAAAGTTGGACTACATACACCGGAAGTTAAATATTATACAAAAACTACTCTTGTTGTGACATAATATATAATACACAAGTGAGGCCTGGCAGAATGGGCATTGTTTGGGTACGAAGAGGTCTTATTACCTTACATCTTAGACTATGCCTTAAACACCTGTGAACTGTATGCGAATTGCAGAAACTGACAACAAACGCTATGAAATGTTTCTACATTTTCAATAAGTTTAATAATATTTCAATATGGAGATGCTGGGAAGTTACTTTACTTAACTTACTTTATTATTATTACTTTACTTTACTTACTTTACTAGTCTTCTAAGTCATGTATATGTATAACTTGACTTGTATTGTATTATTTCACTTGTGTTCTAAGTAAACTTGTACTAATACATTCAGATATTGAAAAAAATATAAATACATCTTTCTGTGAGATGGTATTTTATTTTAAATTTTATTTTCACATTCCCGTTATTTATTTTATCTTGGGAGTCAAATTTGATTGGGAAATAATTTCTTTTTATTGGTGAAAATATCAGAAAAAAGGGCCAATGAATCAGTTCACAATTCACAGAGAATTAAACCTTAATTAATATAAAATATTTTTTTAATTCTCAGTAATAATATTATAATTAACATCCTAAGAGATAACATTATTTTGTCCTTTGTGAAGTCTCTATACAAACCAAAGATGAGTTGACGTAAATTTATATATTTCTGAGAAAAATAATTTACCGAGAGCATGTTAAAAAATTTCATTAAAAATCTTTGGTTTCTTTTCAAACAAACCGACAGAGAAATATAAACGATGATTTAAGGCTATCAAAAACAATTTAACTTAGTTTTCTATTTTTTCTACGGAATTGAAATGTTTATTATTTTGTTAAAAAAACACACACAAAAGTTTACGAAATAAATCAGTCACGATTACCAAAAAACTTTCGACAACATACAGGAAAATGATTTAAACATACTTCAGGCATTGTGTAAAAATAATAACGAAAATCTTGAGAGACTGCTGATCACGGATACAGTTGAGGGAAAACGAAGAAGAAGAAGGCGTCATACAAGATGAATGAACCAAATTATGGAGTCATTGGATCCTCCTTAAACATAGCATTCAACGTCGACCAGGACTAGTAAGGATGAAAACAAATGGTGAACCCAGTTCCAGACATAACAGAGGACTACGACAATCAGCATTGAGCACGCGATAAAGAAGTTCTAAACTCGTTTTTTACAAACTAAATGTCTTTTCTTTTCTAGTATAATTCAACTGCCCTACAACTTTTATATAAAACGGTTTACCGTGTGTATAGGCGGATAACATACCCATGGGTGGCACGACCTACTAATAGTTCCATTTCAAAAGAAGTTATTGTTGCTGTCCGATAGATATATGACCTATCTTTATAGACACGAAGACAAATTGTACGCTACAAACAAGGCATTTTGGAAAGCGTGTGGTTGCTGGAAGCATGAGAAGCTGGCACACAAGAGAAAGATACGTAATATAGTTAAGGGACGTAACATTACTGTAGTGGAATGTGGAAATAGATGAAGAAGAATTGTCAAGGGTTATGAAAATCACTATGCTCAGTAATGAGCAATGCGCCTGGGAAAAACTTTAATGACATACTCGTATATGTTTAAAGATTTTCACGGCTATTTTCCTCGAGTTTAAAATGTTTTTCGAAGTTGTTGCCGTATTGTGATGGCTTCAATGATGGCAGACATTTCGAAAGCGTTGCACTCTTTAATCTTATGTGGATGGCACAATGGCTGAGTGGATACTTACTTGGTAATGTTTTCTGAAATCCCTCTGAGAATAAAAGCGGAAGCACTTTTGAAACATCGGCCATCATTGAAACCAAATGAACACGGCAACAACTCCGAAAAATATTATGAACTCATATAGTTAAACGGCATATGTTTTAATTTATATACAATATGTATACACACCTTTTTTTAAATGTATCATATTTCCTCAAAATATATTTTGGGAAGGTTGAGATTTCGATTATTTTTGCAAACACGCCCTGAGCAATGTCCATTATCAGGCCTTCTTCATTTATTTTTTCCTCTTAAATCAAATTGCTTTCGATTCACGGGTAATTCATTATTCATTTTTATTGGATTCACATTCATTCGGGGTGAAGTCGCAATCTAAACTTTATGATTTCTTCTTTCATTTGAATTAAATTGTTCTTATCGCCACATAGCCATTGTCTCTTTCGCATACTTCTTTTAGGGAAATCCTATAATACTTAAATTTTTAAAGGAGTTCTGCAATTACTTTTGAAATTATTTTTAATTCTTGGATGATAAAGGTCGTGTCCAAAATAGTTGACAACATTTTTACAGAAATACATTTTTTTATTGGATAAATGTTATTTGCTTATCTCTGATGAAATTTTTAAAGTAAACTGTGATTTATTACATTTTTTATTAATTGAATTCCTGAAGCTGTGAATAATATTCAATAATTTTTATAGTATTTATCTTGATTGATTTTAGTTGATAACAATGTATTTTTGGTCATATTAACGTGTCGGTTATTTTATTGCAACAGTTATACTATTGTTATGTAATATTTAATGAATTGAGCATATTTTAATGTTTGAGTAATGTTTGTTTTTTAAGTAATATCAATTGAATCGATATTTGTCTACCTCAAAGTGTTAGAGATATGGGTGGTGTGTGCAGCTTTAGGAACTATTTCGTGACAACCCTGCTTAGGAAATTTTATCAAAATTTATGATTATATGTGAACACTATACAAATCACACTCCACTTTAAGCCGAATATGTTACCATTAAATATCGGAAGATCTAGAAAACATTCTTCATTCAAAAGTTCGCCCTCCTTGGTGAGTTTTTAACGGTTTCTTTCACCAAATATGTTTTAGTAAACTCATGTAGATGCGCGTAAGTTCCAAATCTTATGACCGCAACCCCCCCCCCCCCCCCACCTTCTTATTATTACGCTCAAATTGTTTTTTAGTGTTATATTTTAATCTGTCGATAATGCTAGCTTCGATTCCCTAGTAAGAGCGCTTTTGAGGGGAGTCTGCTTTCTAAAGGATGCTATAAAAATTGTTCTTTTATTATTATTATTATAAAACGATTATTTCAATTTGACTTCATTTCAAATAACGGAGCTACGTACTATGAGAACACCTTTAGAATATAAAGTAATTGAAGTTCAGCCATGTCTCAGAGAACAAACAAGTGTATGAGTTATGTCCATAAGAAATTAGTTTCTGAGAGATTAACTCTTACACATTTAATAAATTTTCTTGAAAATATAACAATCAATTTTAAGATGTTCAAAATAGATTATTATATTTGTTTTGTTCCTCTGCAGCACTCCCCAGCCGTTGCAACACCTCAAGCAAACTTGCATTTTACTGCAGTCTGAGTCTATGAATTGTCAGGACTTGGTACTTGTCTGCCATGATCAACCATTTAATGTATTGCAGTCATAAATAGCTATCAAAAACTCAACTCACAGTATTATCGTAAATTTTGGTGTTTCGATGGGAGGTTGTCAGGTTGGTACTTGGTCTCCTATCATCAAGCATTTAATTTATTATAGTCATAAATAGCTATTTAAATTTCATTTATGGTATATATCGTGAGGATGATGTGCATTTTTATGTAGACAAATTTTAAGAGAACCGTGTAAACTGATATGACTAACGTGTTCCCATCGGTCTAGAGCTATTAAGTATGTCTTATGTAAACAAATTTTGTAAATTATGATTTGGTTATAGTTAATAAATTTCGAAAACGGATTTTTGAAGTTGTAACAGCTCTAAGGGGACTTTTTTGGTTAAAGTAATTTTTTTACGCTTTCACACGGTTGGATGGCCATAAATTTTAAGAGTTTACGACCGACATTCTATAAGGAGTTTCTTTCTTTGTGACGTCAGACTCCTCATACACTATATATTCGATACATACCGTCCATAGCGCCCCCTTCTCGGTTGCGATTTCGTCCTGTGAACAGCTCCTATACTTATCATTGGTCGCTGTAACTTAATTTCAAGTTTTCTTAAAGTATTTCTATAAACTAAGTGTTCATTTTATTTCCATAAAATTGGCTGGGCAAAATCCTATCCATACGAGGATTTTGTTATTGCCGTGCATTTATAATTGAGTAAATTCTGATAATTTACCCATGTGACAATCTTGAGATTGACGTACTACTTTATCTCTGGTCAAAATCAGCTGATTCTCACAGAATATCGAGCGCACTAATTGTCGTGAAGTCTTCAGGACCGGGACGAATCTCAAAGAGCCCACTCCAAATTCCGTTTCGTCGCGAATGACTGTACTACGGCACGAGTTGACGCCCACCAACCATACTGGGGCGACTTCTTCATTTCAACGGCCCTGTAGCACCTGATGTCGAGCATTGGAAATACATTTTGTCAATTGTATTGAAGTAAGATAAATTTGTTTATTATCTTTGCTTGTCATTCAATGGTGATATCTGAGTAAATTTAGAGATTGGTGGTATCAAATTATTGAGAATTGGCACAACTTTGCAACGAACTGTTGTGAAATTACCCCCAAATAGAAAATACTTCGACTGTCTGTCCATCTGAAAGGATAGCGGAGTATCAGAAAGTGATCTGCCCAATTTAAGTTTTCTGACGGGCTATCAGCTCGTCAAGATCAAATATATAACTATTTAACAGCAAATATGTGTTTCATTGTATATTTCTACCTATCCAAGCACTGACGACTGACTATTTCTTCCCACTATACCTTGAGATCTAATAGAGGCTTGCCCTATAACCACTGACTGAGCTACCGGATTAAAATACATACATTGTTACATCTAGGGTTTTAGTAATTCAATTGAAAGGATTAAATAAGGGAATTGAAGGTTAAACCTATTAGAATGTAATTTAAGAATTATCTTTCTTCCATTTAAATACTGTCTATCTATCTTCACTTAATCTTATTTTCAATGTCACGGACCTCTTATTGGGTTTTTATCCAGCTATGAGGTTTCCTATCGCGCAGTGCTCCGTTGTTCTTTTATAATCACGAATTTTGTAAATGTTTTCTTGTTCAGTCCGTCAAATGTCACATTAGTTTATTTAGTAACTTCATGTCAAGATCCCATGAAGATCTTATTTCGAGAGGTGATCCTCTCTTTCTCAAGGCACAATATACGCTGAATATGTACAATGGAGTATAATAATAATAATAAAATGTTATGTAACGCCATTTATAGAGCTGTGTCTTCTTAGTGGCACTCTATATGGGAACCGCACACAGTATTATTGAAAGATATATTACAAAAAATAAAACCAGTTGAGTGTAAGGATAGGAAGTTGGCGGCTATGGTCATCAGATTTGGTTCTTTTCCGCATATGCATGCATATCCATATGGTAAAATAAACATATTTGATTTTTTTAACAGTCGACTGCTGTTTAGTTTCTGGCTCATATGTATAGATCCATGATTCGTTGCTTTGGACCAATCGACACGAGCCTTTTTTGGGCGATTGTAAAATTATGCGGTATCCAACGCGAACAGATCTTTTTGACGGCCAAATTTTCATGCAATATTAAATGTATGCAAGTGGAACTAATGCCCAAACATGCCTCAATCTCACAATAAGTCACATGACGATCTTGCAATATCAGTTCACGCACATCATCGATGTTTTCGTGCACAACAACCGATTTTGGACGACCTTCACAAAATTCGTCCTAGAGCGAACTACGATCACGATTGAATTCGGAAAATCAGCAAAACAAAAAAGTAAAAAAAAACCACAATAATCAATTAAAAAACAGTTCAAAAAATATTACCCCCAGGGCACACTTAAACTTTTACATTAACAATTTGAGTATATTGTGAGGTGTCATATGTTATTAATAAATAAAAAAATCGTTTTGAAATATCCATAAGTATTCTATAGTTTAATTCATGGAATAAAAGGCCACTGGAATAAAAAAATACGTTAATAAGTATTTGGGATCTAAGCTACAATAATTATTGTATTAAATTCTACTACAGTTTCGTTGTATAAATTACAGCCTGCCGGGTTTATTACCATGTGATAATCTATTTTAATTAACCAGATGTTTAATACATAAGTTTTAAGTGAAAATCAGACTGAAACTCTTGTAAAAAAAACTGAATGTAAACGTGAACCACCCTCGTTTTGTAAGATGGTGTCATGTCAATTAAGCCACGGAAGTTGCCACAGTTATATGAAATATCAGAAAGAATGTTTTTTGAACCTGTCTAAAACCGTATCCCTTTGCTAGTTCTTTTTCTGCACAAAAATGTTGGGACATTAAATAATTCACATGTTTGTTATGTATTTTCTACAACTGAAAACAAAGGGTCACAACATGATCAAAATTTTTATTCGAAAACTAAAACTAACTTCTTACTCAATTTCTTACTAAAAAGCTAGTCACGATATTATTGTATTTCTTATTTAAAAAATATAAGTAATAACATTGTTAAAGTTCTTGTCAAAAAAACTATAGGTCCTTGTAAAATTTCTTGTTAAACTATCACATATCACGATATTCTTGTTAAAAAACTATAGCTCAAAACATAGTCAAATTTCTTGTTCAAAAACTACAGGTATTGGACATTACCAAATTTCTTGTTTAAACACTATAGGTTCGGCATTGTCAAATTTCTTGGTCAAAATCTATATGACACAATATTGTTCTCTTTGAGGTTGAAGACTTCATGCCTTAAGCCAATACTTTACTTGTTTGATAATCTTGTTTTGCTTTTTGGTTACCCACTGCTGAATAAAAAAAAAATATATCGTACTTATAGGGTGAAGTTAAAAAATGCTTTTTAAAATTGAGATAACAAAAATCG
The DNA here is from genome assembly GCA_949825065.1 of Odontocerum albicorne. Lineage (NCBI taxonomy): Eukaryota > Metazoa > Arthropoda > Insecta > Trichoptera > Odontoceridae > Odontocerum > Odontocerum albicorne. The sequence goes on along the minus strand of OX463851.1, from coordinate 16,275,738 downwards.
AAGCAGAGTTATACAAAAGCTGGAAATAATAAGTCATTACAGGAAGGGATGAAAAATTGATTGAAAACTGATCGAGATGAATTATTAAGCGTATAATTTTACCCAAAATTTTAATTGCGTAATACCTATTAGTGTTAACTAATTATATCAAATTCTATCATTTGCATACCGTGTTTTCTAACATTTAATGGGCGGTTGTTTGAATTAATTTGTGAAGTAAAATATCGGTCGAATAGTTACAATATTTGTAGCCTAATAATAAGTCAATTAAAATTAACCTCCATAGTCTAGTTGGTAAGACATCTGTTTTTCAATGCGGGAGTTAGCGGGTTTGAATCCTTTGGTATCCAGTTTGGTTAAAAAAATTACAATTTAATTTAAATACAATCCGTGGTCTAGTTGGTAAGACGCCTGTCTTCCATTCCGGAGGTTGCGGGCTCGATTTCCGTTGAACCCTGATTTTATAAAAATAATGACAGTCTATTATTTATTAAAGGCCTCTTTAATACCTTTCAGGTTGATTGGAAGAGATTTAATTGGCAATACGATATACCCGTCAGGTATAGTAAACAACAAACATTGCCTGCATATTGCATAAAGATGTAAATAGCAGGTTTATTGCCCTTCGAAAATGATGTGTTGTGTAACTTACTAATTCAAATATTACAAAGTTTTTAGGTTTTACATTAATAGAGTAAAAAAATAATATCAAGACTAAAAACTACAAGTAAAAAAACAGGTGGAAAAGAAATGAAAAAATAAATTTGAAAATCTTCCTTTTAATATTACCAATGACTTGATGAAGAGAGGGATAGGGAAAGAAAAAATGAAATTGGCTTATTTCATAGTAGAATGGTAAAATACGATATTACGAATGAAGAACGATTAACTTGAAATGTAAATATTCAGTTTAGTTGATTTTGTCAATAAATTTGTATGTACTGTATGCAATAAAAGTGGAAAACATAATTTAATACGCAACGTACTGGTTACTTGCTAAAAAAAACCACGGTATTATTGTACCTTGTGAGATGTAAGTTTTTATGGATAAAGAATGTTTTGGTGTTTGTAAAAGACAGCGAGAATAATGAAATATTAAAAAATATTATTTACTCTGTCCAAACTTCGTAATTGAAAAACAAATATAAAGAAACAAAATAAAAATTCGTAGACTTTTCCACAGAAAACACTCGTACAGTCTCTGTAACATCAAGTTTTTAGAGAAAAAAATGAAATAACGTTTTTTTTTTAATTTGTGTGATATTAAACCACTTACACCAGATATATCAGACACGCTTACAAGAGCTTTGTGACCCACTGACACTTCTTGAAGATAGAAATTAAACTACAAGTTTAAAAAAAGTAACTGATTTTGAAAAAAAAAACAATTTATTCCAATTTCATTTTCTTTTGAATATTGAAAACATGTGGCCAATGAAAACCATGTTTGAAATACCTGATTTATACAATATCGATCCCATATCGATCCCGTTGTGTTATCCTAGCGAGCTTATTGGCATACGGCAAACTCTTCCAAACAATCATAAATATGTTAAAAAGACCTTAAATGTCAGCAAAATTGGAATCCTATTATGAAAAATATGGATTCCAATAGGAATTGAACCATCAACTCTCGGGTTAATTGGCAGGCATCTTACCACAAGTCTGTGTAGGGCTTTAATCTTACCGGAGGAAAATTCTTTTAATAAAAGTTTCAATACAAGTCGTCAACATTACTTTCTTTTATTCAGGTCAAACTGGAAATATATACCATAAAGCACAGATAAAATACAAATGCATGTTGACAACTCAGCACCCCTGAAATCTGCACCGCTGAAAAACTCCACTTAATGCATGATAAAAGAACTGCACTATTTTACTCGTACATATCAAAAGGTTTAAAAATCTGAAAAGAAAAATGTTGAATTGAAATTATTTTTTTTTTTAATTCACCATTTCATCCATGGACATATCTGCAATGTCAGTTTATTATGCATTGCATTCAATAATTATAACAATGGATTAACTTTTTCAACAAATTCTATTCTCTTTTGAATTTGTGGTTGTGATGGCTTTTATGAAAACATTTTTTTCTTTCATATGTACATATCGTTGAGCGGAATCTAAGCAATAAAATTTTTTTTTATTTATATACATATCGTTGTGTAAGCGGTAAAATCTTCTTTTTGTCACATATATATTTTTGTGCAAGAGTGCAAACTATTTTATTCATATTAATATCAAAGTTCATGCAGAATTTGGGGTTGTGTAGGGTACCCACGTCCCTAAAATATTGTCAACATGCAGGGTCAACGACCGATGAATCAACCTCTGGATATCTACAATTGTCACATACCAGAAACGTCAACACCGTTTACACGCAATAATATTTACATCGCATTCCAAGGTAGAAAGAGAACATATCACGCCGTCTCGCCGTTTCGACAATAAATATCCTACCCACTGTATTATCCGCAGCGCTTCCGACCACCTCAGCACGCGCAGGAGTGAGATCGAGATATACCGCGGACGCAGTCACGCGTCCCGTTCTGAAATTCTATATATATACCTACTTATCGATGAATAAAGGCACTTGTTATTATTCGCTTGACCATTCATTTCTGTGTATTATTTACCGACTATTCACTCTCACTTTTATCGCATTCCTGAATCGACGTATTTTATTTTAAATACAAAACAAATCAAAATCATCACAACGTATCAAATTAAGCATCCCGCTAAATTGATGACCCCGAACGAAGAGGAACACAGAATTCGACTAAAACGAATATAGCGATGTCAACATCAACATCATCAGCACGTCCTACTAGGACACACGCTAAAGTTGCAATAACTTTTATGAAGTCAGTTTTTTATTCACACACATCATGCAGAGTATAAGTGATTTAATCTTAGATTTTGAATAAAATGAGTGATAACTATTATCGAAAATAAAATGCCTGAAATCACGATACTTCTCCTTTTTGTGATTAAATGTATCTTTCACTTCTTAAGGGCTATAATTTGCTGGTCTATTTTTTTTCAAATATACTTTTGATAAAATACAATTTCTTCGTGTCTTTCTACCTGACGTGATTGAATGGTGCCAAACACGTTATGTTATTTGAGCATTGAGAGAAAAGTAAGATACTATATATTAGGATATGTATTTAACAAACATTAAAATCTAGGAAGATGGCACTCGCTGGTTTATTATTCGTTCTTTAAATCCGTCGTCTACATTAAATATATACAGTTACACTATGGCATCTCATAATGTCACCATTACTTTACTAAGCATATTATATAATATATAAATGCTGGAGTTTAGTATCATTCTGAGTGCTTGAAAATTGTAGTGCTATATTTATATCAAATAATGAGAAAGAAAGTTTTGCAATAGACTGAGATAAACTTGTTAAACCAATGATGAGATCTCAAGTGCAAAAAATGGCACCACCGGTCCAATTACCTTCGGTGAGCCATGACTCCGAGTAAGAGTGACAAGATTTCATAAAACAATTATGAATGGGGGCTCTCGGAATATATGGTACTAACAGACTATCTGCCCTTGGATATGTATGAATGGACTCCGAGTGAAGTTAGCTAGATACGAGTACAAGTCGAACGTGAAGAGATAAAGTTTCTAGATCAAATATTGCATTGAACATGATTGCAAAACAATACGAGATAACAAGGGTGACAAGAAGAGTTAAAGCCTTATTTATGCTAATGATTTATACAAATGATCTATGTTGTTCCCAAATAGAAAAAAGTGTCATAATTAACAATTGATGATCCAGACACGGAAATGAATGAATGAAAGCTTATTTTTTATTTTAATAAAAATTTCAAAACCAGGAAAGTATAAATTCTTTGATATGCCACTTAATATAGAATATGAAAAGTAAAATTAATAAAAAAATATTAGATTTTTTGCTCGAAGTTACTAGTTTGAGTAGAAATTGCTAGTTTGGTTAGAAAAAAGCGGCTAAAAACACACACATAATCAAAATAAAAACTATTGTTGGCTAAAATAAAATTATGAATTTTATACTGAATAAACCATTTTTCCAACATGTTTCGAAACGGAAAATTTTATGTAATAAAATATTCAAACCAATAAATCACCATTCAAACAATTCATTTCATGGCAACCAATTTTATATCTCTAACGTTTGGTGCGCAAAGGGTAAAATAAATTCAGTCGTGTCTACCATGAATGTATTTTTTGATGAAAAGACTGAAAAATGCTTTCAATTGTTCTAACGAACAAGAGAATAAGATAAAAAAATCTAGAGTGAACCGTGTGAGTACTTCAACCCCGCGGGAAATAAATATAATTGAAGCTACAATCTCGTATTTCACTTTTTCGGAGGCTTGGATGGAGGTCTCGATTTTACTTATATGTATCAGTAATCCTCAATGAGATTATTGATGAGGTTCTCATCATTAATTTGAAGACCTTATAAAGACATGATATGACTATCGTCACTTGTTTCTCTTTCTAAGAAGATCACGTCGATTTTGATTAAATTGTTTTTTCTTCTTAAATTTAATATTTTGATTTCATAATCGCACTGCCCTTTCTTGAAGCAAAGGCTTAAGTGGTTTGACAAATTGAAGGATGATTAATGAAAGATAATAAGTTTTCAACTTTATATTTATTGACAATACTTTTGAAGAATGATTTTGCTGCGAACGATACATATTTAAACAAAACGTTACATTACGGTGGAAGCTTTATACTGATCTGTAGTGAACTGAAGTTGGTGGAAGTTAGAACTGTTTATTTATTCTTGCTGATGGAACAATCCAAAAGTCAACACGACGGTCCTAAGAACATCTGGAAAAACGTTCCGCAAACGAATGGAATCACTTTCAATACGTTGGGCAGTTAAGTTTATTAAAACATTAAGTTTATTAAACATTATATTTAATTTTTTTCTATAATTCATAAAATATTGGTGTGGACAAATCCCATTGAAGTTTTTAATTATATAACCTGGCGAGTTCATTGCCATGTGGCAATCTCTTACAACCAACCAGAAAGATGTTATAATGGGGCCTAAGTGAAAACCAGACAGGAATCACATTTTTTTTAAATCGGTGTTCCAGTGGGAATCGAACTGCAGCCTCCGGATCGGCAGACAAGCGTCTTGCCACCAGGCCACGGGGTCGTCATTATACGAGTATATGTTACAATAATATTCAACGAGTATGCCTTTTTTTGTATCCTTTTTTGATTATTCATAAGAGAGTTAGCTTTTTTGTATCGCTTTAAATGAGCACTTGAGGTTTCCATGTCTTATTCTTGTATTGACTAGTAATACTGCAATTGTATTCCAAATCGTCGTATGTCTATAAAGTATTGACAAGAGATTACGTCAATATTTTAGATTTTGAAACAACTCATTGTTTCTTTTTAAAAATAATAGACATGACCAAAGAATCCTTATACCACCGAATACTAGAACAAAAATATGCCTAACATACTCGTATGTTATTCGAGGAGAGTAGAACAGCGCGGGGTTCGTTCCGCACGGAAGTCCAGCACGTGACCGCGCGGGAATGCACCTCATGTCGTCTTCCACGCATATTTACATAGTATCTATTTGGTATATTATATTCTTCATTGATTACTTCGTATTATGTATATATATTTTATGGTCGATTTCATTAAACATTTTTCTTCTACTATATCTAAAATCATGACTTTACTTTTTAATTCTAATACAATACATAATTTGAAGAATCTGTTTTAGAATACTTAATAAAACAAAAAAAGATCGTTGTAATTCCACAATTTTCATCAATCCTCTAGATAGAAGGTAGAAACACGTGGAGCGGGGGACAATGTTATTAGTGGAATAAAAAAGTTATTCATTAAGAGTAAGATTAATAAAAAATAAAACGCCAAGGTTCACATTTTAAAAAAACCTCGTATGAAACGTTAAGTCAAAATATGTTAAAAATGTTCTGTTCACCCACGTTTCAAATTCATTGCGTTATTTCAACGTACTCAAGTGTTAACAATTCACCATACAATTTTTTAAACAAAAAAACAGTGATAATTTCCATTTTTATCTTAAGATTCAAGTATCAAAATCACTGATATAAAGCACATACTTGAAATTAGCATTTATCTTTAGTCAAATTTTTGGACACTTTTTAACAATCTAACAAAAAATAGACTTTGCGGTGTTGAGGACAGTTAAAGGGTTAACATGAACCGTGCAAACGGAGTTTTCATCGCTTTACCACGAAATACTCGTAGATATAATTTTGGATTTAACATTTTTGTTGTTGAAAATTGATATTCGCCGCTCAAATTTTGGGATGAAATATGAAAAAAATGCTGTGTTAAATACGCTTTTACTTGAAAACGCTTTCCTTCAACCATATTTTATGAACGCTTCCCACGTTTGAAATGAGCACCAGTAAATCAATTTTGCCTTTACGTGAATATTTCTGTAGAGATATTTAGGTATGAAAATTATTTTATGCAAAAATATTTTGAATAGTTAAAGTAAAAAAGCTCATTGTAAAGGAAACGTTTATATTTTTAAATACCTAATTATGTATTGTATTTCAAGAGTTATATTGATTTTATTTGGGCATCAAACGAAATCCACGGTATCTGAACAAAAGTTGTTTACAAGCATTAACTTACGCGCGGATTTTTTTTCTATCAGTGTCATGTACAAACTATTAAAAATATAGGAATATTTTTTTTCTTTTAAAATATAAGAGTATCGTATGTCACATATGTGTTTTATCCTAAAAAAGGTACACATTCTTTCTAAAAATGCGCAATAGCTCTGGACGATCTTTTGGTCTAAACACTAGCGTGGTAACTTATGATAAACCAAAAGTTAAAGCCTCTGTATAAGAGGTCAAGTTGTGTCGTTGGTAACTATATATACAGTCAATGGCAGTAATAAAGTCGAGAGGCTATAGAAACATTTACTCGTATCTTGACTTTATTCACTGAAATGCATATAATTATTAACTTAAGTTGTGTGGAAATAAATATTCCGGAGCTTAACACATCAATCAACGATGCTCGAGACTAACCAACAGTTGGCGCCTCTAATAACAAATCCATTCTCAGTTAGTACCAACATTTATAAGTTACGTGTCAAACTTTCATGACATTCCGACATTGTATCATTGAGTTACAGTGGTTTTAGTGACGCTACTTTTGCTATTTTCAAAACAATGAAAAAAATGAATTTCGTGTGTTGATTAAACATTGCTTCTTAATGGGAAAAAATACCGTTCAAACTCAGCGATGGCTTGAAAAGTGTTATCCGGGCTCTGCTCTGTCGAAAACAACCATTTATCGGTAATATGCTGATTTCAAACGCGGTCATACAGACACAAATGATGATGAACGCTCTAGTCGTCCAAATGAGGCTGTTACACCAGAAAACATTAAAAAAAATCAAAATCGTGATGGCAAATTGCAAAGTAAAGTTGCGTGAGATAGCTGACATCCTGAAGATATCATTTGGTAGTGTTTACACTATTTTGCATGAACAAGCTTTTTTCGAAATAGGTGCTTTTGCGTGAACTGTTTACGCGAAATAAGCAAGAGTTTTTGCGTCGGTATGTGACAATGGATGAAACTTGGATCCACCACTATACTCCGGAATCAAATCGGCAGTCAGCTGAGTGGAGAGCAGCCAGTGAAAGTCGTCCGAAGCGACCAAAAACCCAACAGTGGGCCGGAAAGGTTATGGCCTCGGGAAAACCGGGAATATAACATAGCGTTATTGGGGCGTTTGAAGGCAGAAATTGCAAAAAAATGTCCCCGTATGAAGAAGAAAAAAGTTCTCTTTCATCAGAACAATGCATCGTGTCACAAGTCGATGGTAACGATGGTCAAATTACATGAGTTGAACTTCGAATTGCTCCCGCACCCCCCGTATTCTCCAGATTTGACCCCTAGCAACTATTGGCTGTTCGCAGACCTCAAAAAGATGCTCTAGGGAAAGATATTTGGCTCCAATGAAGAAGTGATTGCCAAAACTAACGCCTATTTTGAAATCAAAGATAAATCGTTCTACACGGCTGGCGTAGAAAAATTTGCGTTGGAATGAATGTATTGCTCTTGAAGGAGACTATGTTGATGAATAAAGAAGAATTTTGGCAAACAAATGTTGTTTTAGTAGTTAGTCCCGGGCCTTATTGATCGATGTATTACCTGAATTCAAATACGTGAAGAATACCTTTAAAGGCAACATTTTTTTTCCACAGATAATATTGTACCATTGTTAAAAAGGGATCATACGAGGGTTGCTACTTAAGTTTTGAGATATGGCAACACCGGTGTAGATTTGTCAAATTTGACATCACCATCGTAAAGTATAATGTTTTTAATGGTATACGTGCTCAGAAAGTTTTGTCATACAAGTGCTATTTGTGTTGTTTACAGTGACTTGAAAAATTAATCTCGACCAAAAATGGAATTAAATCGTGAACATTTTCGTGCGATGATTTTTTATGATTTTCGACGTGAACTAACTCAATAACAGTGTACTAATCAACTCGCTTCGACTTTTAATGATGAAGAACCATCCTGGGCCACTGTGTTTCGCTGGTTTTTCAAATTCAATCGTAGTCGTAGTTCGCTCCAAAATCGATTGTTGTGCCAGAAAACATCGATGCTGTGCGTGAACTGATATTGCAAGATCGTCATGTGACTTATCATGAGATTGAGGCATGTTTGGGCATTAGTTTCACTCGCATACATTCAATATTGCATGAAAAATTGGCCGTCAAAAAGATTTGTTCGCGTTGGATACCGTATAATTTGAAAATCGCTCAAAAAAAGACTCGTGTTGATTGGTCCAAAGAAATGTTGAAAAAATTCGTTCGCGGTGCTTTAAATGACGTTTATAAGATTGTGATAGGCGACGAATCATGGATCTATACATATGAGCCAGAAACTAAATAGCAGTCGAGTATGGGTCTTTCAAGACGAGCCAAATCCAACAAAAGTTGTTCGCGCACGAAGCAGTTCGAAGCAAATGGTGGCTTGTTTTTTCGGTATAAATGGTAATGCTGCAACAATGCCTTGAGTGGAACGTCGTACGGTCAATTTTAAAAAGTACACACTACCATATGTTTGCCAGAAGTGTTCGGAGAAATGAGGAAAACCAACCGCCGAAGACAGATCATTCTCCACCACGACACGTAGTTTTTATAATACGTGCGTCGACGATCTCCGAGTTTCATATCTATCTCAGTATTTCTAAACCGACTCAGTATTTCTAAAAAGACTAGATTAATGCTTCAAAAAATAATATTGTCTTTGGCCACTCAGCATCGTCAGTTTTGGTATACTGAAGGGTGCCTACCATTGCAATTATTGAATTTTCATATTACCAGCAATTGAGATGTGATTGAATGGATTCGTGTTACCATGTTTATAAAATTGTAAACATTCCCTTTATTTGACGCACATGTATGGAGTGAAAGCAGCCATCTCAGTTCTTCTGGTCCATCTTTATTCACTTTTTTTAGCGTGTGTCCTCAAACACAATGTGTCATCTCCAGCCAGTTCATAGCGTCCAGTGTTAGATTATGTAGCTCCCTGCACTCTTCCAGAAAACGCATACAGCGGGCAACTATTTACAATGTGGTTTGGATCTCCCCGCACTCTCAAAAGGGTGACTCTGCTAGGCCCTACTTGTTCATAACATACGTTAGCATATGCAGTGCGGCCCACTTCGCATCTGATCATATTAAAAGCATCAAGTCATCCACAAGGTGCCTGTTTTTTTACGAAGCCTCTATGGAACGGAACTGCTATTTACCGGCGATCAGCCTGTTGTGGATTGTTATCCGCTGCATATCACAATATTCTTGAGAAAAATATACACAATACTTCACTAGTGACTGTCAAGAACGAATAAAAATATTCAAAATGGTAGCACTAATGTAATTGAAAAAATATATAAAAAGCCTTCGATAAATATTTACATAATTTTGAAACAGCACGAAGATCGATTTGATTAACTAGCGAGTATTCATGAAAAAAACTTGATGAATACACGAGCACACTAGACTATTTTAAAAACTAAATGCATTTCAATTAAATTATTTGAATACTTTTTCAATAAAACGATACTTTCATATAATATTGATCTGAAATCGGCAGTCTAAACTCTTGAAACAATTTTGTTTCTATATTTTTTTTCCTCTGTAAACCAATTTTTTTAAAAGCGCTGATTTAAGTACGTGCGTACTTAATTTTTTTTTAGAACCTAACTTGATATTCCATTATTTTTTGCTAAAGTGAATGGTTAAACCTATAATGGTTGGCTTCACAGTAAGGAAACCTATAAAACACTCTCAGTTGCTATAAAAGTTTGGGATCCTGCAGAGTCGAGTTGCAAAGATTGAAAAAGAACAGTCTCGGGATAGGGATGAAAGGAGTGTTTTGAGATCAACAATGAGCTTTTATGACTTGTAGCGTCAACAGAGTAAGTACATATATGTATTTTTTTAAGATAAGCTCGCTTTACGGATACACCCAAGAAATTGAACCCACGTTTATAATTATTGCCTGGCTCAATAATGATATGTCTTTGGAATTTTGAACCTTTTTTCTGAACTCTTTGCATACGTTTGAATATGATTCTTCTGTTTATCACGTATGAACAAAAAAATCATATGATTTAGAAAAAAAAATTCTTACATTTAAATTATTCAAATAAAATTAGAAGTTTTCATATCTGGGCTATTTATGACTACCAAAGGAAAACTTTCTTAATTTATCAAGAATATTTTTTTTTTCAAAATACAACCTCAAATAAAAAAATCACGTTAGTAAGTATAATTTTCTTTCTAACTACATTTAATTAAATATTAAAACAACTTATTTTTAGTACCTTTGCAAGTAAATCTAAATTTGATTATATTTTGTTTAATATTAAGTTTCAATCTCAAGTTTTTTTGGAGATATTAATGTGTGGTATGTATTCCAGTTTTCTAATATAATTTTTTTTAAGTATTTATTTTCAAACAATATTCATTTAGATAGATTTGAAGGAATGCTGTAAAGATGTCTTCGATTTATTGATTATAAACAACATATACCGCACGAAATTTTTAATTATAGTTATTCAATAGATTTTTTTTAATTTGCAAACTTTGTTCGAAATGAGGACATTGTTTGACTCGAAAGTTTTGCGTAAGACTGTCAATTCACATATGGTTGCCTGAGTTGTTTCAATTTTTTTGTTTCCGTACTTCCTCCAGACGCAAATGGTTACATCATCCTTTATATAGTAGGTATCGAGCAAATAACTTTTCTTACAATTAATTTAAAGTTTGGCTGCAGATGTTGAAAAAATTAAAATCAAGGATTTTTTTATACAAAGTCTTTTATCTCCACTTTTGTAATTTTTTTCTGAAGCGGTCCTTACAAACAATGTGTCCTCTCTATCTAGATCACGACGTTTGATATTAGTTTCTGCATGCATTCAGAAAACGCATACAATTGACTGCTGTTTATGATGTGGCTTACAGTCTGTATCTTCCCGCACTCAAATAAAGGTGACTCTCCTAAGAGTCTATTTGCGCATACCGTGTGTAGTAAGGTTTACTCCGTATTTGATCAAATTCAGAGAGCGCCCCTCGTTCCAAAATAGGACATCTCCTTCCAACGAGGCAACTCCACGAGATGCCTGAGTTTAAACGTCACACTCAGTCCAACGGGATCGCTATTTATCGGTGATCGGCATGTTGTCGGCACTTGCTTCAGAATCTTCCAAATTGGTCAAGAGGGGTGGAGACTGTTTAGGGGGCATTGTCTTGTTTCTGTTATTCGAGGCAGTAGGATGATTAGCCTTTTCTGATTTATAATAAGAGCTGTTTTACAACTTATATGCGAAGGTGGCACTTAACGTATACAAAAGAGCTTTAAAGTATATTTCTGCATTCCGATGTTTTTTTTAATGTGCTATAATAGTGGTTTGTTAGATCATTTTATATTTTTGAAGATGTCGTTTAATAAATATTTTATGTTTAATTGTATAATTTAATTTATTTATTCTTTTTTTAATACGATAAGGAAAGACATAAAATTAAAAAAAAAACAAAGTTAAAAAAAATGCCCTTCAACAATCATATTAATTAAATATTTTCCTTCCACCATCAAGCTTTATATACCATATATGCTCAGCTACGATACACTTGATGGCTGACTAATCAGGAACTCCTGTTTTTTAGTCAACCAGCTTATCACATGTGTCAATTAAATACTCTCGTCACTATAAAATAAACCAAATTTAGAAATATATGAAATTTACATATTTTCAGTTAAAAGAAATAAACGAATTAAAAATAAACTATTACTGCTATTAAGCGACATGTAACAGACACAAAATAATTGCACTCAAAATAGGTATGTACATGATGCATAAAAATAAATTATTCTATATTTCAACATAACCATCCATGCACAATAAGATCCCCGTCAAATATTTTCAAGGTGCTATAATACTCTTTCAGATTCAACAATGCCATGAGAAATAAGCCATTGTGTCAGTGTGAATTTGAGCTTTGAAACAACAAATTATTACAGTAGTAATGGTGTGCCATTGGTAATGCGTTACGTACCCTAGGAGCTAAAAAATATAAGAACTTTTATCAGAAGAAGGCTTGTGCTTTTAACGCTAAGTAAATTATTTTTACAATTGTTCCTAGTTTTATAACTGGAGCAATCCTTTGTGCTTCAGCACCTTTTTTAATCATGGAAAACATTTTCAATATGTACACGTACATTGCGATCAAAACGCCTTTGAAAATTTGCTAAAAGGTGACCGGTTTTTTTTTTTAATATTCCAGTATTGTCTGCAAATATTATTAAATCGCTATCTACGAGTATATCCAAGCCAATAAGATAATTTCTGCTGAATAAATGATAAATAATACATATCCTAAAGTGTTCCCTTGCGGAACCCCAAAATCTACATGAGAATATTATGAGTATGATCTATCCTGATGTGTTGTTTTCCATCGATTAGAAAACTTTCAGACCAATTCATTAATATTCCCGTTTTGTTATTTAATCGCTTTAAGAGGATTTTATTATGTGGCGTCAAATGCTTTTACCTTGCATTTTTTTGTCAAAAAGTCTTGAATTTCCATTTTCTATGACAATCTCAGTGAATTTAAACAAACTATCATTTCTACCTATATTACTCGTACATCTAAAACGAAATTGATTTTGGGGAAACATTTGATTTGCGTCCAGGCAAACTATTAATATATTTGCATCCAGACAAGCAATCCGTCTATTTGCATCCAGGCAAACAATCAATCTATTTACATCCAGGCCAATAATCAACCTATCTTTTTTATTTTTCCAAAATCTTTCCTGTGACATTTTAGAGCGATATTGGTCAATAGAACCACAGTTTTCTCTCCACTTTTAAAGATTTGTGTAATTGTGGAATACTTTAAATATTCAAAAAAACAACCAGCCATAACACTTAAGTTTAAAATATAATAAAGAGGGACACACATTTGATCCAAGATATTTTTAGTAAGCAACATATTTTATCTGGACCAATAAAATTATATTGTTCAGCGAATTTATAGACATACTTTTTTAGGGTAGTCTTTATTTCGTTCAAATTTGTGCATCAGTTTTCATACGGAATATTATTTAGGAACATTCTCGGTGTTTTTTTATTCTCTTATTTATTATTGCTGCAGCATTTTATTTTGCAATATTTGCAATTTTATCTTTTTCGTGAATCAGATATATAATTTATGTTGATTTCATTCTACAAAATCTTTTTACGTTTGTTTCACTATGCAGTTTTTACTATTGAATGTCTTTATGTAATATTGCTGTTTAACTATTCTGATAAGGGAATAACAGACGTTATATGCCGTTTATATTGCTTATAATTTAGTTTTGTCGGTGCTTATTCAATCTAAAATGTTGTTTGTTCGGACTATGAATTGATTAGACCTTGGGTTATCGACAGAGAAATTTGGATTTGTCGTACAATATAACATATGTGTACTATTTTTCGGCCAGATTTTATATTTTTTTCCTATAACACAATATCTTTGCAAAATTGAAATATTATTTTTTAAATTATATTAATTGTCTTATAACAGAAAATACAAATTGTTATTTTTATCTTTATGACTTGTTAAATAAAATGGCTTTTTTCGTACAATAAACTACTTTATTTATCTTATATCTAGGCAAGTTTAAAAAAATCCGTTTAAACTTCCATTAGTTCTTTTTATTTCTTTTTAATAAAATTATACACAAAGTAAGCCAGCACCTTAACCTACATACGTTTAAACGTTACGAAGTATATTAATGAAACGTGGGCGTGTAAAGTATTGGAAGAATCCCAATAAATACTTTAGAATTAAATACGTACAATGAGAAAAATATATGGAGTGACAATGTATGGCAAAATGTGAAATAAAATATTTAAAGATGAATGTAAAAATAATACATATATTGATTAGGATAAACAAGAATATTTTAAGGTGGTTTAACATATAAAATGAAATTATGACTGGCAAAATAAATAGTGCAAATGCGAGTGTAAGGCGTGGCAGAGGAAACCAAGAATAGTGAGATTAGACCAAAAATAGTGTGGTTGGACCATGCAAATCATATTTTGAAATAACTAAATACAAAAAGTCGGAGAAAGCTAAAGGAGAGAGTATTCGGTTATAAAAAAGTTGAAAGTTGTCTCGCGATACAAAAAGTTGGCACTCTGTTTTCACTACCTATCTCGATAGGGATAGGAATGTGGAGAAGAGTTGGTGGTATGTTTGCCATAAAAAATCATAACCCGTGCCAGAGGCTTGAACTGCGTAGCCCTTCAGGGAACTATTAAAAATATCGTAAACAAAATGTTCCGTAGGCGGAGAAGGCAGTCCGAAAACAAATAAAAGAAAATCTTTTTTTTTTTAAGCGATAATAATGTTTTTATTTTTTTTAAGCGATCATTAGTTTATGTTCAGTCAATATGTAATTGTTTAACTCTCAGACAAGTGGTTTTTTCTATCACGTTTGCCTTTAAAAGGATTTTTTTAGGAAAAATAAAAAAGCAATTGGGTCACGAACTAACGTTATAATCAAAAAACCTTTCGTTATCCTCAATCTCAATTTGCTCTGTTATTTCCCGATAGAAAATCAATCATATTGGCAAGGACCACCGAAATTCGCTTTGAACAGAACGACTTCGAGTGATAAGTTTTCAGTTAGTAAAAAAAATGTTTTTTAGACAAAGTTCTAGTTTAAAAGATCGAGCTTAGTAATTTAGTGAAAAAAGTATTTGAACTTTATTATCATCATCATAATTATTTTCGGCACTTCATAAGTAAGATATCCTCCGTAGCCTCGATGTCTGCCTATTCGGGACTTCTGGATTCGATGTCCATTGATAACTTCTTTTTTTAATGGTGTCTGCCTAGTTTTTACTTACGGTTTCAATAACATCTTTGGCATTAGTTGAAAGAAATATGAAGAACAAGCATTGGATGAACCATGGGCAACTTTTAAAATTTCGTATTTTAGGTCAAATTAAAACATAATATTGCATCAAGTGCTCGTAGACAGTATTTTTTTATATATTCAATATCTTATCAAACTCTCGTGTCGTAGAACGCTGATTATTTTCAATCTTAGCCTTGATTTAATCGTCATTAATCGCGATCAACCTTCCAGAACAAACATTATGTTTAAGTTTCATATCAATAAGGATTTTTAAACCAAATTTAGCCCGCACTGCTGTTGACTGAATCATCGTCGTACACTTTGCATATATATTTTTTTTCATTCTTTTTTGTGGTCTTGAATATATTTCAATTTCTGTTAAATACTATAGTGGCATCAAAATGGCATGACATGTGTAATGAAAAAGGATATGGAAAATTGTTTTAATCAATGCAGTGCCACTCCATTGTTTTCTTTTCCCAAGAGACCGGATGAAAATGAGTTTGCCCAGACTGTATTTATACTGAGGTATTTGCATTGCTGTTTGAAGCCAGACCAAAGTAGTTCACAAAGCCACTATATTCAAACTCGTATGATGTATTATTTTCAGTCGATTGATTCCCTTTGAATCTGTGATTTATTTTACTTAAGGCTACCACGTTTCGTTCAAGAGTTGAACTAACTTTAAAATTACAGATTTTGCGATATCGAATTAGTGAATGTTTAATAACCACACTTATAAATTAATGCAAAAAATATAAAATATTAAATATAATATAATCAATAAATTTAAACATAATAAGAACAAGTGTTTTTTTTGTACTTTTAATTTTTTATTTATTTAGTAATTCTTATATTTTTTTTTAGGATGAATGATTACACAAACCATCATAACATTTTTTCTTTTGGGGTTGGCAATAAGGACAGATCTTCATAACAAAATGATCTCAAGATACCTGTATTAATTATTCTCATAACATCCATATCAAAGCAATTATATTTTACTCAATATTTCTAACTCGTGAATATTTATCATATCAGATATTCTACGAGTATATAAGCCATGTATCTCTTTCGAATTTATTCAGTTGTTATATTTCCTTTCAACGATTACGCTTCGTTTCCATACATAAATGTTTGCACTAGCACATTGCTGTACAAAATAATTTTATATTTTTTCAATTTCATTGTTTCAACTTTTAGGAAAATTACAACAACTAATAAACAGTTTTTTCCCCAACCTTTTGCAATATTTTGAGACACTTTAAAATTCCATCTTCTTAGAAAATCACATCTTTTTGAGCGGAGAACAGATCCGATAACTTGTTGGGCCTCCAGGTAAGAAAAGTTTTCCCCTTAAGGGAATCTGAATTGACCGGATTAAGGGAAAGTCAAGGTCTGATGAATGTAGCGGGTGGGAGATTTTCAGCCCAGATATGCAAAGGTGTGGCGTTGTCTAAGTGAAAGATAATGCCTTTTTTATTGGCTAATTTGGAACGCCGATCGATTGATGGCTTCGATCGGTTTGATTTCAAACATAGTTTTTTTTCCAAACTGATCGTCTAGTTTTGTAGAAACAACTCGTAGTAGACGATTTCTTTTCCATCCCACAAGATACACAGAGTAAGCTTTTTAGATGAAGATCAGCCTTCATGATGATTAAAGGGGGTTTTAATGAGTGCACCTTTCTTGTCTTGCGATTTATTCCGTTCGAGATTATTGTTTCAAAAATGGTTTCTTTGCGTTGCATTATTTGCAGTGAACTGCTTATGGAGACTCGATACATAATGTTTTTTTTCAGCTTATACAGTGTGGTACTCAAACATCGTAGCGATTCACCTAGCTAAATTTCGCCAAATGTTCGTGGGCAATGATTCGACATTTTCAGTATTTTAGCAATCGTATGTTAGTCATAGAACACACTTGTGTAGTTATTCTACATCAATGTCTTGATTTGGTCGTCGTTAGTGGTAATCGGCCTTCCAGAGCGGGCGCCATCTTAGAGTGTCGTATCACCATTATGGAGTTTTTTTTTAATCTAAGTTTGACACACACGATCCGTTAATACGTCGTCTCCATACACTATACAAATATTTTTTTCTTGTGCGGTAGTATTGTAAAAAAGATTAAGCACAGAAAAAAAACAACGTATTTTATTCCAAAGTCAAAATAACGCAAAAAACCCACTCAAGCAATTACCTTAGATTAACAATAGTCGATAGATTACGCTATACTACCATAGTTCCCAATAAAATGCATTCAACATGTTTGGAATAAAGTTAGCAGCGAGAAATGCGAAACTACATTCAGGATCACCACAATATGTTGTGCCGCTAACTATAAGCAGTGACTTTAAAACAGCTACGGAGTTTTCTTAACGTTTGACCTCAACGGACTTATTTCTTAGGGCAGTGTTCCCCAACCTTTTTGTCGCCGCGGACCGGTCAACGTTTCATAATTTTACCGCGGCCCACTGGGGGGGGGACATTGAATGTAGTTTTTTTTTTAATTTAATAACAATATATTTGTTCAATATACAATAATAAAATTTACAACTGTGGCACATAAGTTAAAGTGACAAATAATAGTAGAGAAAATACAAGGTTTGTGGGAAAAATGAAGAAAAAATATATAATATTATAACAATGAAGGATTATTAAGTTTCAGATAATTTTTTAATTTTCTTTTGGATTCATGGGTATTTCAATATTTTTAAGGTTCAACGGCAGGTTGAAAGTATTTTTTTCCAAGATAGAGAAAATAATTTATTTTGAGAATGCTTAGGGTTAAATATCGGGATTTTAATGTTATTCTGATATCTTGCAGATATATTAATTGAAAGTTATTTATCTATTTTCTTTAAAAGTTTTGATGTTGAAGTTTTATGTGTTTTGATTTAATATTTTTAATTGAATCGTGTTTATTTTGGCTCTGCCAGACCAGACTCCCGGTACATTATTATTTAGATACATATTGAAATGGAAGAGCCACGTCCCGTACAGCTTGTACCTATAAGGAAGCTTCCAACAGTTAAGTACGAGTATATATCCCGATTTTCACTTTTTCAAGTATTGATAAGATCTCAAATCTCGATCGATAGACGTCTCGACTCGATCTTCGACAGAGGACGACTTTTGACATCTTATGTATATATTAAGTATATAAAATATATAGTATTTGCCTTGTTTAAGTTACGGCAAGACCGCCTTCGGAATCAAGGACGACTCCGCATGCGGCATGCATATGGTAGTGTGGTGTTGTTTTATTTCGAAGGTATTGTCGGAAGGTCGGGGGTAACTTAGCGTGAAGGGGTTTTCAACGGAATAATTATTTTAAGCTATAATTAAGTTTTATTGGGTATGTTCGATTTTTCAAAAGTAATTTTGATTTTTAAGCAGGCCCTTGCGCGGCCCAGTACCATTTGGTACTGGGCCGCCCATGGGTTGGGGACCACTGTCTTAGGGTATTATAAGGTCGCTATAATCCCGGTATCAGTCTAAAATTTAGAACCAGCAGATTTTTTATCTTTGTTATCCACGAGTGTTTATTTTATTTTTAGATCTTATAAGACTTTAATTGATTACCTTACGTTTATAAACCGCCTATTGTGTATACATTTGCAAACAAAATCATCTGTAAGTGATATTTTTACGAATAAATATATTTTTATAAACAAATTATTTTTGTCATTTCTATCCTGTTTAAAGGCTTTAAAATAGTATAGGAAACATGTTTACATTTCGAAGCTCTTTTCAAGTAAATGTGACAGTTTTGAAATAAAGCATTTCCTTTTAAATGAAACTGGAAGAAGATACTGAAAGAAATCGAAACTAAGTGATTCAAATAACTAGATAATTGTTTACCAATGCATCACGCATCATTCTAGTTATCATATTTTTTTTGCAGTTCACTCAGTTCAGATTTAGAACAATCTTTCTAACTCTATTTTATCGATACTTAAGAGTAAACTAAATTGCTTTAAAAAAGAAATCCGCCCGATTTATTTGCATGAAAGTTTTAAATAATGATAAAGTTAAGATAAGTATGAAATAATATATTACTTTGTTATTCCGCTAATAATATTTATCTCTACGACACATGTTTCTGCCTCTTATGCTGAGGCTTTCATCAAATAGAATGATCCTGATTTGTTTGTCAAAATCGTGTCATGTATTGATCGCTAGTGCAGAGTTGAAGGCAAATATGTATAATAAATCAAAGGTTAAAATACAAAGTGATGTTGTGAAATATTTATTATAAATTCCATGAATTAAATCTGAAATCTTTGACAATATGAAGGGGTTTTAATATCGTACGAGTATTCAAACCATTTAAAACTTTATGTAAATTTATGAAAAATACCGGTATAAATAATATCAAGCGCTATTAGAAGTGGTATTGTTTCGACATCAAAATAAATTTCGTTTCTCATCTCGTTTCGCAATCTGGATTGTTGTTGTTATAATGAATACTAAGCTGGTATAATAGATAAGATATGTTACACTTCTATGCCGGATACGCCTTTATTAATATATTAGGATGCTTACAAAGGAAACTTTATGAATAGTGGTAATGGAATACATGAGTATTAATGAATATCTGATAGAGGACACGAACCATTACGTATTCATGCTTTGAATCACATCCATTGGATTAAAAAGATTCGCAATTTCCGACTCAACAGTTAGACATGGATTGGGATATCGATTATAAATATTTAGCCCATAAAATATTAAACGAATATTGTTGAGAGACGCCACCATATACCACAAAAATTATTATTTAATTCATAAGTAGTAATCCTTCTAAATATCCAAATAAGTCGTTAGGATATATTAATAAGTGTTTTCGGGAGACTGATCTCATTTACCGTTATCAATCTTACATTATATCATCTCAACGGTGATTTCCGTTAATGAGTCGGATTGTTTTCCAATTGGGGTTTTCATTTTGCGTTCCTTATAGTAAAAGGTCCCAATCTGGTTGAGATTTCGCCAATAACAGCTAAAAAGAATTTAATTATAAACAATATTTGGTGGTAAAGTCGTCACAACGAAATACAAGTGACGTGCTTACTCCAGTGGTTCTTACTCTGCAATCTTCCGGATAAACATGTTCTACCATATACGCAACAAAATAAAAAATGTTTATTGAGAGAAATGAAGTATGAAAATTTATGAATATACTGTTAACTAAATGACAAGCCAGTGAAGAAGAAAAATTAAAGAGAAAAGCTATCAAAAAGCCTGGGCTCATTTCATAACACCCATCGAGATACACCCCCATAAATTGAAGGTCGAGCACGGCTACAAGGACGCAAAATATTTTTCAGCTCACACCCTTGTACACGTAAACCATATTACATAAATATTAAACGATAATACAGGATAGGACATGAATCTTACCACAAAAATTTATTTAAAATTTAACTTTGAATTATTTGCTTTCAAATCTTTATTTTATTAATGGAAAAATATTCAGGCGCAGAACAAATAAGAGTGGTTCAACTGTAATTTAAATTAATTTCCTTAATTTCAGTACTACGCGTATTGATAAATGAATGAAGAGGGGATATTCCGAGCAGATGGATCATAACACGGAATGCATAATAGAACAGTTCTAAAGAGGAAATGTCCAAAGGAAGCCCTACAAACGAGATCGGACAGCTCAGACAACGAATAACACCGCCACTGTTGTCACCGCCATTCAAAATAATCTGACGATATCAACGAGGCAATTGGCATTGCACATTGCCGTCAGTCGAAAGAGTGTGCTCTGTATATATCACAAGAATTGAATTTATTGCCTAGTGTCTTTCTCCATAGAAATTATGTTTTTTTAATATAACTTAGAAAGGAAACAAACTTTTCATATTAATTATATATGGTATTGTGCTAAAACACTCAATCCACTACATCAGTGAGTGACCTTTTTTTTCTTTTTCACGGCACACTTCTCAGGACAAACAAAATATATAAATTTCTAAGAAAAGTTAACCAAAACCCTTAACAAAATAAGATATTAAAATATCTGCCTCGTGTGAAAAAAAGTATTGTCCAATATTTTATGTTTATTTCATGAAATATTACTCGAAGAAACTCACCATAATTTAAGTAAGTGCTGAATTCGACAATATTTTTTCTTAGAAAACAATGATTCTTAATTTTTAAAAATGACCCGCATTATCCGAAATCATGTTACCATTTGTATGGAGTACATTTTATCCCATTTTATTCGTCTCGCTTTCTTTCTAAATCCTTAAAATCCCTTAAAGCATAAAGAAATGTTGAAAAAGACGCTGTGAAAAGAGATATCGCGGCAGAACCGACACAATTTCACTAATGCAGACAATTAATCTTGTGAAAGCAAAATCTGCAGCAATGGGTTAGACCTATAAATGGCCAAAATTGAACTAAACAACAGCCCTGGAAAAATATATCAACATCATCGTCAACCCCACTTAAGGTTGTCAGAGACCTTAAAGCAGAGTTTGATAACCTTATTGATATGAAGACTGCAATAAAAAAATTGAAAATTGTATATAGACCCTTATTAAAAACGTGAATAAACAGTTCAAATTAGTCTTAACACTCAATTGATTACAGCATATTGTAGATATTCAGAGTTTCTTCTAGTTGTTGATTCGGCTCCTCTGCTGTTGCAATCAATAAGAGTTGTTATCTCGATATTAGTTGATAAATTCAAACAACTAATATCAAGACAATAGGTCCTGATGATGCCACTAGCTAAGGAGCCGACAATCGACAACTGCAACACATTTGACATGGAAGAAGCCCCGAAAATCACACGAGTATGCAGCATTGATAGATTAAGCGCTTCGATCTAAATGCGGACCTTCAATCGATCTCTGAGTGGACTGGGGTGCATGGCTTACGCATTAATCCTACAAAGTCTCAAGCGATCCTCATTAGCAGCCCTCAGTTTCTTGGTAAATTCAACACTGGCTTACTTCCTCCAATATTACTTAATGACTATCACAATATTACATAAAACTGTTAAAACCTAGCTGTGCTAAAAGATAACACTCTCTCATGGCGAGATCAAATAAATGAGATAAGCCGAAGGATCTTCTTCAGTCTTCATTCCCTTAAAGTGTTGTAAAGATTCCTACCTACTTAAACCAAAAGTTCAATCTCTGCTCTTTCCAATTCTGGACTATGTGGACGTCTGTTAGTTGTATGGTACAGAGGAACAGCTGGATAAATTACAGCGTCTTCAAAATGTTTGTCTAAGATTTATTTTCAACCTACGGAAGAACGATCATATAACTTAATACCAGAAAGCATTGAACTGAGTGAACGTTAGAAACAGACCCCAAATTTGCATACTATCTCTATTGTATAACATATTTAACTATCCCGCCGCCCCCTCCTATCTCGCCGAAAATTGTTTATTGGCCTTTTCAGTTCATCGCTCCTCTTTTTTTACGTCGTCCTTTACTGTTCATGCAGTGAACCGTTTGTAAACCGGATTAATGATAACTAAATTGTTAGAGTTGAATAAAAAGAATTAGGAATCTTGACATAATTTGGGCATACCAAGGAATGGACCCCGAATGAATAGTGTGCTAGGAAAAGAAAATATTAGACGGATAGAGTTTGAGATATGTTGACCGTGTGGGAAGATAAGCATAAGAAAATAGAAGCATTTATGAAAATGTATACATGTTGATGAAGCAAAAGCTGTTGTGTGAATAATAATATGGTACAAAATTACCTTATCTATACCTTATCTATGTCTCCCAAAAGTAATATGACGTGATAGTATGTTTGTTGGTAAGACGGAGAAAGCGGGTTCGATTCCCACTGGAACCCGGTTCAAAAAAATATTTCAGACTGGTTTTCACTAAAAACCTCATAAACATATTTCTGGTAGGTTGGAAGGTGAGTGGTACATGGCAATAATCCTTACATTTGCACTGTATATAAATAAGTGTTATACATGTTTCGTTTGGGCACTGCTATAGCTACCAGGTGTAATTTGTATAATATTAGTGGGTTCGATTCCTGAGTTAGAGTGCCTTTAAAAAGAGTTTGCTCTCTAAGCGGCGTTACATAAAGTTGTTCAATGAGTTGAAATTTAAATGTATGTTTGTAAAAATTAATTATTTATTCATTTAAGTATTGCAATTTAATGCCTATAAAACTTTATCATATCAAAAAAAAAACTTTAACATTTAATTTTTTTACCGGTTTATAAATTTATGTTACGAAATCAATAGAAATACGAGTAAGTGTGGTAAAAAGTTTTTACAATGTATGGGTTAGCTGAAAAAAACTGGAGCAGGTTGAAAAGTTCTGATATCTGGGATATATGCTTACGTGTGATCGACGAATCGAAAGGGACATTGAAAAAGGGTAGCGACAGGGAACAAGGTAAACGGAGCACATGATGTAATGATACAATAACTGCGCAATATCAATAGTTGCAAAAATAAGAATACGTAATGAAAGAAATTAAAGTGAGAAGTATGAATAGAAGAAGATTTTGCATGACGATACAAACGTGGGTTTGGATACAAACGTTTGAAGATCTGTTATCTCTGCCTACTCCGCAAAGGACACGGCGTAATGATATATATACCATATATGTTTCAAAACAATAACTTGACGAATCATAAAGAAAAAAAAATCCAAACTTAAGTCGTAATACCTCACATTATGTTGATTTTTTAGACAAAAACTTTTTAATATCCCAAATAAACTAACAGACCTAAAAAGTAGGAACAAAAAGCTGACATGATGAGATACGAGTATATCAGTTAAAAGTAGGAAAAGTGGTTAGTAAACTTTTTTAAATACTCCTTTAGGATGGACTACACGTTGTATTGCTATTAATTCTTGAATTCACTTCGTTACCTTAGTTAATGTTTTTTTTTCTATGTCGTTTTACAAATTATTCCTTACCTCTGTAAAAATACGCAACTTTCACAATTTCGCGTGCTATCCTTGAACATTACATTAAGTGTAGTGTTTGAAAATTGTCAGCGCCGTTGCCCAGTGATTATTGGTCAGTACCTAGGCGTTTCTGATTTGATAATCAATATTTCTTGTCCTGGGATACCTTTTTGATTTGAATATATTTTTGGCATAACACTTGTTAATGTCATGACACTTAACGTAAATCTTCGAAACATTTTGAAATATTCACAAAACGATATGGCGGTTTTCTAGTTAGTATATTTGCTTATTTTATATATTTTTTTAATATAAAGTTCAAAAAAGTTTTAGAAAAACCTCTAGAAATATTTTTAATAATCGTTTTTTTTTTCTAAAAACGTAAACGATCAGAGCAATATAAATATTTTAATCACAATTGTTTTTTTCAAAGGCCTCGGCTTTGACTTTGTGGACTTCATATAGGAATATTTAACAAAAAAATACTGAATCATTCCACTAATTATGTTATATAAATCCCCACAACACGTCTTTCTACCTCATATACCGAGCCTCTCTTCAGACGGAATAATCCCGGTTTGTTACGAAAGCAGTGCTTAGGTAAGGCTGCTGTTACCTCTCGTAACAAACAGGGATAATTCCACCTGAAGAGAGCCTCGGGATAGAAGGTAAAAACATGTGTAACGGGGATTTATGTAATTAGTGGATTCCAAAATAATTCATTGTTAAACAATCTAAATATAAACAATTTAATCCCAACTTAAAAGAAACTTGTCACATATAATATTTAAGGGGAAAAATAAAATATATTGAAGTTGTTTCAATATAGTTATTTAACTTAAAACATTTGTTAACAAAAAGCAGTTTAATTTATCGTATTGTTCTTGTTTTATCTTTTTATCTCAATAAATTCTCAAGAGGACCCAAAAAAAGTGCAGAAAGATCCCTACGGAGAGGATTGCTCGGCAGAGCTAAGTCAATTCCCCTAATACAGCCAATTAATCTTATTAGAGCAAAGCAGTTGCTGCTGCAACCTTTCCAGATAACAACTGGATTTTATTGGACAAAACAACACTAGCACCAATATGGACATCCGGAGAAACGTTGCAGGAAAAGCAATTCCGGGTTTACTCTCATCGGTAATTTTCAGAGAAATAAAGTATTTTCAATTTAATTTAATATCAGATTTCAAGGAATGCTCAAAATGTATATAATATATTTGACGTTTCGACTGTTGGTTTTGGTACAAAAAACCACAGGACGTTAGTACAACTTCCAAAAAAATCATCTGCGTTGTGTTATATAATACATGATCATTTGTGATCCGCAATTTAATAATGTGAAGTAATTGAGGAAAAAACAGCCAAAAATAAAACAGAATTTTTAAGATTCTGCGATCTCAACTATCATGGTCAGCGAGAATACATTTTAGGTATCATACATACATACCATCATGTCATATACCTTTTGGGGTAGGCAGATAGGAGATAACTTTTGTCTCATCCACACTCTTACATATCGTCTTGTATGTTCATTTGTTTTGATGCTTCTTACATTTCACTTTATTCCATTCATGTCTAGACATACCTATATCTTTCTTGCAATACCATTCATTCCTTACATATTTATCTATTTTGTAAGCTTTTTAGAACTCATTCTCTCGATACGTTCAAATCATCTCAAGATTCCTTCCTTGATTCTACATGTAATATACAACTTTAACAGTTAACATATCTCAAATCTAGCCATTGCTTACTTTATCATACATTTTAATGCCAGATATTTGTTTGCAAAACGCATACTTTTATCCCTTTTATTCAATTACTTTCAATATTCCTTAACGTTAAGACTTCATTTCAATATACTAAAGTGAAACGAACACACCACTGCGTACTTTTGAAGGTTTTTAACTGTTTTAACCCCTAACCCCTTCTGCAACACGCTTGCCAAAACACTTCTCAGTCTTCCCTTCTTTTAAACAGCTTACTGCTATATTTATGTATAATGCGTAAAAGTCGGTAGAAATTTTATAAATATAAATATTTATTTTAATAAAGTTCCGCGTTTTTTTCATAAATCAAAACAATAAATAAATTCATTCACCGAGAAAACGTTTTTAATTATTTTAAAATAATATGCCTTAATTAGATAAAATTATATTTTTTATTTTTATTCCACTGTCTTTCCATTCTTACACTTCGCTTGTTTTTTTTTGTTGCAATATTTTTAATGTCAATAATGGTGGGTTTCAATCCCGAATTAGAGTGCTCTTGAGGAGAGTCTGATCTCTAAACGACACTATATAAATTGTCATTTTATTATTATCACTATCTAAATATTCAAAAACTTTAGGTCTCGAACAAGCGAAAAAAAATCGTTTATGTTATATCAAATGAAAGTAATCCTCAACATGCCAATGACATTTTTATATTTGGTGTAAAATTTCCATTTAAACGGAAACACAGATCACTTGTCTCGATTCATACAAATGCGCAATTTCAGTGGAATAGTCACCTAAGATCCAATTTTACGTCATGTCATCTCAACGGTGACTTGTATTGCTTCGTCTGGTGGTCTTCTAACCAAAATGTGATAGGTATGTATCGTTGTTCAAAGTGTAAACAAATATATCTTTTTTTACGAAAATTCTCAGTTTTTTCTTATTCTGCGTATTTGAGTTAAAATTACTAATCTCTCAAATAACACTACTTTTATTATAATAAAAAACGGCATTTCATTCTGTTAAAAGGGTTTAAATAACACGAGATAAATATTGTATTTCAACAGATTTTTAGAAAAAAAATACAAGCGTACAAGACTGTTAACGCCCCAAAAAGAGAAACATCTAAGATGTAATATATTATTTACCCTACGATACATGGCTTTATGTGGCGTGGCCACAAGATATATAATGGCAAACCTTTAATCGTAAGCTTTAATCAAGTATCTTTGCTCCGTTGCAATCTTTGTGGTCAGGTAAGTCAATAATTACCATAGAGATCTCCATTCATCTCTTGTCGATACATTTACTTCCATCCTGATAGTTCAGAGGTTAGTTTGGACGTATTTGAGACTGTATGCTAATGCACTGATAACTCTCTAGTTTGCTTTAACTCCAAATCTTAAGCCGCTTCAAAATGTCATTTTGACACTTTCCCCTTACCATAACTGACAAAACATCGTGATGCCTTTGTCAGTTTAACCAAGATTTCTCAAAAGTTTATATAGAAAACACATTAAAGTTTTCAACAAATGAATTCAATACCCTCATTATACCAAAAAATACATATTTTTTCCGATTAAAATTACTTTTTTATTTATGGCACATGCTCGTGTTTATTATTGTGAACTAAATTTCATTTTATTATCTTTTGAGTAAACTGCAATATAAGTTTCTAGAAGTATGAACATACTGCAGACTATTTTGATATGTATTTTCTTTTTTTATATTTGCAATTTAAAATTTACAAAACTACCACAGAAATGCGTGTAACGTGATAAAATAACAGTGATCATGCCCTAAAGGTGAAATATAGGTATATCGAATCCTTGTAGAGTAATGTATTGTATTACACTTTTTCATATACGAGTACAATACGACTGACTTAAAACTATGGAATATTTTTTTATATAAAATTTTAATTCGAATGAAATAAATAAACTTAAAATGTCTAAAAATACCCAAAAGAGTGATTATTTGGTCGAAAGAATCAAATAAACAAAGCAATTGTTTTTTTAACATAAAATGATCTTATCATTGTCAATTCACAAAATGTTTATTTCATAGGTAAATTTCGTAAAAATAAAATCATACAAGCTCAAACAACGTGTCACCTTGTTTCTTTACAAATCTCATATATTTATTTATTTTATTTTGAAAGTAAATAAATATACCAGAAAATTGATTTTTTATTAATATTATTAAACGTCCCAATAATCTTAACTTTAAAGTCATCGTAAAATATCGGTTGTCTTAAAAATCGTCTAGCATATTTCACATTTTCTTCTCTAATAAACAATTCGTTATATAGACTATCGACCTTGCACTTTTGGGGTATAGATATATTTCGATAGTTACGACATAAATAATGCTCAAATCTAATGAACCAACCCTGTACAGCCCACACAACAGTTAAAGTTTAGTCCTGTCAAAGGTTATTTAAAAAGGGTCAATACAGGGTATGCTGGACATCTCTATGCCTGAATGTTTTAAATTTCAAGTGGAATTGAAAAGGAAAACCTTTAACAAAAAATACGAGTATCGTTAAAATACACAAAACAGTATTAGCGCTACCTGAGATTATGTGTCGAAACCTCTAAAAAGGGTTTTAAAAAGGATTTAAAGATAAATGTGAATGTTCGAAAAAGGGATAAACGGGAATTTTAGTAATGCATGTGTGTGTTCGAACAAATTGTATTTAATATGGGATGATAATAAAAAGACCGTTTATAAAGCGTCGTTTAGAGAGCGGACTCTCTTCAACTGCAATCAATGTATCTCAGGAACCATAACCACTTTTATTGAAATATTGTAAAAAAATATAAAAGGTTTTTGTATGAGAATAGAAAGCTGGCGAATGCAGGCATGAGATTGGGTAATTCTCTGCATTTGTATATGTTTAGAAAAAAATGCTGATGCGGGGATTTTTAAACCCATGACATTATTAAACGAAGGTTGTTATTATTAAAATTTATTAAAAAGCAAAAAAAATACAAAATCATCTCAATAATAAGAGCAATAACGATTACGATAACCACTGCCAAGTTCAGCGGCTCTCAACATATTTTGATCACTAAATCCTTTTCACAAAGTTAAAAAAAATTAAAACCTGACAATGTTTACTTATTTTAAATACAACAACAAATAAAAATAAAAAAAAGTTATTGAAAATACTAAAGGAGCAAAACTTATATTATTGTGATCAACTGTTATTTTACAATAGTCGGTAACCGATCGCTCAACGTTGGTTTTGAACATTTCTTTGCTATTTTAACGCTCGATCATCCTACATGAGTTTTAAAGACCACACAGAAAATCAAATCCATTCGACCAAATACAACAAAACAGTTTGTTAACTTCAAATTCAAAGGATAAAAAAGTATCCAAAAAAAATTTTATCCACAAAAATCAATTTTTCACTCGGAAAGAAAAGCTTTTCATAACTGTTTTTATAAGCAATCCGCTCTCGGGGCACTCAATTCGTTTAGCAAGCAACACAATCCGACGCGCCGGGCGCCCTATGAAATATGATTTGTATGCAGGCCATACGGTTCACACCTCAATATTCAACGAACCGATAAAAAAGCAAATACGCTAGAAAACCAAATAAAAAACTAAATATTTTAAAACATAAAACTTATAAAAACTCAACGATTTTTTTAAGTTCATTATTATCCCATGATAAATTTGCCATGGAGAGATATACTCTTATATCTCTCAGCGATGCTCTACCTCCAAGAAAAAAAAATTGTAGAAAGGTGGTTGAGAGATTTTAATGAACGATAAACACACTAAAGTGGATAAGTAAAACTTCTTCATTTTCTTTTGAATAAGTTTAAAAGATTTTTCTGATGGTTGTGCACGCATTGCTTGAAATATTAAATATATTAAAATGGTGAAAGCTTTAAAGGTAGTGTAGTTTCCTTTTTCAAGGTACCTACATACCATCACGAAATTTCTCTGTCAAGATAGATAGATAGGACAGAGCGTCAAATTTTTCTGTTATGGCATATTTCCTTGGCCTCCTTCACATTCATACATCTCAACTCCTTCTGTATCTCTTACTCCTTAGTATTCACTCTCTTGTCCCAACGTCGTCTACCAAGACTTCCTATTATGTTTATTTTACTCTTCACCTTCTCTTCTTTCAAAACTTCGTTCACTAGGTCCAACTATTCTTCTCTTAGTCGTCCTTCTCCATGGCTCCCTCTCATTCTTGTATTATAAATTTAGTAGCAAAATTGCATGAAATATGTGGAGATAAAGAAAGATCTAGACAGATTTTTTTTGCGAAATCTAAAATCATGGTCAAAGAAACGTGTGAAAGAAAAAAGAAATATCGTCTATGCAGAAAAAGTACATGTATAGCAAGTTGAAGAATGGTGCATTTTGTTAGAGTAGTATTTTACGAGTGCTCTTAAATGACATGTTGCAATAGGAAACAAAAGCCACGTGGTACTTAAACATATATACTCAGACCAGTCAGTATGCATATCTGCTAAGAAGAGGATTAACAGCTATTTTTTTAGTACTAACTTGATATAGTAGGGATTTAAAAGCGGAAGTTAAAAAATACCGAAAGAATCAAACGAATTCTGTAGAATGAATGTGAATAATTGTTGCATTTATTTACACTTATCAATTAAATTAGTGCACTCAGAACAATACGTGATGATGACATATTATCGTCTACGATAATCGCAGCAAATCGAATACATCTCCCATCAAAAATTATAAAGATTTTTTAATAATAGGCCATCCACCCAAACTAGAATGATTTGTTCCATAATACCAAAGTCACTATGTAATTATACGAGTCAATACAACAAAACCAATTTTTAAAAAATGACAATTCTAGAAAATTCAAAGTTTCAACTCATAATGCTTAAAAAATTTAACAATCGGCCTATAAATGGAAAAGTTCCACGAAGAAAGAATAAATGCAACATGCATTCAACATTAATTCAACTAATGCAACATTCATTCAACATTCAACCGTAAAGATATGGCTCCTTATTTGTGTTTTTTTTTTCATTAAATTCTAAAACATATAACAATCTATCTTCAAAAATGATCCTATTACAAACATTAAAAAAAGCAACTTAAGGTAATAAATTAAGATTTTCAAATATTTACATCAAAATATATTTTAAGAAATTCTAATTCAATAACACAAATTGGGTGTAATTTAATGAAAAATACTTCTTGGGCAAGCTTTGTTTACGTTTTCTATTTGACAATTACCTCATGACATTTTACCGACGCATACGAGTATACCATATTCAAATGGTTTTTATACGTCGTTTTTTTGTTCATTTTAAATTCTTAAAAATGAAAACTCAAGTCTTGAGAGAAAATACAACAATAAGAAAAGTACGGTGAGCGTAACCTAGGAAATAAAGTGGTGAGAAGGCACGTATTTTTTTAATTTGTCAAATTTGTTTTGATAATACACATGTTCATTTTTCAGTATAAAATATTCAAGGAGACGAAACATTTTATTTTTAAATCCACACCAAATACAAATAAGCATCGATGGGAGTTTATTTTTTTTTGCTTTGAAAAAATTTAAAAAATCGATTAAGAATTTAAGGACAAATAGTATTATAATTATAAAAAATAATTTGAATTTAAAATGAATTCAATAATAATTTAAGAAGTACTGTGAACGAAAAACAGTTCCTCGTGTTCTGAAAACATGGGTGATAAAATAGGGAATGAAGAGACAAGGGATGAATGTGAACTTAAGACAAATGTATTCAATAGGGTAGAACATTTATGTGTGGGGCAAAATATTTAATAGATGTGTGACAAACGACAACAAATTTACAATAAAACTATTTGTGGGAGTCGTGGTAGAGGATGACCGATAAATCTATGGTAAGACCGAGTGAATATTATTTTTACAGAAGGAAATGTAAAAAGTCAGGTCAGAGAAATTTGTATGATAGATGCGTTGAAGGTGCATTACAATAAAACAAGTGAAAATATGGTTTATTATAAGGCCTATACCCAGAGCCTTATTTGTTTTAAGCAAGTATGCGTTCACTTCAATCCATATTTAAAACCTTATGATGACCACCACTGTGCAATGATTCACCTTTACAAACTAACAATTAATTCATAAAATAGTAACTTTTTATCCACATATTAACATATTTTTATTCATGCATATCTTAAGTTCTTTCACAGATTTTGTATATGTCGTGACCTGAATTTAAACATTTTTATTTTAGCTTATAATCATGTTAAAATAATTTCCATTTTGTGGACATAGAAACTTATTTCATAAGGCAAGACTTGTAGCAAAGTAGTTTCATTTTTTAATCACAAATTTCATATACATATATGTTCTACTACTGTAATACCAAAATACACTGAAACATTCACATTGTAAAACTTCTTACACATTTGAACTCCATGCTCACACACATAATTCTAACAACGTTCATCGAAATCTCAACAACCCCATCAAAATCATGTCCAACATCTCATAACACGCTCTCAATTTGCATCAGTAAGATGTGTAGAGTTGCTTATGTGGAGACCTTCAAAAACTGCTAACTCATCGCTCTCTTCCCGTTATGAGACATTTTGTTTCATTTTTTTAAATTTGATGATGCCATATTGTATGAAAAAATACTTTCCATTCGGAATATGTAGTACATTTTTAGCAAAAACCTTCCATTCAAACCGTTCATCCTACCAAATGAATGTATGAACGCGTGCAATCGGAACCAGATTCAGTGCGTCACCAATTATATTTGTACTTGTTGCAGCTATAAGCAGACCTGAGCAATCACTAGAGACAAACCAATTATCAAGAGCGTTACATCCAATTTTCAGTGAATGTGTTATTATGGTGTTAAATAAACTTTGTGATAAATCATTATATTTTTTTTCTCAATGCTTGACATAAATTCCAAACTCATCATATGGAACGATCACTCTTATACCTTTTGATTGAAGAATCATATTTATTCATATTTTTTTATTTAAGTTATACAAACAAAGATCGTTAAAAGGGACTTAAATACCAAGAAACTTATACGTAAATGCGTTCAATTTATTCATCAAAAACGAAACTTTGATCGAAAAATTTCATGATGATACTAAAAAATGTAACAATCTTTTAATACGGCAAAAGTCTTTGTTCTGAAGATATTTCAGAACATTTACCCTGGGGAAACATTCAAACAAATCCTCAACTGGGGAAAACGGATTGGAAATAATTAGGCTTAAGGTAAATACTCGTAGAGGTTTGATTTACCACTGCTCAGTTAGACTCATCAAGGTATGTAATAGACAGATCCTAGCTTTTGGTAGGAAAATATGGTACATTAGTAGAAACACCCTATAATGCAAAAAACAAATCATTGGACGTTAAATTTGTTTTACTTTTTATTATTTTGGATAAAAAATTCTCCTTATTATAGATTATTTGCTAACTTTTTCTCAGAATAACTAACTGATGATTAAGAAATATTTCTTCATTTTTTATTGTTTTTTTTAAATATAATTTTGTTTCGTATCTACCATCTATCATGAAAGTACTTTAATTAAATTACGTTTATTTGGCTTATAAAGACCTAATATTTATATAAAATGTTTAAAATAACAAAAAAAGTAAAACACGCCTATTTTGTTTTATTTATTGCAAATCACAATGCATTTCAACGCTTGATGTGTCATCATCAGGTATGCTGGTATCGTCACTATAGTGGCATCTGTGAAAAGGAAATTGTTGAAGTATACAACAGTCCAGAATCGAAGAGTGAAATGCTCGACCTGGTATCAATTGAAACATAATAAAACTCACATTTACTAACCATTTTAACACGGCAACAACAAAAAATAAACTGCAAGATTTGGAACATGTGCTTAAATTGATTTAACAGAGCTCCTTGATCATTGACAAGGGTGCCTGCAATGAGCAGACAACACGTATAATTACGATGGCTAAGGAAGTGATGATTTGGTTGGAGGTGAAATGGAATAATCAAGAAATCTTTAATAAAAAACAAAACTCGATTGGTCCAAGCCCTCGTATTCTCCATTTTCCTATAAAGTGCAAAGACTTGGACACTCTTGTCACGCGAAGAACAAAGAATTGGTACGGTGTTGGACACAGCGCATTCCGTGGACATTCAGAGGAACCATTCGATCGATTTTTGAAGAGCTCAGAATCGAGATACTACTTTCTGTGTTGTAAGGAAAAAAAATGACGGTTCTTTGGACGCATGCCGCGAAAGAAAGCCTTGATGAAGATGTAAATTGTGGCGAGAATTGTGAATGGCAAAAAGGAGTCGATGGAGTAATAAAGTGAAAAAAGAAACAGGTTGCTCATTTCAGGAGACGATATATGGTAGATGGGGAAGAATGGTAGATGCTCATGGTGATCACGATCCTGAGAATTGAGGGAACATCCAAGAAGAAATTTCGAGAATAACGTATTTCTTATTCTACTCTATCAACGAGTGATCTCTTCGCTCACCTTCCCTCTCCTCCTCATAACAGGTATAATATTTTTCATCGTAATTTAAAGATGCCTTCTACATATTAAGTTATTAGCTATTCAAGTCACTCCAATTTACAAAAACTAAATGTTTTTTTATGTAAATAGCGATACAACTGCAATAAATTAAATATGAAGTATAGATATTCAAATATAACACCTTCGACCGGCAATGTAATACTCAAAGTTTTCGAGTTACCCCAAAACCATTTTGAACTATACAATTTGTAAATCAGACCTTTGGTTCTGATATACATATTTGAACGGAATCCTTGAGGTTGCTAGATTTAATTCTAGTCCCAATTTTCGCCTGTTTTACTTATGTACATACAAATATATATGAACGCATGTGTTGCTTATGTATGAAACGAGCACTTTATGGATTTGAACCCAAGACTGAGGTTGATTCAGTTTAACATTAAATATGCACCACTTTGAATCTCAAAGCATTCAAATTAAATTCATACTTACCTCTAAAGTTTATACATTAATTTTTGAAGAAGTGAGTTACTATAAAGGCTATGTTTATTTAGTAAAATTAAACAGCTTGAAATCGATTTTAGAACAAACTTGGGCAAAAGTGTACAAAGAATTTTTTTATGAAATGAACCTTAAAATGTGTTCACGTTAATATACTCGTACATATATGTTTTTTCCCGTTAATTCTATTCATACTGTATATGTTACATACTCGTACATGCCATCACCGTTTATAATTTTTAGGGGGGAGAGGATAGATTTTCACACCTTCGTAACCACACAAACAACGTTTGCCTTATTTACACTCATACATGTTTTTCTGCTTCTCATCTTTTCTTCATCCAAAATTTCTCCAACCACATCCATTCAATCTTTTATCGACCTACTTTCATTATACAGCACACGCCTTTTATTCCTGATAAATATTTATTTTGTATGTCTTTCAGAAGTTATTCTCTCGATATGTCCAAACCATCTAAGATTCCTTTTATAATCATACTTATCACATGCGAGTCTTACAAACTGTCATGGCTTACTCTATCATACATTGTCATATCCAATACTATTCATGTAACACACATTTCTACCACATTTATTCTGCTCCTATGACTTTCCATTAATGATTAGGCTTCATTTTATACATTATACATCAAATTGGACACAAACACATCACTCTGCACTATCATTTTTAAAGATTTTGAAATAACTTTTTGGCAAATACATTTCTAAGTACACCATCACTTGTGTTTCCTGTTGCAGTATGCCTTTCAATATTATTATATATTTTACTGTCTCTCAATAATATTGTTCCCAGACAAGAAAATTCCTCGACTTGCTTAAATAATTCATTGTTCTCCCATAAAAAGCAAACACTCATATGAACAATCTTTGCAATATTCATTTCATCATTTTTTACATTAGTTCGTAAATCCTTTCGATAAAAACTGCGAAATAATTTTCATTCTCTGTTAACAAATCGTCTGCATACAACGATCAATTCACAACCCACTGTACTCTTTTATACTTTTGTTGTAAACAATACAATCTAGTCATTTATGACTACGTGATGATCTATTTCAACCAACCAGAAAGATATTAAAGATACGAGTACCTAAAGTGAAAACCAGACTGGAACTCTATAAAATAAATTGGGTAGGTACCAAAGACAATCGAACTCGCTTTAGGGTGAATATTTTATTATTAAAATATTTCACCCTACAAAAACAGTAAGCTTTGACTTTATACTCGTACACGTGCAATATTTTATAAAGTTAAATCTAGCCCGATTGATAAGAGAAATACAGTTTTTAATTTTAAAAAATATTGTTATATTTCGTGATATCAGCTGCAAAATAAAGTACCAAATACCATTTATCTAAACCATTTGGACTGAGCCATGAGAGTATTCTGAGATATATATTCTTCAATCTGGTATAAGAGAAAAAAGGACGTGATGCCGGACTTCTATATGTGATATACGCTTCCAATAAGGCATCGGGTGATCGGTATCGAGGGAATTTTGCTTTGTTGTGAATTTCTCTGAAATCAGGAGCTAGTATGTTATGATGCAATATATCTTATCTTCCTATGAATCTCAGTTTGCTTTGTCTGTAAAAATGTACTCCATATAGGAGAGACAGGTCAAAAACAGGTATGCAAAATGTAGATGGTGGGTATCCCTTATTAGAAAAAACTAAGTTAAAAGTCTTAACTATAATTCCAAAAAAGTTTTCTAACACAAATATTTTTTTAATATCCCCTTAAATCACAAACTTGATTATTTAGAAGGGACTTGTGATTTATACTTTTCAGAAAAACTTTAGTTAATCATTTTCTTCTTTCATACGATACCCTTCAGAAATAAGATGTCTTTAGATACGTTCGAATTACTCATTCGGATAAGCTTAAACATATCGAGAGACAGCACTCTCTTCGGCTCTAGTAATTGAGCCTTCTGGTTTAAACTCCTTGGAGTAGGCAGGGAACTCTTAATTCTTTATAAGATGTGTTGGCATTACAACGGTACGTGAAGAGGCAACCACGTTCACACACATACTTGGTGCATTTGAGTATCAACCGGACTATTTTACTAGACAGGGACACTTTTTATTACTTTGTTTTATTTCGTTTATAATAAATGCACAAATCTCAAATAAAAAGATAGCACATTTTTTCTTTAAAAAGATCAATTACCGTTTTGTTTGCTTGATAAAATATCATTGTTTTCTTATTGTCTTGAAAAGATACCAATCGTGGCATTTTGTATTTCTTTGTTAGCCTTCTATTCCAGAGAATTTAGTAGGTACAAATAATCTTCTTTTTTGATGATTGAAATAGGCCATTGACCTTTGTTGCTTTTTTCAAAGCCCACCCTTCCACGTCACTGAAAACAAAGCCCACCCTTCCACGTCACTGAAAACAAAGCCCACCCTTCCACGTCACTGAAAACAAAGCCCACCCTTCCACGTCACTGAAAACAATTCAGTCGATCTCTTAAAAGAAACAGCCTTTGTACTGGAACCGCTCTAGGAATATTTTCGCCTGTGTGCAAATAGTTAAAATTCAGAGGTTATAAAATAAAAATGTATTTTCCAGAAAAACTATACCTAGTAATAATAATTTAAGTAATGGTTTTGTTTATATAAAACTAAATTGATTAGAACAAATAAGTAAATTGAAGCTAACAAGAATCTTTAAAATTCTTAATTAAGTAAAATTATTGAATTTTGGAATTCCTTACTTTAATAAGGAATATCACAACCAAGAAAACCAATCAATGAAGAAGTTTCCCCAATAAAACATTTTTAATTATGAGAGGTGAATACATGGTAGAGGAAGACCAAAAAAAGTATAGTGATACTTTAAAATAAATAAATATTAAATATCAGAGAAATTGTAGAAACTCTATGAGAAGGTGTATGTATGTAGAAGAAGCACAATATATTTGTTGCGATAGGAAAATTTGACACTCTCATCTTTTTGCCTACCCTGACAGAGAGACGGCGCGATGGTATGTATGTATTCATTATTTCAACAATAAAAGAAAAAAAGTTTAACATTTTATATTTTTTTCAATTTGAAACAACTTTTGACGTTTTAGAAACATGATAATCAAAAAAGTTTGAACTGTGTAGTATGAAAATAAAATAAAAATGGTAACAATATATCAAATTAAAATAAAAAGTTGCTAATATTGTTTATTTTATGACTGAGCTTCGAGAGTACCCTTGTCAATCAACCCAACATGACGCAGAATTCCCTATCATTAGAAAATTACACGAATAATCAATTGAACTGGAAGATTATTTACACTGTTAAGTGCAGTGTTATGAGATTTGTGGTGCAACGAATTAAGTGTTTAACTAAAGCAATTAGAGATGGTTAGTAAAACAAAAAATTCAATTAATTCCTCATTATTTTAACCATTACCTGAAAAAATCAAACATAAACTAATGTAAGAAAACTTTAGACTTAAAACGAAGAGATAACTCAACTTTTTCAAATAGTTGAAAATTTATTTTGAACGATTAAATGAAAATTTTAAATCTTGTTATACTGAAAAAAAATTGGTGTCAAGAAAATCACAGATCTGAATCTGCAGCCACCATCATTCTTTTAGACATCAATTATGCTTCACAGCGTTATGTATCACGGTCACTTGACACCACCTACGTCGTCATCGAGTATAATTGATACGGTAATAATTGTTTCCCCAATGCAGCCCAGCGTACTAAAATTTTATTTAGTTTTCAATATTGTTTTTTAATATTTAATAGACGAACTCCGTGACTTGGTAGTTGACGCTTGTCTGTCGATCCGGAGGTTGCGAGTTCGATCCCCGCTGGAACCTAGATGTTTTTAAAATGGGATTCCAGTCTGGTTTTTCACACTAAAAATATTTCTGGTTGGCTGGAAGAGATTGCCACATGGCAATTACCACGTCAGGCTAAAAAAATACCCAGGTGCATCTCAGATTAACTAAAAATGATACCAAAAAACCTGACTGAGGTAGTCTTAAAATTGGTCCACCCGCATATTTAGAAATCAGAAATCGTTGGACAGCGGGACCTGAATTTTCTATGAAATGAAGAAAATTGCGAGAATTTTCTAACAAAAGCTTAAATCAAACCATTCCCAAAATGCCAAGAGTTTTTTTCATTTACAATGTTTACGCATGACACCAAAACAAAACGTTCATTTTCCTCCCTTTTTCAACGTTTGCCTATTTTTATCTTCGTCTTATTCTAATTTTTCTTTTGAATAATTACTAACTAAGAAAAATGGTACTTTAAAAATTGAACTCGTGTTTATTGTTCAAATATTTTTGGTGTAAATGATGCTAGCATTAGAGCAGTGAATTTGATTCGCCTTGATCATTTGCAGTAAAAAATCAATTGTCAAGTATGGAAAGTCTTGACAATCAGTGTTTCTTTTTCCTAGCAATATGTTAGCATTAATTTCAAATGATGTATTGGCATGACGTTGTTCATTATAAACCACTCCAATTAAGATACGTTCTTAGTGAGATGTATGTCCATTATCTGACCCATACGATGAGCCTTGATTTAAAGTTTTTAATTTACCTCTGAATAACTCTAGATATCCTTCAGCCACAATTGCACTGAAAAAATATTAAAGAAAATGGTTTCAGCTACATTAAAATCTATGATAAAAAAAACTTTCGACTTGATAGTCCTGTTTGGAACGGAACGCCAAATTTCACAAAAACAAATTAAATGTGGCTTGGGCATGAAGAACGAATGAGTGTCAAATGACTTTAAAAAATTTAATATAAATTGGGCTTGATTGGTAAATGTGAGACAGGAAGACCAAAAAAGTATATTTGGACCAAGTTAGTTAAATCTAGAAAGAATGAATGGTAAATAGTCTGAGAAACTAAAGGTGCTTTATTTAATGTATGGATGCTGAATAAGCGAAAGCTCGCCTCAACAGGGAAATATTGTGATGATTTGTAAGTACGAAATTTAAAAATACCTCAGAAAGTATTGACACACTTCAGTGTTTTTATTATTCTGTTTTGTAGGTTATGTTTCGTAAAACGAATATGGAAATAAATAAAAAAAATATGTACCGATGAATAGACATATTTTGCTACAGTTATTATACTTTCCATGTAGCTTTTTAATTAAAAAATGCATATTTCAATGAAAATGCTTGGTTAAGTA
This sequence comes from Odontocerum albicorne, assembly GCA_949825065.1. Lineage (NCBI taxonomy): Eukaryota > Metazoa > Arthropoda > Insecta > Trichoptera > Odontoceridae > Odontocerum > Odontocerum albicorne. Next base: position 16,235,426 of record OX463851.1, on the reverse strand, counting down.
TATTATTTCAGGATAAATGATGCTTTTACAAAATCAACCCAACGGCGAGCAACTTACTTTACAGATGCTTTCGAGTGCTTTATCAATACGCTTCTAATTTGGTTTCAAAAATAATATCCGGTATAATTTGAGAGAATTAAAAATTCAATTTATCAGTGTGGATTTTAAAGAAAAAGGGGTAGATTTTTTTACATCACTCTGACCTGTTTAAATTAAGAAAACTTTGGTTTACATTTTTTCCTAAATTCAACTCATTCGACCAGTCAAATAATTTGAGTTAATAAATTTCCCACAAAATTTTTAAATATTTTTTAAAAAGTCCAAATTTTTATTTCAAAGTAATCCATACAACTTCCCTGTTTCTTTTTAAATGAATATTACATTAAATATCAATGACTGATAAAAATAAAAATAAGAGATAACTTTTTGTTACAGCGGGACGTACTAAGTAAAAACTTAAATTTTAGGTGATATAAGATCACTATGTATAAAATACGTTGTTGTTTACAGTGCAACTGAAGTGTGATACAATATATCAAACAGAAATATGTTAAAGAGGCCTTAAGTGAAGTCCAGACTTGAATTATTTTTAAAACATGGTTTTAAACGTGAATCGAACCCGCAACACCCAGGGCTAGAAGATAATCATCTTAATATCTAGGTCACAGATATAATTTATGAAGGAAAGTTATTTGCGGATGAATACCGAGGAAAAGATATACTGAAGAAAAATTAGTTTAAAAAATAGAAATAGATGGATAATCAGAATTGATCGAATGGTATGAAGTCCGAGTACATTACCAAATTATGCGTAAAAGATGTACCCTCTGAGAGACATGCTACTAGGCGCTTCCAGAAAGTAAAGAACGATTGCGCACCACGCCCTGCGCCAATCCCCCCCCCCCCCCCTTCCCACCGCGATTGTATGCTGAACGGCGCCAAGCCGAGTTTTGTTGCTGAACGGTCGTGCGTCTTTGTTATGTAACCTTTCAAAATGGCTGCGCCCATCGAAAATCCCGCCAAATGTGAAGTGCGTAGTGTCATTCGTTTACTGAATTCACAAAATGTTCGGCCTATCGACATTTATAGGCAACTTTAAGCACAGTACATGAATATTTCCCACAAATTTCATGATCGCTCATACATGAAATAGTGACAGAGCACCTTGGCTACAAAAAAATGTGTGCTCGGAAAAGAAAAACCGAATCTCAACACCAGAAAAGTGATGGCAACAGTTTTTTGGGACCGAAAGGGTTTAATCCACGTGGAGTTTATGCCAAGAGGACACACAATAAACTCAGAGGCCTATTGTGAAACTCTTCAACTACTTAGACGCACCATCCAAAACAAGAGACGTGGAATGATGTCGGGAAAGGTGGTTTTGATTCATGACAATGCGCGGCCTCATGCATCAGCACGAACACAGCGAGAACTTCAACGTCTTAAGTGGGAAAATTTTGGACATCTTTCTTACAGCCCTGACTTGGCACCAAGTGATTTTCACTTATTCCCGATACTAAAGGAATTTTTTGGTGAGAAACAGTTCACAAACGATGAAGACCTCAAACAAGAAGTGACATCCAGGCTCAAATCTTTGGCGGTAGAAGAGTATATTATAACATCGGAATTGAAAAATTGGTTCCACGTTACAATAAGTGCCTTGACAGCTATGGCGACTACATTGAAAAATAGAGTAAGGTACTGTGACTTTGTAAATAAAGTTTTGTGTTGATATATTTCGTTTTTATTTAGTTATGCCAAAACGTTCTTTACTTTCTGGACGACCCACGAACATTGTAGTTATCAGGATCAAATGTAAACCATCTAGTCGAGTTGCATAGACCAAGTTACCTCGATCTTTGGAGTGCCTGACCCTATAATATATTCCTCTGGAGTGTAAAGCAAGCTTATGACATAGAGGCATTCAAGAGCATGTTTACATAATATAAGTTGTTAATCGAAGTTCACATAATATAAAAGTTGTTAATTGAAACGTAGGTGTTTTGATATTTGGTCACTAAATGGCGCCTGAAAAATAAATTGAAATGTAATAATGATTGTCTGCATGTAATATAGACATAGAATAACAAATTTTTGTGTATCTAACTAAATTGAACCATAAATTGTATTTGTCTGCGTGTCTAATTCCTTCGCTTGGTACATTTCCTCTTAGTCCCGTGTTTGTAGACTAATTTTACAACTCTACTCGTATAAGTACGTATAGAGATAGAACGACTGTAAAACAGACAAACGTTCCTATCGCAGGGAATCTCGTTGAATTGCAAATTCTTGGACAAACTGAAGACCCCGAGGTCGCATTAATTATATTACTAATTAAATAAACCGTTTTGCAAAAATATTGGCGAGCCTTGTTTCATCTCCGATTGCTTTATTCCAAAGAATCTCAAACATCACAACTTAAGACTAATTAATATTAAGCCTCTTGTGCTCTTAATGAAAATGTTGACATATAATAATAATAACATACATAAATAGCATCATGCCGTGTCCCTTGCGGGGTAAGCAGAGAGAACCAATCTCCAAAATTTTCTATCAATGTACATAACTTTGGCCTCCTCCACATTCATACATCTTATCATATACAATATACTATTATTCATACTTCTCACTTTAACTTCTTTCAAAATCTGGTATATTGGTCCAGTCACGTTTTCCTCGGATAACATCTTCCGCGCACCACTTGCACTTCTGACTTGTATACTCGCTTAGTCATTATTTCATCATTCATTCTCTCTACATGTCCAAATCATCTTAAAGCTCCTTTCCTCATCATACTTAAAACATCCATTTTATTCCGGCTTCTTTCAAATATTGACAAACCACAAAATCTCTTAGTACACGCATCCGCACAGCATCAATATAGATAGTTTTCTTCTTCTGCGGTAAGTCCAAGTATCACTTCCAAATATAATAAGCTCCGTGGCCTAGTTGGTAAGATGCTTGACTCCCAGCCCGGGGATTGCTAGTTCAATCTCCGTTGGAACCAGATTTAAAGAAAAGGATTACAGTATGGATTACAGTAGAATTACAATGTTCACTTAATATATCTTGAACATATCTCTCGTTGATCAGAAAAGATTACCACATGGCAACAAGCCCGCCAGGTTGTACTGTATTCAACGAACATGTAATATAATACGATACAATAAAGTTGGACACCAACACACTATAATGTATTGTCAGTTCTGTTACTGTTGATATTGTGCGGTTATTTTTATATACAACGTTAAGTGCTCCGTTTAACTTATTCCCTTTCGATGCCCTACTTTCAATGTCCCTTTCAATTCGTCTATCACACGTTAACATACAAACACAACGGACGGAACTCATAAACCTGCTCCAGTTTTTCTAAGTTAACCTATACAATGTACATTATTTTTACCACGCTTATTTCTATAATCATAATCTTTTGATTTTGCTACATTCATTTCCAAACCTTTTACTATCTAATAATAAAAGAATAACTTATATAACTGTTTAAATTTGCTAATGCGAAATGTTCTCACGGGCGCTCTTACTTCAAAATCCATTTTATTCGTATTAAAAGATGAAAAATATTACAAAAAATAAAATACATGAAGTTTATGAATAGGAAGGCGGCGGCTGCGGCCATTAATAATGACTCCGCATCTGTTTATGTTTAGAAAAATATATTTTGTAAGACAACAGCAACACATTCCTTTTAATTTTAAAGCGATATATAATGTATGTATAATGTATAGTTTTCAAATACACACAGATTAATCATAAAGTTTGATATGACCTCCTAAAATAGTTATGTATCTTAAAGTACTTCCTAAAACTATTTATTTTTATTTACTTGTTCTGATCACTACGTTTCTCTCGGTGTTGGAAATTATCTACAAAATATTAGCCAGCTTCAATTTCAGACATCACAAGTATTTATTGGGGTGTGAATACAACTCGAAACGCTTCATTTATGACATTTCCGCTAAAATTCAGAGTCAGATAATGTTGTCAAACTTTTAGCCGAGCAGTCAAATCGAAGGCTTTCATGTACATAGCCTCTTCACACTTTCAGTAACTACAATCCTTATTTATCTACTTTTCAGTGAAATCAGGATTATTTTTTGTTCAAACATGACTTTTGTTATACATACTCGTATATGTACATAATGATAGCAATCTAAGAAAAATATTGGGTTGAATTAAACGCAATATTTTTTGCCCTAATTAAGATATTTACAATGTCTTATAATGCTCTATATATAATTAGGATTAACCAAATAACTAAGTAAAGAGTGTGTGGTTCAAACATCCAGCTACCTCATTTTACCATAAAATTCTCTGGAAATTGTGTATTCCGGACGATTTTTCTCCTAGTCGATCGGTCAGTCGCCATCTTCTGTATGTCTTCATCCCCTCTCAGCCTTCTAAGATTTCACTACAAGTTATCTAAAATCTATATCGATCTACCAAATGGCCTTTTTTGTTGGACTTGTAAACTGATTTTTGTATATCATGGCCACTGTAATATGCTAACATGACATATCCACACCAACCTCCGTGACCTTAAGTCGCTAATAACTAGTAACTGTTTCGTTAATTTTTAAGTTCTTAGTTTTTATAGTCCAGCAGACTGTTTTCGGTCAAGTATATTTCGTAGTATTTGGTTTCCGAAGCTCAGTAACTTTTGTTGATTTTGTATGTAACGACCAACATTTGGGATCAATGTGTCTATAGGTAAAATGATCGGGTTTTGTATTCTCAGTTTGACATTCCGGATCAGAGACTTAAAGCCTAATACTTTTTAAAGTGCTGCAGCTATTCTGGTGCTATTTGAAACTTTCTCTGGGTATGTCCATGCATGATAAGATTTGATGTTGTTTATGATGAGAGTTATTTGATTTTGTTGTTGAACATCTAAGTTAGTCTTGACTATCATATTGAGAACTAATGGATGATGCAGTGTTTCAATAATGTGGTTCGCAATAAGATGCAAGATCTTGTGAATTGTCTTAGTGTTATCTCAGAATATTTTTACTTAATGGAATGGCAGAGATATATTTAACACCACGCTCCCCAGATTTAAATTCATTGGATTTATATTCATAAAAACATGATATCTTCCATTAAAAAATGAATACTCTTAAGACAGCCAGAGAATATGAATAAACAGTATTATTAAGAATATGAGATAAAAATCATTACATAATTTTTGTACGCAAACACGAAAAGCATATCTCAGTTTATTAAAGTTATGATTGTAAATGTAGAATTTCAATGAACATTTTATTATCCGAAGAATAAATCTACTAAACTGTTTTAATATTTTTCATTTACCTTTTTCTTATATTTTCATGAACCGAACGAAACTTTAAACAGCAAAAAGAGTTTACAATAAATAAAAAACTGACAATCTCGGCATTATTATTGTTTTTTTTTTTCTTTAATAGCTATTCATCTAAATTTGGAAGGTCCCAAACAATGAGCAAAATTGGGTTGAAAATGTTGTATTGTATTGTATTGAACTTTTATTGTATCAGTACAACTTGGCGAGCTTATTGCCATGTAGCAATGTCTTTCAAGCAATGTAATTGGTGTTTAATAAGCCCGAAGTGAAGACATTTTTTTAAAAATCTGATGAAGAAAAAGAATCGAACCTGTTGCCTCTAGGTTAGAATACAGGCGTCTTGCCAACAAGGCCACGGAAGTCATCGATCATTGATTGAGAATACAGTGTTTTTTTTTAAATGTACTTAACACTAGTCTGCTAATATATTTGGCGGATGGGATGTGGCATACGTGACCATATCTTTAACGTACTTAACATTTGTCTGCTAATATATCTGGCGGATGGGATGTGACATACGTGACCAAATCTTTAACGTACCACTTGTCTGCTAATATATCTGGCGGATGGGATGTAGCATACGTGACCATATCTTTAACGTACTTAACACTTGTCTGCGAATATATCTGGCGGATGGGATGTGGCATACGTAACGCAGTGTATGAAAATTATATTTAAAAAAAAACTTTTAATAATTTTTAAAAACTTATCTCAAGGAACAAAGGGAAAAGGATGGGAAATGTACCTATATGGTGGTTAAGGACGAGGAATATTTTAATATAAATAATGATTCTTTATTTATCAAAGGTTTTGACTTAAAATGATTCTTTAGTTTATTCTTAAATATCAATAAATATAAAGCACGTATGATTGAGCCAAAGTCGATCCGAGTGGATCATAAATGATAACGTGTGACATGTTTGAATCAATTGAATATCAATTTGAATAGAGGTAAGATTTCATTGATACGTCCTCAAAAGAAGACGACAACTTCCTATGATGAAAGTTGGAACATGCATTTATAGGACTAGCAAAATCAACTCTTTCTATCGAAATTTAAATTATGGCGTTTGCTTATCAGATTAAACAAAAAAGAAAATATCGTTTGCCTCTTCTTAATACATACATTTTCTCGATTTATCAGCTTTAATAGCTTTTTCCATTTTTCTGATTTATCACACAAAATTTCATTCACTAGGTCAGACTTTGTATTGATTATGTAATCCGAAATATAGGATTTGACTTATTATCTTAAGTATTTCGTTGTTAAATCTTAATATCTACCCAAACATTAGAAACAGAATTACCGGTACTGATTGCAGTTTATTAAATAACGCTTTCGTTGTGTACTGTACAACCGGACGGGTTAATTTCTATGTGGTAACCTCATTCAACCAACAAGAAAGATATAAAACAACCATTAAATCAGACAAGAATCCGTTTAAAAAAATATGTAGGTATCATTGAGAATCGAACCCGCATTTCCTGGAGCATAAAACAAGCGTTTTGTTAACTAAACGAAATAGATCGTCTAATGACCTGGTTGATATTTTTTCCCCTTTGAAATTTAGATTTTAATTTTTTTTAAGACCTCATTTTCCGTGAATTGATGTAGCTGCGCTTATAAACTTCTCTGTAGATATGCACAAACAAAACACTTGTTTGTGCATATCTATAGAGATAATTATCTTTCAAGAAACAATGAAATACAATTTATACATAAAAACTTTGAGAATCACTGTAATTCATATTCAAATGCCATACCAGAGTTTGCAGATTGCGAACCGGAATATTACACGGCATTTTCGTATTTATATAATATGTATTCTGCGCAGCACTTTGTTCTTCAATGGACAGTAGAATTTATTTCGAGAAATTAACATGTAGTTTAAATATTCAAATATTTCTTAACAATTTGCATTGTAAAAAACATAAGAAACGTTGTTAGGCATTCTATAAAGAATGAATTAAGAATGTTTTTTTAATTTAAAAGAATAAAGATGATCGATGTCATAAATATCCTTTTTTTGTTATTAATAAAGTATTATATTTTATAAGATAATGATTTACTTTATATCAATTACAATGTGAAGGAAATGGGAAAGTGAAAAAGCACTACAGGAATAAATATTTAAGTGGTTTTATTCAATCGATTCAAGTTTGTGACAGTTAAATAGCAGAAAATTAAGAAAAAGTCAGTGAGATGTGATGAATTGCTGGGATACATTTTCACTTATGTAAAAATCATGAAGCCTGCATAAGAAATGCAAAAATCATGAGGCCTAAACAAGAAACTCAAAAATCAAGAGGACTACACAAGAAACTCGAAAATCATGAGACCTACACAAGAAACTCAAAAGTCATGAGGCTTATGCATGAAACTCAAAGAAAATGTGGTCAAGATTTCTCTTACACCCATAACACATGTGTAAAGTTCTTTGTGGAGTGTATTTTTTGGTACTCTAAGTGTTGCCCTCCATTTTGCGTACATCCTCAATCCACCCCAACCAAAAATCATTGTCTAGGCCTTACTAGCTCAATGCAAATTTCCAATTTGACAACATCTGCACCAAAACCTGTCGTGTTAACTGTATATTCAACAAAACAACTAACTTGAAACTAGAATATATCGCTGTGTCCTTGCATCCCAAAAACGTTTAAAATTAATATCAGGCAGCCACAAAGCTCCAGTACAACAACTAATTCAGATAAAAAGGGCCTTAAAGTAAAATCTATATGTCAGTAAGATAGTAAAAGGTCTAAAGAGGAAACCTTTTCAAAATAAATTTGGTTACAACAAAAATCAATTCTGAAACCTTCTGGCTAAGAGATAAGCGTCTTACTAAACAAAAGCCGAGGAATTCGTCACTCACAAATGATCAGTTTAAAGAAAATATCAATAAATATCGAAACAAGTTCTCATTAACGAAATAATAAAAGAGTGCTTGTTTTATTTATTTCCTCGAAGTATTTTTTACAGCAGAAACGAAATCGCCATTTCTTGAAGAAGTTTATTCGTTGCACTAAACACTTGAAATAATTGGAAGCTAAATGTTTCAGTTCAAACAATAATTAGTTTCCCTCTTCTCCCGCTCAATCGAATTATTATTTTGAGAAACTGTTATCGCTTTGCCATCTTCAAAATCTGCTTTCGCAGCATTGCAAATAAAGTTTAAGCGAATGTCTAATAGCTTTCATAATTTCACTTCCTTAAGAGCCCCGAAAGTCTGCACCTCAATTTAAACGTTTTAATTAAGAATATTAATGGTAGATAACGTTTTAAAAGCAAAGAGCATTCAATTAAACCTATTTAAATTAATCTTGTCAATTTTTCACTCCCAGAACTTTGTAGCGGGGGGGGATGATAGATTACTTTTTTTGCAAACGAAGTGAAAAAATGGATAAACATGATTAATTCAAGGTGAACTTTTTGCAATAGCAAAAACTGAAATTTTCTAAAAATATATAAGTAAGCTTATGGTTTTCACAAAATGGTTAAATGCGAGTAATAAAAACGGGAACCTTTTGCTTAAAATAACTCATTTTTTCTAATTTGAATAATCTAAAAACTAAACTTTCAAACAAAACTTTTGAAAGCTGAACAAAAAAACCTATTTCATAATATACATTTTTATGTGTAAATTATTAATACAAAACATCAATTCAAATTTTTGTCTCTAATTATAAGGTTTTTTACCACAATTTGGACTTGAAAGATTACTGAAATATTTGTAACTGTAATATTATATTGTGTTTCATTTTCTTTCTAAAAAATACATCTTGGTGACACTCATTAGCATATGACAATCTCTTCCAACCAAACTGATAAGTGTAAAACAGGCCTAAGAGAAAAAAACTAGAACTTTTAAAAAACTTCTGCGTACAAACAGGAATCGAACATGAAACCCTAGGCTGCAAGATAGGCGTCTTGTCAACTAGATCTCAGAGATCATCGTATTGATATGTTCTAATTTCACTAATTTTCTTTCAAAACTTTTTTCGATCTGAATGTACTTTTTTACTGACAAGCATCATTTTCCTGCCATAATAAGCGCTATAAGCCAAGCTTCGAGTAGTATATGTAAATCAAAGACATGGAAATATAAGAAAATAAGCGTAATAATGTTTATACCGAGGAAAATTTGAAGTGTGACGAAGTACACCTAAAATCAGAATTGGATAATTAACGATTTATTTGAAATAATGACTGATAAAGAAAGCATTCTTTGTTGGTTTTTTTGCTTATCCAAAACACGAGTTATGAAAGACTAACAAAATGAACATGTTATTCAATAAATATGGGTAAGATACGTTTTAAAGAAATATTAAATCGAGTTTGGTGTGAACAACTCAATAAATTTTCAATGAAAGGAAAATAGGAATTCAGAGAAACCGTAGACGCTTTTATTTATTTGCACTGCACTTAAACAGAGATTTTGGCCTTTTCAGGCACTTTTCCTTAATTTTTTAAATAATTCCCTACTGAACATTGTTAGACTCTTTTCCGATTTTGCTTACTTAGAGGTTAATGTAATTTTAAACAATTTAAACTTTGAGAATATCGGAATGAACCTTAACTCGAGGTTAGCTCATCGGTAAAAATGAAAGTGAACACAGATCTCTTTAGTCTCAGAATTCGACAGGCAATAACACAAGAATATCTTAACTGTAAAATTTGAAATCACCAAAAGAATTACAAATAAGATAGGATCACAATACCTTCAAGATATTGTGATATTGACTCCCGGATCGCATGGCGATGCTGACGTCAGAGAAACACCTGCCTTTTTTTAAGTGGCGTCTGAGTAAGACTTCAAATGATTTGCCGATGTCGGCAGCCACTTCCGTTTGGAAAGCCACCTCGAGGAAACAAATAATATTTCGATCACGTGAAATTACTTCTAGAACATTGCAGAACATCATGATTCCTATCGAATTTGACACGATGTATTCGAATGTACAGAAATTAACGACATTTAAGATTCTATTTTTTGTAAGGCTGACCATTTTGGATCATAATGGCGTCTTCTACTCCTTTTGGGAATTTGTTATCAATTTTGACTATTCAAAATAATATATTCCTCACAACATGTCCAAGTCTCAGAAACGAGTTATCAGCTAAAATTAAACTCACTCTCATAGATGTACTGCAAATTGTGACTAAACATTTATATACCTCACTCATTGTTCTTGAATCCTCAATCTCACAATCTCTTCCGTTTCCCGTTAATTAATGATATTTCTATGAATTTGTTTCATGACTTTCAATAAGTATTCGTAAGGTTATTTGTCTGGTTAGTTAACAAAGATTACTCCAGCGGATTCAATTTGATGCTTGTCAGGACTTGGTACTTGTCTGCCATGATCAACCATTTAATTTTTACAGTCGTAAATAACTATTAAAAACTCAACTTACGAAATGATCAACCATTTAATGTATTGCAGTCATAAATAGCTATTAAAATTTCATTCATGGTATGTATCGTGAGCTTGATGTGCATTTTTATGTAGACAAATTTTAAGAGAACCGTGTAAACTGATATGACTAACGTGTCCTCATCGGTCCAGAGCTATTAAGTATGTCTTATGTAAACAAATTTTGTAAATTATGAATTGGTTATAGTTAATAAATTTCGGAAAGGGATTTTTGAAGTTGTAACAGCTCTTGGGGGACTTTTTTGGTTCAAGTTATTTTTTTAACGCTTTCACACGGTTGGATGGCCATAAATTTTAAGAGTCTACGACCGATATTCTATAAGGAGTTTATTTCTTTGTGCCGTCAGACTCTCATGGACTATATATTCAATAGATACCGTCCATAGCGCCCCTTCTCGGTTGCGATTTCGTCCTGTTAACAGCTCCTATACTTATCATTGGTCGCTGTAACTTAATTCCAAGTTTTCTAAAAGTATTTCTATAAACTAAGTGTTCACTTTATTTCCATAAAATTGGCTGGGCAAATCCTATCCATACGAGGATTTTGTTATTGCCGTGCATTTTTAATTGAGTAAATTCTGGTAATTTACCCATGTGACAATCTTGAGATTGACGTACCACTTTATCTCTGGTCAAAATCAGCTGATACTCACAGAATATCGAGCGCACTAATTGTCGCGAAGTCTTCAGGACCGGGACGAATCTCAAAGAGCCCACTCCAAATTCCGTTTCGTCGCGAATGACTGTACTACGGCACGAGTTGACGCCCACCAACCATACTGGGGCGACTTCTTCATTTCAACGGCCCTGTAGCACCTGATGTCGAGCATTGGAAATACATTGTGTCAAGTGTATTGAAGTAAGATGAATTTGTTTATTGTTTGTCATTCAATGGTGATCTCTGAGTAAATCTAGAGATTGGTGATATCAAATTATTGAGAATTGGCACAACTTTGCAACGAACTGTTGTGAAATTACCCCCAAATAAAAAATACTTCGACTGTCTGTCCATCTGAAAGGATAGCGGAGTATCAGAAAGTAATCTGCCCAATTTAAGTTTTCTGACGGGCTATCAGCTCGTCAAGATCAAATATATAACTATTTAACAGCAAATATGTGTTTCATTGTATATTTCTACCTATCCAAGCACTGACGACTGACTACTTCTTCCCACTATACCTTGAGATCTAATAGAGACTTGCCCTATAACCACTGACTGAGCTACCGGATTAAAATACATACATTGTTACATCTAGGGTTTTAGTAATGCAATTGAAATGATTCAATAGGGGAAAAATGGGATAAACCTATTACATGGCACCCTTTCAACGCGGGGCTTTAGGTGGGAAACGTCAGAGCTTGAATGGTATAATTTTTATTTTGTCTATGATATTTTGTGTATTATTGTATTGTATACTGTGTGTAATTTTGTTTAACATTTATTTGTTTACTGTGTATAATTTTTATATTGTTTATTTATATACTGTGTATAATTTTGTATATTATTTATTTATTTTGTCTTACATTTTGTATAAGAGTTAAATATTTTATTGATTGACTAAATAAAATATAATAACCATAATGTGCGGTTAAGGAAAGCAGTGCAAGTTTAGATAGATCTTTTATAAAATTATTGAAATTAGTGTTGAACATAGGTATATGAGTATAAACTCGATTCGGGTCGGTAATTGGATGGACAGAGCTAGTAGAACGCCATAGTTTCTTGTGATCGGCCGGGTGACTAGCAACTAATAGAAGTTCTTTGTTGCAATTTACAGATAATAATTCGACACGTTTTCCTTTTGTTTATTATGGTATCATAATTTAAGTTCAGTTCTTTGTTGTCGCTGATTATACGTCAATGCGTTTGTGTTATTAGTAAAAACAAGAGTTGCTTATTAGTAAAAAAAAAAAAGGATTGCGTTTTGGTCTTGTTCTAATGATGCTTTAGGATTGGAGAGATAGTTGTTAGATCAATGAAAGTTTTGTTTACAAAGAATAATTTGTTATGTTTCCTTGTGTTGGGATAGTGTTTAGTGGCGTGATCGGAAGTTTGGATCGCTTTGATATGTTACTTGGTGTTAATTGTAACAAGAGAGTATTGTTACATTTTTGTTTGATTGTTGCTGGAAAGCATAGCCAAGAGATTGGTGTGCTAGTTGAGTTGTTATCACAGAGGAAGAGTTTGATTTTCCTTTTGGTTTGCTAATGCTGCGAGATCATGGCCGGTTGACTAATTACGATTAGGAGTTCTTTGTTGTGAATTGAAAAGTCGAAAACTTCCACATGTTGATTCAGGGTTACTCTACTCCAGAGGGAAAGTGTTGTCCTTAATGTTTTATTTATACTAGGTTATTTATATTAATTAAGGAGAACACAAATTTAGTATATATTTCTAAATATTGTTGGGATATTCAGACCTAAGTCTCTTATAGAAGATACGCGTTTTAATGCATATTGATTTTGCGAATACTCGTGATTAATTGGAATTTTATTTCTATAAAAACTTATCAAAAACGTTATCCCGAATTTTGAAGTTCAACATTAATAAATACATTTTATAGGCCGTCTAGGCATTCTTTGGGAATGACAAGACTTAGATTATTTATAGATGACTCATAGGACGAAGGAGTACCCTTGCCAATAGCGCATTGCAGGAAGAACTAGTTGTTCTTGATCAAGGTGAGCAGGGCAGTACCTACCTTGATGGCATTTTAAGATGCAGACAGGACTGGAAGTCTTGGAGATAATTAATTATTGTCTTAATTGATCTCAAGTAGAAGCTTGAAAGCTATAATTCTTGTGTTTTATTGCCGTATTATATTATCTGTCATATATATATTTTGTTATCTTGATTTGTATTTTTTTTGTGCATTGATTGTATTTATAATTTAATTTCTGTTGATATTGTATTGTATTAGTGCCTATGTATTGTGTTCGTAGATTGTGTTGCGTTTATTAAGAAGCCGTACTATATGTTGGTGGTATACAAATTCAAATTTCGTGATCACGCGTACAAATGTCTAGAACGTTTACGTACCACGACGAACTCAGGAGAGACCCTAGTAGAGAGTGTTACTGTAGAAGTTTCATAACCAGCGGTATGGTATATAAGTAAAAAGTTTACGAATTTTTACTAGTATAGTTAGTTCAGTAGTTTTCAAAATAAAAAAAAACGCCTAGCTTTGCAGTAAGCTCGTCAGCTACAAGCTTCATGATGCCGCCGATGTGATAGGAATCTGGATCGCTGTTTAATTATTAGAACGTCTACATATATAACGCGTTGTGACAACTTTATTGTGCTTATGCAAGCAATTAGAAACCTTAGCACATATGTCTGTATACAAACGATCGAGTATACACTGCAGTATTGAAGCATATGTTTGTTTTAGCCTCCTTACATCGGGTGTGGTGCTTGTTTTTCACGGTATTGGCCGTAGTATAAAGTTTTAACAAGTTGTTTAGAATTCGTCTTTGAGTTGGCGTCATTGAAAACTATTAGTGGAAGATATATAAGAAATAAATATTCCTGTCGTGATCCGCGTTATATAGTACAGCCGAGGGCAATGAGGCTAGTCCCCTTTGCTGAAAAAGTGTGGACTCATGAAATCATAGGAAATCACGGGTATATTTTATCAGCATTAATTATCATCCGCAGAAGACTAGTATGAGAGAGGATTAATTCCTCATTAATTACGTGTTCGTCACAAGTAGTTAGAGGAAACCAACGTGAGTGATGCGAACACTTAGAAGAGGATCTGTCCATGCCTCAATGATACTGTGAGTATAGCAAGTGACTACTCACCTTTCTTCTCTTCGGCATAATATCTACCCTGCATCTCTTGGATCGTTCTCAGAGTAGAGGGGTTGTGCCAGAAGAACGTTTTGTTCGCATTTCTTGCGATAATTAATGGGTTAAGGCATAAGGAACAACCTTTAGGTTCAAAATATAGTTAGATTGTGGCAGGCTGGAGGCTACCCGCTGCTTGGTGTAGTTTACACCTAAGTTATAAACCACATCTAGTTAGACATGTGGTTTTAGAAAGTTTTATTTATATACTTAAACGCTGGGCTGTGTTCCAGCAACGAGTTAGCGCTCCGATTTGTCAAGTGTGTGGTCACAAGGAAAAAAAAAAATTCCAAACAACTTATGAACTGTCTGACCTGAAGGGGAAAGTGGCAGGTAAATTTCACGTCAAAGACATCGCCAAGGTGGAATAAAGACTCCATTACGGTGAATTGACGTGAGAGCTGCTGTGGCACTTAGTGGTAACTCAGTTTTACCATATTAGGTTTCCATGTTCCAAAAAAAAATATGGTGGCGCTCAAAAGACCATGTGCTGGACAATGAGTGGTAATTTTGCTGATAGCCAGGCGTATGAGTGTCGTTTTCGATAAAACGTCGGCATTCACTTTCTCATGGTATCGCGTTGGATACATCCTTGTCAATTCCTCGTATTTTTATGTCCTCCGTTGAGGGTGTTCTCTGGGTACATGTCGAGTGTGGATATCTGCCAGTCAGCTCTATGAAAGGGTAAGCTTAAGGGGTTGGGATAGTGCTGATGAGGATGGCTGAATGTAGGATTTGATTCGTACCTCGGGGAGGGCTTTCAATGGAGCATACTCGAATTGTACGGCTATTGCCGGCCGATTTGTGTACATTTATGGTTACTGGCCGTTATCAGTGCTGTATCCGAGGGTTAGTATCGGGATGGCTGCAACCAGGCGATAATGTGTTAAAAAGGATGGTAGTGATGACGTAGCCTCAGGTTGTCTATGTGCACCCAAGTCTAGGTGGGCAGGCGTTCGTGGCACCATCGGTACACGGATGTCCGTAGTATTGTATGTGGACATGTGAATCTTGGCTCCACCCGTTGGGTCTACGGCCGTCGCACCTACGACATTGGTAGACGCGCGTGGTGCCATAGGTAAGCGGATGACCATAGTAGTGTATGTGGATATCATGTGATTCTTGGCTCCGCCCGTTGGGTCTGCGGCCGTCGCACCGACGACATAGGTGGACGCTCATGGCACCGTCGGTACCCGGATGTCTTGGCTCCGTCCGTGGTGTGTATGGGCGTCACACTGATGATATTGGCTAGCACGCGAATTGTCACTAGAGGGATGACGATCCCCGAGGTGAATATATTATAAACACATATTTGCTGTAGAGTATAATCAAGTGTAACTGTTTTCTTGTCAGTTCTTAGGCCTGGTTGAGAGCTATAGCTGATGTCGCACAATATATGTGGTGTCTCAGGGCCGTGTGATGAAAAAAAAATGTTTGTATGTTAATGTATCTTATATTCTCAATATTGATTAATCACCAAAATTGTACCTCGCAATGATATCAAAGATCACCAGACAAGTGGGTAAAAACTCACCTTGATTCTTTAATTAAAGTTATTATGATAAGAACCTAACTCAGTGTCCCTAAGTGCAGACTGTTCTAACCGGTTCTGGGGAAGCCGTTATGATCTGACATTACTAATAAGTAACTTGATCTATTTTTGGACATTACTCTTTTGAGTGTGTTGCCTTTGTAATCTTAAATATTTGTACGTTTTTCTATTGTAAAATATTAAAAATTATTATGTGCAACCGTGTTGAAGAGAAGGCGATAGTATCTGGTTTTGGGCATTACTCTTGTGAGTATGTTGCCTTTGTAATCTTAAATGTTTGTACATTTTTCTATTGTAAAATAATAAGAATTATTATGTGTAACCATGTTGAAGAGAAGGCGATAGTATCTGTTTTTGAACATTACTCTTGTGACTGTGTTGCCTTTGTAATCCTAAATGATTGTATGTTTTTCTGTTATAAAAATAATAAGAATTATTATGTATAACTATGTTGAGGGGAAGGCGATAACTGATGTTCTTCTGTATTGTGCCTTGCTCTATAAAATGTTTTACTGTTTCCAGGTGTTCTTAGATAGGGAAGCCCTGAGAGTTAGTTTTTCGTGGTTCCCTACTCTTTTGCAAATGCAGGGGCTAATTAAATCGTCCACGAACGTATCCAGCATGACCCAGTAACGCCATGCTCTTTAGCATAGTATCCTATCCTTGTTTCGGCAGATGGGTGTATGACCAATTGACACAGGGCCGTAATCAGTACTTGAATATTTTTTTTTTTTATTTTTTTTTTTTATTATGTAACATAAAATGGAGTGTCAGAACTTGGTACTTGTATGCCATGATCAACCATTTAATTTTTACAGTCGTAAATAACTATTAAAAACTCAACTTACGAAATGATCAACCATTTAATGTATTGCAGTCATAAATAGCTATTAAAAACTCAACTCACAGTATTATCGTAAATTTTGGTGTTTCGATGGGAGGGTGTCAGGTTGGTTCTTGATCTCCTATCATCGAGCATTTAATTTATTATAGTCATAAATAGCTATTAAAATTTCATTCATGGTATGTATCGTGAGCTTGATGTGCATTTTTATGTAGACAAATTTTAAGAGAACCGTGTAAACTGATATGACTAACGTGTCCTCATCGGTCCAGAGCTATTAAGTATGTCTTATGTAAACAAATTTTGTAAATTATGATTTGGTTATAGTTAATAAATTTCGAAAAGGGATTTTTGAAGTTGTAACAGCTCTTGGGGGACTTTTTTGGTTCAAGTTATTTTTTTACGCTTTCACACGGTTGGATGGCCATAAATTTTAAGAGTCTACGACCGATATTCTATAAGGAGTTTATTTCTTTGTGACGTCAGACTCTCATGGACTATATATTCAATAGATACCGTCCATAGCGCCCCTTCTCGGTTGCGATTTCGTCCTGTTAACAGCTCCTATACTTATCATTGGTTGCTGTAACTTAATTCCAAGTTTTCTAAAAGTATTTCTATAAACTAAGTGTTTACTATATTTTCATAAAATTGGCTGAGCAAATCCTATCCATACGAGGATTTTGTTATTGCCGTGCATTTATAATTGAGTAAATTCTGGTAATTTACCCATGTGACAATCTTGAGATTGACGTACCACTTTATCTCTGGTCAAAATCAGCTGATACTCACAGAATATCGAGCGCACTAATTGTCGCGAAGTCTTCAGGACCGGGACGAATCTCAAAGAGCCCACTCCGAATTCCGTTTCGTCGCGAATGACTGTACTACGGCACGAGTTGACGCCCACCAACCATACTGGGGCGACTTCTTCATTTCAACGGCCCTGTAGCACCTGATGTCGAGCATTGGAAATACATTGTGTCAAGTGTATTGAAGTAAGATGAATTTGTTTATTGCTTGTCATTCAATGGTGATCTCTGAGTAAATCTAGAGATTGGTGATATCAAATTATTGAGAATTGGCACAACTTCGCAACGAACTGTTGTGAAATTACCCCCAAATAAAAAATACTTCGACTGTCTGTCCATCTGAAAGGATAGCGGAGTATCAGAAAGTAATCTGCCCAATTTAAGTTTTCTGACGGGCTATCAGCTCGTCAAGATCAAATATATAACTATTTAACAGAAAATATGTGTTTCATTGTATATTTCTACCTATCCAAGCACTGACGACTGACTACTTCTTCCCACTATACCTTGAGATCTAATAGAGGCTTGCCCTATAACCACTGACTGAGCTACCGGATTAAAATACATACATTGTTACATCTAGGGTTTTAATAATGCAATTGAAATGATTAAATAAGGGAAAAATGGGATAAACCTATTATGCTATGAAGTTTCAAAACGTAACTCATGAAAAAACCTGAATGATTTACGGTTTTTGCAAATATTATGATTTTTTTTTTCTTTTTTGGTATCTTTATGAGACAGTTTGACACAATTTAGGAAGACGTTAAAATTTAATATATCCTTCATTCCTTCTGGTTTTGTTATTACGTTTTCATGAAATTCATATGCGTCATGTTGCATCTCACGGCATATGAGGAAATTTCCTAGCTCAGTACGATGGCCTGCACCATACGAGTAGTAGGTACGAGTAATATCAAAGTTTGCACATGGGACATCATGTTAAGAGACGTAAAATCTCTTTAAAAAAAAACATGTATAAAACATATTCATACAATGACTCATTTCATGGTTACTGGGGGGAAAATTTTGTGAGTATCATTCATGCTTGATTTGTAAATTTATGAAATAAGTTTTTCGTCGCCCATCCATTTAACACGTCCAAACCATCCTACTTACGCATCAATTTTTAGCTCACATTCATAATTTATATTATATTGACGTACCACATATTATTCTTTCGGGTTCTTACATTAATTTTCCACGTCTACCTTTCTCTCACATACATCAATTGGCATACACTTATACGTTGTCATGAACCATTTTTTTAAGCAGATCATAATATTATCGATTTGAATATGTATGGCATATGTCTTCAAGTGCTCCGTTGACTTTGTTTCTTAGTGAAACCATTCGTGGAATATTTATTTCCACTTTTCAGTCGTTTACATCAACAATATAACATACTTCCCAATTAGCAGAATTCTTCAACTCATTCTAATACTTCATTATTTATCCAAATATGGCATTTATTATTTTATGACATTTAATAAGCAAAAGTCAAAGTTACTCGTGACTTCGTTAGTCATAGTTAACTGAAGTTAAATGACATAAGCAACTCCATATTGTTTCTCTTTTCAATTCTTGCGCAATTCCACATAGTCTTTTCAAAATAAAAAAGTCACCCACAAAACACGTACACTCTTTCTGCACTAAACATGTTGTGCATTCAAACGCATTAAAATGCACAAGACGTCTTTCTTATTCTTCCAAACTCTTAACTCTCCATCTCCTGCATTTTTGTGTCACAAATATTGAAAAAACTCAAACTTTTGAAAATAAAGGAACTTTATATCAGTTTTTAAGAAAAAAATGTGAAGAAGGTTAAAAATGAGTATCGAGTGACCCGACCCTAATAAACCAGACTTGAGCAAAATAATAATTGTATTTTGTAAAAGTAAAGCTGAACACGTTTTAATTAGGTTTATACAATATAAAACTTATTACTTTGTCAGCTGGATAACGTTTTGCTTTGACCAAGTATGACGTGATTTTTAATTGAAAAGTATCTATGCAAACAGAACGGCAGAACTTAAAGAGCAAAAGCGTCTGGCAAATTAAAACAATTCGTATAACGCACATTTTACACTTTAATATAAAATGTGCGTTATTTTTTTCGAGCATTTTAATACGCGAATATATGTATTTTAATATGCGACAATCTTTATTTATTTCAATAGGTAAATTTTAATTCAATATAAAAAAAATATTTTAAAAATTCCATTTTCAAAATCAAATCTCCTGAAGTAAAAGTAACTTTAATGAAAAAATTATATGAAAAACACTTCTTGAATACACGTGTTTTTGAAGAAATTTTTCGCAGCAGATGTATAAAGCTATATTTGTCATAACATTGTTTTCAAGATATTTCACCCGAGAAGTATTTCAACCGTAAAAACAAGAGTAACTCCTGTAAATATATCAAGATGTGTTCTGACTGAGCCATAGGATTTCAGCAACATTTCTTTTTACTGAAGATTTCTATAAAAAAACAAATTTCCAAAGAAGAGCTTTATTTTTCTCGACGAACAAGCAATATTGTGTAACTTGTTGCTTCAATGACGTGTGAGAACAAAGAAAATTCTCGCACTTCTTATCTAAAAGGTGGAACACTACGCTATCAAAAACTGGTGAATATCTTTATATTTATTTTTATGTACGAATAACTTCTTATATATTTTGCTTCAACACGATTACATTTAAAGTAATGGTACATTAAATGTTTTTTGGTTGGAGTTTATATTGTTTTTATACAGTATTACACTTAACAAATGTATTGCCATGTAGCAATCTTCCGATAAAAAGCAATCAAGAAGGAAAACGAGGAGCATGCTGAGATTAAGAGAAGAATCACAACAGGGAACAAAACATTCTTCTCCCTACTGCCGCTGTTCAAGTCCAGAAGTGTCCATAGAAAAACCAAAGTCACCCTGTACAAAACAATTATTAGAACAGTAGTGGCATATGGATGCGAAGCATGGACACTGACAGCTAAATCCGCAGAGCTGCTGGATGCCTTCGAGAGAAGAGTACTACGTAGGATCCTGTGCCCCGTGAATAACGGCGAAACCTGGCGAATACGATACAACGATGAGCTATATAGTATCTACAACGCTCCCAGGCTACCTGTACATGTCAGATTGAGCAGATTGAGATGAGCAGGACATGTGCAGAGAATACCGTCATCGCGAGCACTCAAAAAATCCTGGAAGGACACCCGGGTGGGAGAAGGAGAGTGGGCAGGCCAAAGCTGCGATGGGAGGACGAAGTTGAGAGGGACGCAACCCGGTTACTACAGGCGCAGGATTGGAGGGTTGAGGCGGAAGACAGGAGGAGTTGGAGGCGAAGATTGACGGAAGCCAAAACTCGATATGGGCTGTAAGACCATCTAAAGAAAGAAAGAAAAAAGAAGTAGTAATCTTCCGAACAATCAAATAACCTCCGTGACCTGTTGATCAAAATAGATGTGTGTATTGAATGTGTACTTATTGCAAACTGTAACTCATCTTACATTTTAACACTTTTAATATAATTATTAATATAGGAAAATACAAGGGACAATTTAAGTCAGTTTTTTTTCTGAAAATTACTAAATTTTAAACATTTCTCAACAGACGACAAAGTTATTAAACATGTGATGTATATAACTAAACAGGTTATATTTTTAATCAATCGCAAATAAAAACTATTTTTAAAACATATCGTAGCCACCGTCATCGTTTATGACAAACATTCGCTTTCCTTTCTCAGCTTCTTTGAGTGTAGAAAACACCTGTTAAATGCATGTTATTTGCTTCAGCTTTCAGCCAATCGAATCAGAGATCGATCTCTTTTGCACCATTTTTTTCATACTTCGTATGCCCACAAACCACATACTCGTATAAGATGTGATCTTTTCTGTTGACCAGATTTTCTAGAAAATGGATTATAATTCATGAACAATCATTCTTCGAAAATACAAATAAAATGTTCAAAAAACATTAGTAAAGGGTATGTTTCCACTCCACATTTTAACGAAAATATATGTCACCTTTATACTGACAAAAACAAGAAATAAATTATTTTCTCTTCAATAAAAAATATAATTAATCAAGAAGATAATGTTTTTTGAGATTTTTCACTTAAGTTTAGGTTTAATGCGAAAGAAAAAGTTTTAATTCATTTTAGTTTTAAAACAATATACTCGTATTTTGTGTTAAAAATATAAAATTATCAACCGTACGGTTGACGCTTAAAGCTGAAAGATTTATCGCTAACAAATATCGATAACTTTTTGGTTTGACTAAAGGGACTTGCATTGTCATTCCATGTAGATTGTAATAACGAAAAAATCAAAGTCAAATTATACATCGCATCAAAAGTCATTTGAAGATTCATCTGTAAGCCGATGCTTTGTAAATTGTACATTTAAAACAAATATATCGTCACAATAATAACATACAATAGAAAAAAGCCTTGTTCTGAATAATGCAGGCCTAAGCGGGCTCATATTTAAATCTTAGCTTGATATTTACAATCCATATTTACGATAACACTAACGTCAAATATTATTATTAACAAAACGAACAGTTTACCGGTAAAATTGCTAGCCTTTACAGACATTAGTCATTTTCATACTTATAGACGATCTTGGCTCGTTTGCATCCATCTTTTCCTTTCTCCCAATTTATCCAGGCCAATTAACATATTTTTTTATGTGCCCTGTCTGGATATACCCATGGGTTATTCCACTTGGTTTTGCTTCAAGTTTAATTCGTAGGCCTTGTTCACTGCCTGTCCAATTTACGTGACCCGGCGGCATACGTGACGAAATCAAGCTAATTGATTGGACGTGGCGCTTGTACAGTATAGTTAACGGAATAAGACTCAAATTTGCGCGTCAATTTTGTCTCCAGATTTTTGCTCTGTAATGTTAGATCTTGGGCCCACAACCCACAAGATATTTTGGTATATCAAACTCTCATAAAAAAAATTTGACGACTCAAAATGATGAATTCTCCTTGAGAGATAAGCACATCTATATTACGGCCCAGAAGATGTCATGTTCTAAATAAGGAATTGCTAGGGACTTTATACTACCCAGTGATCATAGGAATATTTGCTTCAGTTTCAACTCCAATAGACACGGAAATAAAACTGTTATGCAAACATTTTTTTAATTATCATTCTACTAAGCACAATTACTTCAACTTCAGATTTTAATTATCATTCTACTAAGTACAATTACTTCATCTTCAGATTTTAATTATCATTCTACTAAGCACAATTACTTCATCTTCACATTTTAATTATCATTCTACTAAGCACAATTACTTCAACTTCAGATTTTAATTATCATTCTACTAAGCACAATTACTTCAACTTCAGATTTTAATTATCATTCTACTAAGCACAATTACTTCATCTTCACATTTTAATTATCATTCTACTAAGCACAATTACTTCAACTTCAGATTTTAATTATCATTCTACTAAGCACAATTACTTCAACTTCAGATTTTAATTATCATTCTACTAAGCACAATTACTTCATCTTCACATTTTAATTATCATTCTACTAAGCACAATTACTTCAACTTCAGATTTTAATTATCATTCTACTAAGCACAATTACTTCAACTTCAGATTTTAATTATCATTCTACTAAGCACAATTACTTCATCTTCACATTTTAATTATCATTCTACTAAGCACAATTACTTCAACTTCAGATTTTTTTTTTCAAAACACATTTTTTTACAAAAGACTAGTAATCTTTCGTAATTTTAAACAGCTAAAAGAATTTCCTATGGTGTTTCAATACTTAATACTAATGAAAGTTAAGAAGATATATATTTATCTTGTATTTCGACATTGAAGAAACACAAAATTTGGCGATCAATAAGGAAGAATATCAATTTCATTTAAATACATTAGTCATACATTTGTAGAAATTTAAAACAACGAACATTTGTAAAAACTGTAATTTTTTTCATTAAATGCTTCGTATCTATATAAAATGTCAAGAAAAAAATAAGTAATATATAAAATAGACACTTTAAGTCTTAGGGAAATTTTATCGACATGGTAAGATTTTCTGATTGATCAGATATTTTTTGTATTATTTTTTTATTAATCAGTTCTGTTGGTATTGACCTAAGCCCTAAGGCACAATTCATAAAGTTCGAGTGAAAAGATTCGAGCAAAAACAGACCGAGAGGTCAAGATGACTGCGAGACAATTTCAGATATACTAAAAAAATAAAAAGACTATTGGAGAATAGTTTCACCTCAAATGGAATACTCGTAATAGGCAGACGATGAAAAACAAAATAATAAATTTAACAAAATTAAACAACCTATAATCTCAAAGCTTAGCATAATTTTTCTATAACTTTAATATTTCTCAAATTTCGATTATCAAATAACACTAAGAAGCCATTCACTTTTTTTTAAGTTCAAATAAAATAAAGAATACCCTTTATTAAATTGAAAACAACGATCTCAAATTATTCATCCACTGCCTTTAAATTTAATATAAAAAAAACTTGATGGAGAGGTCTTGTAAAATTTTCAATGAACAAAATTTTAATTATACTTTCATTTAAAACATACCTTTATTTTTTTAACTAATATTCGGATCAAGATTAAAGATAATTAATTTTGTTTTATCCGTAATTTTTATTGTTTCAAGGTTGTTTCCAAAAGCAGTTAAGATACGAGTATCTCTCTTTTTACGCGATCCCACTTAATGCGATTTGAATGAAATCAAGAAAAATAAATATATAAAAAGCCGTTTTATATTACCTTGTGAACGACGAAGTTCCTAACGCGTCGTAAATGATCCCATGCAACATATGTTATTATATATGTCTCAGTTGAGTCTCACTGAAAACATTTTGTAAAAGAACTGAAAAACAAATCCTTACTGATCTAGAACCGTCAAGACAGCAGGACAATGATAAGCTAAATCTGCCAAACCCAATGGATTTTTTTACCTAATTTAAAAAAAGCTTTGTTGACCTTCTTTATAGCTTATTTTTCAAATAAAAAATATAAATCGTTAGTTTTTTATCATATTTTTGGTTCCAAACCGATCTTAGTTAGCTTAAAACTTTACGTGTTCTTCAAGCTACACGATTTTTCCTAGAACCAAGCTATTTCATAAAGCAATGGATACGTGCAATTCATTATTTCTATTCAGAAAATGGTTTTATCAAGCAGATAGTAATTTTAACAACTTGTTTGTTTTTCAAAAAATACTTTAGTTTAGTTAAAAAAAATACAATCTCTGATCATTTAATTTATTTTTCTATAGATAATTAACAAATCAACACGTTTATATGAATGAAATTTCTGATCAATTTATTCGTTTATTATATATGTAGTTATCGTTTCTAGACATTTACTCAAATGGATTGAAAATCTGGTGTCCCCATGGCTGGGCTCGCCCTATATTGGTGGGGTGTATCTCGGCCGGAGGGATGTTATTAGATGAGCCCAGACCATTTGATAGCTTCTGTTTTTTTAATGTATTCTCTTTTTAATGTGTTCTTGAAATGTGTCTAAATGTATTATGTACGTACTTTGTTGCTATCAATAAACCTGTATTTATTTATTTATATTTATTTAAAACATTTTATTATATTTTATATTACCCTATTATAACATTTGATTTTACCTCAAATTCGTTTCTACCTCCTATCCCGATGTATATAACATATTATGTTAACTCCTTGTTACTTGATTGCCCCGAATAAAAGTGGAAACAATGTTACAACAATATTCTTTACTGAAGAAAAGAAAATATTTTTTATAACAATTGTAATGTATCCCTACCAATGTTAATATGCTTATCCTATCGTATACTCGTATCCACTTCCATTAATTATTTTAAGTTATCATGCAAACCAATGTTAAGCTTATCGATGTTGTAATGTATCCCTACCAATGTTATCTTATCATATACTCTTATCCACTTCCAATATATCATGCAAACCAATGTCAACCATATCTCTGTACTATGTAATCTAGAACCTATAAATATTAGTGTTATCACATGTATGTCAAACTTAACTCAATGTATTATGTTTAAATTTATTATCTGTTGGCAGTTATCTATCCAAATTCAATAAAGATTTGGTATCACTAAATGGAAGAAAACCGCGAACGAAATAAATCGCCTGATATCGGTAACATACCCGAGACATTACTTTTTTATCTATTGAAGGGTCGTGCGTATGGTTATCTTTACTTTAAATAGGACGTCATATCAGACGCAGAAAGCATTATTCTTAAAGTTACTATGATGTTAACATCATCGTTATTACTACTTCTATAAATACTGTTAATATTATACTTCAATGTAATTCAACTATTATACAAATACAATTACACAGTTGAAATTCCAATAGTGTTTTCGTTGCAAAAGGTCATAACAAAATTAAGTTCCACACAATTAATAACGATCGATGCCTTTAAAGTTGTTTTTGCTATGATAGGATGGTTCTTTAGCATCGAGATGTCTTCGATTTGATTCCAAGTAATTCAACGTCGGTTAGCTAATTATTTAAATGTATTAGAACACATAATAACACTTACGCATTGAAGTTATTATCATATTTTTTCTATAAGGTTGATATAAAAGTTCTCATAGTAAGAGCGATCCTGTAGCTTTCTGTTTGAGAAAATCTGAATAGATTCAAATTGAAATAACTAGATCAGTGCAATGATTGGAAAATGGTTCGTTTCTAGAAATACCGAATGTCAGACGGGCTGGTTAAGAGAGAAAGGGAGATATTTGATGCTTACATTGTGCAATATAAATTGAAAATACAATCCCTCTACGGAATAAAGATATTTGCGATCATAATAAAATGGCGAGAAAAATAAGGTCGGATTACTCTAGCGTCGACCAATTTCAATCTTCAAGAATATAATACAAATTTATAAAACAAATGGTAATATTTTCGTGAAAATATTACATTGAATTTTAAAAACTGCATTTTTATTTAATTTCGCGATCTGTAATATTCATTATCATAAAATAAATATTATGGGAGATTGAAGTATACAATTTAAAAACCTTTTATAAACTACAATTTATTGATTTAAATAAAACTTTATATGTAGGAAAGACTGGCGTTTTATCTTCTTTGCCTATCCCGATACGTAAATGGCGTAAAAGTGAAGTGAATGAATTTTTACGTTAAAAATAATGTTACACTTGTTTGAACCTTATTCATTTTTTTGCTTCGATAAACTTAAAATTTATCCTTTACATACAAAATACATAAACGACAAAGAGTGCACATGGTCTTTTCACATTTCTTTTATCATTTATAAGGAGTAATATTCGGAAATTCATTTTTATATAAAACGCCCAGGAATTCCAAGTCCACCACATACCAAATTAAAATTTATGCTGAAATTTATTTGCTCTACCTCTGGGTAAAATCTTACCAAACCATGCATTATACTCCACAATACAGTGTGGTGGATAAATAACTGAAATGCAATTCTATGCAAACGATTGAAATACATACCAAATGATCCTTTATATGCAAATCAAACATCGTATATGCACGCTTTTATGCTCTAGAGAAGGCTGATACTAGGAAAATATGGAACAATGGCATATATTCCGTTTCCCTGTTGGATATATTTGTAGATCTTTGAATATCCATAATTCAAAGGTATTTTCAGTTATCCTCAACAGTAGTGAAATTAACTTTAAAAAATCATTAATGTAAATTTTTCATTTAAATTGAAAATAAATTGCATGAAATGAAATAATACTCGTACATAGACTAACTGATTTTTTTCTTGTTTTATATATATATTTTACTTTTATGTGGTACCGACATAAATATCAACTATCGTGAAACCACGAAACTGTAAACATTTGATACAAGGTCCATTTGTATAAAAAAGCGCGAACAGTAAGATGTATATTGGAACGGTACTTAACCTGGAACGGTACTTTATGTGGTACCGACATAAATATCAACTATCGTGAAACCACGAAACTGTGAACATTCGATACAAGGTCCATTTGTATAAAAAAGCTCGAACAGTAAGATGTATATTGGAACGGTACTTAACGTATTTATAAAAAAACAAACATATACATATATTATTGTACTCTAATGTATTGCACTATTTATATTGTATTACACTATTTATATACTATTCAACATGCCAAGCTTATTGTTATATGACTATCTCTTCCAACCAGATATGAATCATCAACTTCCGGGCTGGAAGACAGGCATTTTATCAACTAGGCCACGAAGGTCGTCATGGATGATTACATGCAAAGACCTCATTTTTTGTCGCTTCGTGGTATTATTATCTACGGGGTTAGATCAGATAACAATATTTTCTAACAAGGATGAAAAAAATTCCGTATTTATATGTTATATTTACTCATAAACAACAACAAAAATAAAAGAGAAATATGATTGAAAAGAAGGCGATTCAGAAAGGAAACAACAAAATTTAAAAAAAAATTGAATCCCTGTTTGAAACACGTAAATAACATAGCAAAATTCATATAAAATAATTATAAATGGTTGAGGACTCAAAATAAGATTTTTAACAAAAAATTTTTTTTAGTATTATTTAACTTATAACGCAAAAAGAGAAATAACTTTTGGAGACATTCCTGAAATTCACAAAAGAAGAATTCCATTCAAAGCATTATAAGTAAGTTGTTGGATTTGGCTGTTAAGATATTTTGATGCCTAGAGTTGCTACTCGAAATCGCGCCTCATAAAATTAACCGTTTTTTTTTTCTAAATACTTAGAGAATTATTAAAATTACTGTTATTTTTAAGCTTAAAAAAATTTCAAAATCACTTACCCATTATTAAAAAAAAAAGAAAATTGGGGGCGTACGGTCACTTGACCCCACAATATAAATCAATGGATGAAAATTTAATTGTTAAAAATTGATACTTTTATTTTCGAGTTTTCAGGGCGGCTTTTATTCTAAATCAAATAATCAATTTCGACAATCTCTCGACTAGATCTCAAATAAGTTTTGATTAGTTTTAATTTACAAAAACTTTTTTCACACGATACCGTGATCACGGACATTGACAAAAACATACGGGGTACCGTATCAATTATTGGTTATAATTTCTAATTATTTTATGCCATTTTCCCTTTTGACTGGCCAATTTTGGCGCCCATTGGATAAAGCGTCCGGCCAAGTACTTCGATTGTTCTACTCTTGTCTCGACTCCATACGTAGGAAAAAGTATTTTCAATGCAGCTTCTCATCCTCATTAACGTATCGACACAAACTTCTTTAGCAGTTGTATCCCATATTTTTTAATATAATTATTAGATTGATATTTGTCTTACCTGTCTACTCCTAACATTTTTTTGTAAAAAGACAAAAAAAACGTTAATGTAAAAAAAATCGAGTTCATTTAAAAAGGATCAAAGGACATTATTAATTCATTAAAATGTTTGAAATAAAAAAGGATTGCTCAAAATAAAAAACATAGGTGTCCTTATTTTTTTTATTTTGAAGAAGTTTTGTTTTTAAAAAGAATCATAATTTTTTGAAATTTGCCAGTTTATTTCTTTCAGCATAAATTAAAGATATTGTAATTATGTTTGAAATAAACTATCTGGCGAATTTCCCTCTCAGTTTTACCTTGGAGGTGATCACTCTTTTGGTGACATTTTTAATTACATTTTCTCGCAATTGCGGCCCAATGTCATCAATAACTCGATGATTTTCTTGAAATCGTCGATTGACTGCGTATTATTCGCGTAGATGTTCTTTACAAAACACCAAAGAAACAAGGCTAGAGGCGTTAGATCACATAATCTTGTCACCCAATTTATGTCAACTAGTTGAGAAGTGATAGGATATTTTGTCAGAAATAAAGCTCTTGTTTATCTTGTTGTGTGGCACATAGCAACGTCTTGCTGAAAGAACAAATCCTCGACATCCATTTCCTCCAATTGGGACCACAAAAAGATTGTCAGTATGTTTCATTAGTGTTCACCATTGACAGTAACCGTTTCGCCATTCTCATTTCCAAAAAAAAATTAACCTCTAGCCCAAAAACCACAACAAACTGTAACTCGCCGTGGGTGTATTTCTTGTTTTTCATACATTCAAGGGTTTTTACTGCCATAAACACAATAAATTGCTTATTGACATAATCGCTTAGAGGAAAATGTGCTTCGGCGCTAATGACAGTTTTGCTACAAAATTCAGCATCACCTGTATCCTATGATCTGCAGACTTAAGTTTTTGAGTCAACTTAATTTTGTATCTTCGACTAAGATCTGTAGTCACGTGGAGTTTTTATTAATGCCTTATTATTGTGAACGGTAACGAATTGAGGTATTTTGATTTTCGGCAACATTTTCACTCACACAAGCGATATTTTCGTTTGGATGAACACTTCGACCATTACTAGCGTCTTTTGATAAAAAACTGAACCATACGTTTTAAATTTATAGATTATATTGTGAATTTAGGCGACACGCCAACCATTATTACTATAAAAAATAATATGAAGTTTGCGGATCGTATTTCAAACCAAACACATTTTTTGCAAAAGGTTTGCAAGATTTTAATACGTTCTTCCATTTTGAAACGCTACATTACCTTGAATTTACCTAATTACTAAATGGCAGATGTTAAATGAATTCAAATTCCCAAGTTCAAAATAGGACACCAGTCATAAAACACTTTATAAGTAATATTTTACAGTTGTAACAATCCGTTACGATAAAGTCACAGCTAAGTAATAGATTCTCATCTCAATGTATTATTCACACACCCCTTTTGTCTGTGATTTACTGCACGATCTCAAATCAATTCCACCCGCATTATGGTATGTGAGTGCAATACATACAAGTAGTGGCGCGAACGTTTTGAAGCTTTATTCAACATTATTTTATCACCAGACTTCATGGCGCCAATCTCTTTGACCGACAAATCGTTAAAAATATTGACCTTCATTAGAAGTTTAAGTTTTTTTTTATTTTAAACGTGAATATACACGACTCTTCAATGAATAAACCAATCATTTTGGGGATGTAATTAAATAGTCGGTAGGATATTTTTCATATCTAGAAACACTATGATATTTTAAATACTCGTAGAGACATCTGAATATATCTTCAACATGTAGACTGGAATTCATATTTCGACTTTAAAACTAAATACTAAGTCGTTACAATTTTTAACAGAATAAATGAGTATTTAAGTTGAATTTCGTACAAATTTGTCGAAGTTACCTTAAATAATGAAGTCACGTTATTTCATTACCCCACTATAATGTTCGAAATTTATGATATCCGACATTAAATACAAATCGCGAA
The DNA here is from genome assembly GCA_949825065.1 of Odontocerum albicorne. Taxonomy (NCBI): domain Eukaryota; kingdom Metazoa; phylum Arthropoda; class Insecta; order Trichoptera; family Odontoceridae; genus Odontocerum; species Odontocerum albicorne. The sequence continues at coordinate 16,204,263 of OX463851.1, read as the reverse complement.
GATTTAGTGTTAGAAATTAGTATTTAGAATTTAGGCTTTACTATAAATTCTGCACAATTATGCATTTTAGTATAATTAATGATATGACGAAAAAATAAATGATAACCAACAACAAAAATGTTAATTATTGTTAGTTTAAAAGAAAAACTGAGAATCTTGTTTTTCAATACGTTTTAATTTTTTTAACTCAACAACGTAAATTTTAAAATAAATCAAATCGGGCACATTTAGTTTATCTCTCTAAATCTGAGTAAGCAAAAGTCGATATGAATTCATTACTTCGCCGTTGGAGTTAAACGAGTTGTATTTTCAATAAACCAATTCATTAGCATTTTCCTTTTCGTTTTAAACTTTTTTTCTAACAAATTCAGCGTTTTCCACTCAATTTTTCAGTTTTTCTGAGTTTTTAGCAAACATAACAACTCGAATACTTTAAATGGCAATTTTACTTCGTTGAATGCAAAAAATAAGTGTACTGCAAATTGAGAACTAGATAAAGTTAAAAATTATTTGTTTATTTTACAATCCTTGAAAATAGTTTGTATTCAATCGGAAATGTATATTTGTTGGAGTTTCTGGTACAAGTTAGTTATTGAGATTTAACTTTTTTTTTTGAGATATTTATGTTTTAAATTATTCCTAACACAACGATGAAAATAAAAAGATGTATTATTAACTTCAAAATATTTATTGATTTATTATTTAATGATTACGACTGGGTAGAACTGTAGGAAGAAAATAACATTTTAAAAAATAATAAAAAAATATTAAAATTTGGTTGACACATATTTTTTGACTGTGTGAAAATATTATTTCCAGTTGAAATATTATATTAATCAAATTTAACAAGGCATTCATATTTCCTATTTAATAATAACTTTCAAAAATCTCATTTTTGCGTAATTTTGCACTTATACGAACTTGTGCTAGAAACACGACGATATTTTGCATGCTGGATAAATAATAAAATGTATTGTGCTAACTTCTTCGAGGACAAGTGCTTTATTTTTTTAATTCGTTATAGTGGTATCACAAAGATTTTATAATTTCAAAATTTATTCCAAATTATTTATTATATATTATAGTTTCAACTAATATAAAAACTTTCATATCAATAAAGTTATGTTAATTGAAATTCAAATAATATCCATTATTTTTTAAATTTATTTTCATTTGCTCGCTGTAAATGTAATACAAACGGATTTTACATAATTACAAGAACTAAATTGGTTGAACTTAACTTAGACACAAAATTCACATATTGTCTCTAATGTATTGTATGATATCATAAACTATCCCACAACCCCACCCCATCTTATCTCACCGAAAATATTCAACATTTTTCCAATCGGGTCGTGGACTTCGCTACGCTCAAGTAGAGGCTTTTTATTGAATTTCCCAGTTCACCACTCTTCTTTTTCACGCAATCCTTTATTGCCCATGCAGTGAGACTCTGGAACCAATTACCAACTAATTTTAGACTCGCTCCTTTATTGGCATGCTTTAAAAAGCGACGGAAAAATCTCTTAATTTAAAGTCAGTAATGTAACATGTGTCATTCCCGATTTAACTTTTCTTTCCCCCATCCCTTCCTTTTTCCTTTGATTGATGATATTTCACTTTTATTTTAACTATGTATGAGTATATCATACATCAATTTTGCACAGGTGAAAAATGATTTAAATATTTTTTGCGACCGTATAACTTTTTTTATTTACTTTTGACTGATTGGCTGGAAGTCATTGATGCCTGGCAATAATCCCGCCAGATTTCTTAACAATGAAATGTTAAATAAATAATTAACTAATTGTCATCATCCTTTAAATTTAAAAGCTAAATAAATAGAGGACAATACACATCCAAGTTAATCTTTCGAGGACAAGTTGGGATGGAATGATGGCCATATTAATCATACTGCTATTGAATTCAATAAGACTGATCGAATAATTTAAGGAAATTGAAGTCGAGTTTAGCTTTACTTTCAATTATTGTAATCATTTACTAATAACCAAAGACGTAAAATCACATACTGGATGGCTATAGGAAGTTTTGTTTAAACATAATACTTCAAATGAGTATGGTAATTAAAAAGTATAATTAAAAGCATCTAAAACTCTAATTTAATAGAGGGCACGCGCTGGTTGACGCAAGCTTGTTTACGTCGCGGTCGTGAAAGCAAGTGGCTGAGCGTGCCAAACAAGTGTTCACTATGCTATCGTGAAAGCAAGTGGCTAAACGTGACAGACAAGTATTCATGTTGCTTTAGTGATTCGGGTGGCTTAGTATTGTTTCTTGTGTGCTGACTATATTATATTCAGTTATTTTTATTTTGCCATCGCCCTGAGGTTAAAGACAACAATGCCTTCGATACGTCAGCAATTATTTAGGCCAACTTATTACGATAATAACTCAAAAACATTTGTAACTAGTGGAAACAGTCATGAAATTTATCAAACGTACATATGTCAAATTATGTTTTTTTAGCAAAGTAATATATGACACAAACATTTGCCAATGTCTATACCTATAGACAATTTTACATCTTCATGTATTGTATTATAATTATGAACTAACTCAATTTGAGATCAAATTATGTGTTATATTTTTTTAAATCAAATTTTTTTGGTTTGTTTCTTTCTAATTAATTTAATAATCTTCATGCTCTTTTTGCGTACATTCTACATTTTTTCCCACAGCCGTTACACAATTATCTTATATTTTTTTCTAATAATAAATTTACGTTTTTTCCTATCGTTTGCAACTAGAACGCTTTTCAAGTCATTAATCAAATCCATTTTGCATCTCAATTTTTTTCGAAAAAATCAACGAACTGAAAATTGTGAATGTAGTGCAATCTTAATTATAATCAATATTTTTAAACTTCTGTTATTGGACAACTCATTGGTTAAGACGTGAGTTTTTTTCCCTTTTATAACTTTCAGGTAATTTATTTCCAATAGAATTAAAATAAAAGTTCATAAAACCTTTTAAACTTTGTTAGTATCAATGTTAAAAATCATGAGACATTTTTGTCGGGCGATGATTTAGTAAATAGTTTTGTTTATATTTTATCATCACAATTTATCAATTGTTTTAAAATGATAATTTTTAAAAAGAAGCAAATTTTTCTGCTCATAATAGTATCTCGGTCCAAACATTATTGTATTCAAGCGAAAGTTGGGCGTGGCAAATATATAAGTTATGAGAATAAGCTTAGTGCAGTAAAAGTGTTACGTAGAATGAGCGCTGCGCAGAAACAATACTGACTGAAAGTAGATGCTGAAGAAAGGTGCATTGAGATGGTTTGGTTTAGTACAAAGAATGAATGGCGACTTATCTACAAAAATAACTACACGAGTAATATACAAGGGAAGAGAAGTTTGGTAAGACCAGGAAAAATGGGACACGGCCTAATTCAATCAAATTTTGAGAGAGGGAAAAGTCTTCATAATAGGAGAATGTGAATGACGAGGCATATGGATGTACTAGAAGCAAAAGATGTGTGCCATAGTCATACGGATATAGTACCTTGTATCGATAATATATAGTTTTTCCTTAAACGTAATCGAATATTCATCGGTGCCCCTGGAAATTAACCACGACGCCCAAGGACACCGAAGCGCACATTTGGAAAACCTCTGAAGTAGAGTACAATTGAAAAACGATTAATGATTATAATTATTAAATCTTCAGCATTATTCTATGAAATCGTGTATTCCAAGAGCACCATAAGAAAAATAAGAATTTCCGTTTTCACTCTGAGACCCTCCAGATTTTTTGTTAGTCCATTCTATTCACGGAAAATTTTCAGAGACAATGAAACTCTGTAAAACAACTTTCGCTTGTTGACACTTTTTGGCTCGATGAACCTGATGTCTGTTAAAAATGTTTATCTCAGTACTAAAACATCACAGACACGAATACCATAGATGGAATAAACCCTCCCTTCCTCCCTAAAACCCTTAAAATAAATAAGGCATAAAGTTATAAACATATCTTTCTTCAGTATCATTACAGTAACTTCCCCTTATTCACGGTTTCAGGTACCTGTCATGGTTCGGATAATCTTGGTTCGAACATATTAAATGGAAAATACCAATCCTAAGAAAGTCAATAGTAGCTTTACACTACATTACGATGCCTACGTCATTCCCCTCAATTCATTTATTATGATACATGATCATAAGAAGAAAAGTGACTAAAGTACATTAAACTTTTTAAAAATAAGAGAGAGAAAGATAGAGATTGAAGACATTGTGAACATCATTTTGTTATAATGGTTACATTTTATTAAAAGTTATTGTAATAAATTACTTACTGTGCCTGATTTATAAATACAACTTGATCATAGATGTATATAGATAGGAAAAAATAAATCATATATAAGATTTGGTGCTATCCGCGGCATCCACTGGGGATCTTGGAACGTATCCTCGCGGTTAAGAGGGGTCTGCTGGATTTTTCTTTTTCTTTGTAAAATACGTAAATTGTGCTCAATTGGCCTTACATTGATATTTAAGCTTAATTATAACATACTCGTAGATTGACTTTGAGACTTGATTATTTCATACTATTTTGAAAGCATCAGAAACACTACAGAAAAAATTATAACTTTGGAAAAATAGTAATATTGAGATCAATTTAATCAAGATATTTTCATTATAACAGTAAGATACTCGTACATAAAATGCATAACTATTTGATCAAGACTGACTAAAATATTTTTGGAATATTTGAACAGCTCACAGAATATCAAATGTCATTCCCACTTTGGACAATGTTTCTATTTCCACTCAAAGGAAAAGTATTACTCCCAAAGAATTTGCAGTATCTTTTATTTGGTTCATTTAAAATTTTAGGGTGCATCTGGTAACAGCCCCAACTTTGATAAACCGAAGGATATTTAGATCACGTTTACAACTACGGGTCAAAAAAACTAGTTTTCAGAGATGAATTGTAAAAAATTCAAATTTAAAGGAAACTCCTAGACAAAAACATTTTAAATGTCTTGAAAATTAAAAAAACTAAAACGTTGGTTAAAATATAACTTGACTACAGTAAATGAAATATATATTAAATTCTCAAGATTGTTAAACAAGCTGAAAAAAGTATGTATGGTTGGATTGAGTGAATGTAATTTTGAGAAAAGGAAACGTAAAAATTCAGATAAATCGTAGGAGTTTTATGAGAAGATGTGTGGATGTTGAAGAGACGAAGGATTTGTGTTGAGATAGGAATGTCTAACGCTCTGTCTTCTTTGTCTACCCTATCAGGGAAATGGCATGATGTAAATTATAAATTCAACGAATAAATCACAACAAAATTAGTTTTCAGAGTAAATCAGTTAAAGACACCTCAGGCAGTACCTAAACAGTAACACACCTAATGGTTAGCTGATATTCTATCCCCTAATCCACAGCAACCGCGGGACGTTAAAGACACCTCAGGCAGTGCGTAAACAGTAACATACCTAATGGTTAGTTCATATTCTATCCCCTAATCCACAGCAACCGCGGGACGTTAAAGACACCTCAGGCAGTACGTAAACAGTAACATACCTAATGGTTAGCTCATATTCTATCCCCTAATCCACAGCAACTGCGGGACGTTAAAATTTCAAATAATGATTTATTTCGTCACACTCGTATCTTGAAAATTGTTCGCTTTTCACTGCTTCTTCTCTCGGATGATTTCCTCTCAGAGTTATATGTTTTGGTATCTCACCCATGATACGGCCTCAGGAATAACTGGATGAATATCTTTCAACCCTCCTGGATATGAATATATTTTGACACTGTTCCACGATGTCACGGACAGGATGGACCATTTCACATGAGCACATCGAGAAATCAATTAAATCCCACCTACGTAAGGCGTGTGCACTGCAACTGCGGTCACACCTAAAACGATTCAAGGTACACCATAAACTTCTTGGTTAGGTCAAATCCTTGGAGAAGCACTTTAAGAACACTCACTTGAGGGCGTTTTCCGATCGAAGACCAATTCGATTGTTGTCACCTGGGTAGCTCGCATTCCTCTAAGCCAATCGTTATTTATCGATCCAAATAGGTCGTCTGAATTTAAGAAGAGTCGGAAGAGGACAGAAAACACTCACGCGGTTTGATAGCGTGCCATTTAAAGACACTTTCTGGTACTCCCTCATTAAAGTTTTTCTCAGAAGTCATGCAAAAGATAACAACTGAATTGCCAAAAATCGTGCCTATCAAAACTGCAGCACACGTTCCTTTAACTTATTTCTCTATGAAACTTTGTCCCTAAGGAAATAAATCCAAAATCATTACATGAAATGAGATTACTAACGTTTTCTCTACGTAGTTTTTTTTATTCAAATAAAATATAATTATTTTAGAGTTCCAATTTTAGTTCGGCACTGTCTTACATTTTATTTCATACACGTGTGCTCCCTTTGCACCCAACCGACGTGATCTAATAATCCCAGAATAGTTTCGCATACTCGATTGCACCTCGATTTCTGTCATTTTCCCATTGGCATTTTATTATTAGACATCTTTATCGCCACTCCAGAAATCTACCACTTCAATTTGGTCCAGCATACGACCGTTAAGCATACACAAATAATGTGCTTTTAGGTTAAATCTGATGGAAAGTATGTTGTATTATTTCTTCTCACTAATATTGAGGACGTAGTCATCAAAATTAATCAGACGATTAAAAAATAAAACTAAAGGAAAATAATGTTTAGTTTTTCACTAGTTAGATGTTGTTTTGTTTTGTATTTTATTACACTTTACTTGTTTATAGTATGACTCGACAGGCTAAATGCAATGTGGAAATATCTTCCAACCAAACAGAAATATGTTAAAGAGGTCTTAAATGAAAATTAGACAGGAATCAGGCATTTCGATATCGATTCCGGATGGTTCCCGAAAATAAAATAAAATAAGGGCCCAACATCTGGTAATTGAGGTTGTCTGGTAATAATACTATAACATTATACGCTAGACTTATACGAGTGTTGTTGTCTCTTTATGTGCGAGGTAGTATTGTTAACAAGTGCGATGATGAACCACGAGTTCCGTGGTTCTCAACCCGAAAACTGAATCCACGAGGTCGAATACAATGTAAGTCATACTCTTTATATGTCTGAATCACCAACTCTATACAAATAAAAAATAATGTCATATATGACGTTTGAGACACGTTATGAAAAATATGATTTAAAGTTTCAATTCACAGAGCATAATGAAAATGAAAAATTGTATTTAGTGCGTGCTGTTTGTGTTTTAAACAGAAAAATATAGTTTTTTATTTGTGAAATACTAACTTCATTAATAAAAATTTGATCAAATTAAGGTAAATATTATTTAGAAAATAAATCTATGTTTTTTTTTCGTGTCACTTTATTTGTTAATTATTATTTTGTATGCATTGTTATACATGGTATTTATATATGGTGTGTTTTTAATATACAGTAACTCATTCCAACCAACCAGCTTATATTGAGTTCGTTTAGATATTTTAATCCATGTCAGATTATTATATTAAAAAAAAATTATTCAAGGTCATTAGTAAATAAATGACTGATCTCTAAAAAATAATAGTAGAACTAGAGGAAAGTACTGCATTCAAGGACAACGAAATGAAAAAAGGGAAATTACGATTTAAGAATATTCTGAGTTACATATATTATATATTTTCAATTCTCTCTTGAACTTAAAGAAGGATGAGTACACAATTTATAACTCTTGGAAGTTCATTCCACCTTAGCGCGGAGTTTACCGCAAATGATGATATGTACTCGTATATACAATGAGGTGTGATGTGTTGGTGTGCAAAGGAAGCACTCATCGCCCGATCGAAGAGAACGCCCGTGTTTTGAAAGAAAGGGATTTTTTTTCGCAAAGATATGAGGACAACTGGAATCGTAAAGCACGCAAAATAATATCAACAGAATGTGAAACACTTTCAGAAAAAAAATTAATGCATCCATTATGAGTAAAAGACATTCGAAGATAATTTTTTAGACAGGTGTCTCACTAACTAGGCGAACTCCGTGACCTAGTTGGTAAGACACATGTCTTCCGAACCGTAGATTACGAGTTCGATTCCCATTAGTATCCAGACTTTAAATAAGACTTTCAGTCTGATGTTCAATTAAAATCTCTTTGATATATAATATTTCTGGTTGATCGAAATATATGATGATAAACCACCTAAGATTTAGTGTACACAACGAAACCGTTATATAAAATAATACGGTTTGTTATGGTTAAATCTTTTCTAAACAATGTTTGGCGAATGTCAGTTTAAAAAAACCACAAAAGTTGGAAGGCATTGCCACATGGCAATGAGCCCATGCTTTTTCTGTTTATAACCAAAGGAAAAAATGTTTTTTGTTTTCTTGAATATTCAAGATTTGGGTAAATAAAACTGAAACATTGATTACATGCATGCATATTATCCCCTCTCTTTTGGGATAAGAAGAGAGGATAGATCTCTACAACTTCTTATCCACAAAACAGCCTTTGCCACATACTCTCATTTATCTCGTACTATTCTGTTTTTTATGCTTCTGACCTTTTCCTCAGTGAATTTTTTTTCCAACTTTATCCCTCCATGCTTTCCTCGGCCTACTTTTCCTGCGCACACCGTTCATTTTAGACAAATATATTTGTTTTATGACTCTTTCAGAAGTTTGTCCATATAAATAATTCTAATTAAAACACCCGTCTTTTATAAACGATGATTGGTCCAGAGAAAAATATTAAAACAATAGATTTTCGAAATATGCGTCTCGGCACCCTGGGGCGCCGCAATTAATTGCCAGGAGCGCCTCGGGATATTCGAAAATTTCAATATTTCCAGACAATCTTGGTTCGTTAAAAACAAAAGTTGTCGATTAGGAACTAGTTGTGTTTTGGATATCAGAGAAAATGAATATTATTGGCATAGTGCAAGAGCTCAGTGAATCCTCGTTTCATTTGCGACTTTTGCTAATCTGGATTTTTGGCAGTAGCTATAAGAAGAACCAAATATTTTTCAACCCTCAATGTAGAACAGGAAATGAAGATAACTGTGTCTAGACTGATTCCAAAGTTTGAGAAGCTGTATCATGAACAACTGAATCACCCTTCCTACTAATTGGAAAGCAGTTTTTAGGGCTTTGGAAAATGGATAAAAAAAATTTAAAATGTCTCATCCGTCATTTTGTAAAACGTGTGAAATTACCAAGACTCGTAAATTGAAAAAAGCAGGCCCCATGTGCTTACTTCATGAAATAGTATATATGTATAGAAATGATTAGATACTCCGAAAGGGCAATACCTCACAGCCTTTTCTCTTGACAAGTGTATCTTGGAACAATTTAATAAAGGAGTTTTTTTAATCAACTCATTCGTCTTCAAAGTAACACTTCTTTGTAAACGAGAAATACAAACCTTCCACTGTATCTTGTCTATTTATAATCCTTTTAAGGTATCCTCAGATGTGTTTCTTCTTGTTTATTATTCGCTTTCCTTAAATTGGATAATCTGATAACACTTGATTGTGACCGTTCTAACAATAAATTTAAAGGAAGATTGTTTCTCATCTCTACAGTTTTTGTGACACCTTATTTGACTTTTGAACTTCCAACGAACTCCCAATTCGATTACTCTGAATAAAATAATATGACCTTATTTGTTAGTTCGTAAAAGGCAAACCAATTTACTTACACCTTTTTCTGTTAAGCGAAATCTTGCAAATAATTGTTTTATACTCGTTCCCTTCCAAACAAGTACCAGGTCATAAAAAGGTGTACGGTATAATTTATTTATTTATTATTTTTAATTCACAATACAAACTTAACCTAATTACTTGAGAATTTTTAATTAAAAAATACTTATTATATTTCAATACAAAATATTAGTCATTTAAATTAATAAATGGATACTTTCCAAGATCTCCAGTCTTAAGGAAAATTTTCTAACAGTTTGGACAATATGATATTAAATATGTCAATATCTGAAACATTTTCTACTAAGAAGGGAACATTTTCTATTCAGGAAACATTTTGTATTTCAGGGAACATTTTTTATTTCAGGGAACTTCATTTTCTATTTCAGGGAACTATTATAGGGAACATTTTCTATTTCATTTCAGGGGCATTTTATGTTCAGAAAATTAAAGCATAGTAGCTGGGAGACCAGTTCTTAATAGATTGAGAACAACTCTTGCCGACGCAGTCAAATGGAATAGGATCATTTAACGTTAATCTTTTTTGTAATACAGGACAACTCAAATATTTTCGAACAAGTATGAGTACGTTTACCAAGACATTAAGAAGGAGTTATACTCACGCATCCGTAGCAGAAAATGAGAAGGATAAAATCATGGATTTATCATGATAAATATCTTTACATGATGTATCATGACAAATATGATTTATCATGATAAATGATATCAGGATAAACAATGGATAAAACCAAACTCACTCATGTACAGATAGCTCATATTTTTCTGCACCCTCTCCTCAATGAATTAGTTTAGTGCCCCTGTTGCCTCCAAATACAACCAGTGTTAGTTGTTTTTTTTGTAGAGTTAAAGAACATTTTGAACACCGTTTAGTTTTCAATACTAAGAGATTCTGATTATAAATCCGAGAGTTTTGTTAACCAAATTTATAGGTAAAAGTTATATATGAGGATCAAATTTAAGATTGATATAGAACAAAATACCAAGATCTTTAATGTCGTATATACAATATTCGGTTCTTTAATTAATAAAACATATATTTTCACATTTTCAAAATCATCAAATAAACTTTCGCTTAATTTCTCATTTTCTATGCAAGTACTAATTTAACTACTTTTCAAATTATATTTCGTTAAATAAAAAATGCATTTTCATTAAATTAAACCGAAGATAAAATGCATAATGTTCAAGACTTTCGAAGTCAAAGAATTCATTAAACAATAATGCCATTTCAGATGCATTCAGTCATTCGTGTGGTACCCTTCGACATGGCTTTATTGATTATCCAGACATTTGAATAGTGTGGCTGGAAGACAAACCTGTCTTCAGCCTAAGTAATCAGAACTTCGTATTGAAAACCACTGAACTAGACTAGTCACTCATAATTTTCCATTGTACGTATAGGAAATACCACACATGAACAAATAAGAACGCTAGCACACGTTTAGCGCGTGCGAGCATTGTCACCATGCGAACTCTTTAACCAGGTGTGACTGAAAAACATCTGATTTACTCGCGGCCGGACTCACCCTATATTTGTGGGATGTATCTCAGCCGGGGAGATTTTATCTCTTAAATATATTTCTCTCTTAAATATATTTTCTGTTATTTATCTTGAAATTTATATGTGATTTCGGAATGTATTTCATTCCGTCCATATGTCCATACTATGTTGCCATCAATAAACCTTTATTTATTTTTTTAACCAGACTGGGACCCCTTTTTTGGGTACCCTCGAAAATCAAATCCGAAGCCTCCGAGTGAATCAATAGCTTACCAACTAGGCAATGGAGGTCGTCACTACATTATATGCTTACATACATACCATTACGTTATATTCCTTTCAGGCTAAACAGAAAAGACAGAATGACACACTTTTCTATCTACGTACACATATTTTGCCTTGTCTGCAATCAAATATCTCATCTTGAATTCTCACCTATTTCTCCTACATTCGGTCAGTTAAAACTTCTCTAACTATCATTCTATTATCTCCTTGGCCCACCATTTTCTCGCTTTTCGTTTATTTTAGACAACTACTATCGGTTTGAAGATCTTTCGTAACACAATCTTTCGTAACATAAAAATTATTTCTTAAATTCCCTTTTAATGAATATCAGTCTCGAACAAACAGTAATATTATATCCGATCGTTTCTTACTCTTACATACGTTTTGATACCAGATATTTTTCAATGTTAAAGCTTTGTTTCCATACATCAAATTGAACACAAAAGTGTGGCAATGACTTATTTTCCTGCTGCAACACGCTTTTCAATCTCTCAGTTTTGCTATCCTTAGATAACATTCTTCGCAAATAGCCAGTCTTTAAATTGCTTTTATATTTTATTGTTCACTCATACATTGCAAATAATCCTAAAAATAACTATATTTAATAGCCCATAAGACTTGCACCTCGGTTCAATGGATCAGCCGGTCCTTTCCGATTTTCGTCCCTTTTGCCTTTTCCAATCCATTTCACTCTCTTGGAATTGGATGACATTCAATGTTTTCTTTTTTGCGAGTACAATCCTTCTCTGACTTTTAATGAAGAACTCGTAGTTTGATAACATTTTTATGGTTAGTTGATAGAAATTTTATTCTGGTAATAAATTATCTATGCTGTGGTTTGTTCACGTAATTCAATATATTTATTTTTTGACAAAATAAACGACACTTAAGTGTCCTTTACACATCATACTGACTATTATGAAGCAAAAGATAACGCATCAAAAATTTTCGTTTATACCTTTCAATATTTGATTCATTAAAATATACACTTTAATTCAACAAGTGAATTAAAAAAATAATCAAATACAAATAAATAAATTCAATCAATTAAACGAGACTTGAATAGAAAAAGTTAAATCTCTCTCAAAGGCAAAAATAATACGAAAACATATGAAAATAACAAAAAAATAGATGTAAAAGTATAACCAGTCTCCCTGTCAAGAAAATGGATATTTAAATTTATCCATTCTTTAATCGTTTTTTTATCACTTTGCATGCATTATTTCAACCAACATTGCTAAATTATTTTCTGTCACTAGCATCTTAAAGCACTTCTACCATTTACATAAATGCAGCTGTTTGTGTTAAATGTTTTATATATATAATACATATATGTAATATATAGTCTAAAAATCCCATCAACGCATTATATTAACTGAACGAAATATTTATATGTGTCTTGAAAACGTCTTTAATGTAACAAATTTAGACTGAGTCAAGTTCAGTGGCTTCATACTCCAGACGTTTGCCCTTTAAATGTATCAATTTGGTTTGTCTCCGATATATACTTTGATCTGTATGTCTTCTCATTTACACAAAGGTGACTCATTTAAGCTCTGTTATACATATCTACTTACAGAGTTAAAGAGTGTATATGGCAGCTAATTCAATTCTACAGCTTGCTATCACACTCATCTACAATTCTTAGTAAAACTTTAAACTGCTTAAAACATTATAACCTACACTTGCTTAGTTTTATAGTCCACCCATCTTCAAATAATTTCTTATAAATTTGTTCTGAACAACAAGTCAAAATGTTTTTATGTATCCAATTTTTTTTTTTGAGAAATTGTTCTTATTTTTGTACTTTAAAGGGCGCCGTATATGGGTTTCTTGTAATTTAAAGTTTGTTTTAATAAATTGTTCTAGCATTTTGTTAATATGTTAGTCTTTTTAGTATCTAAGTTACAAAGCCCGTTAAGGGTTCCATGAAATTGTTTAAAAAAAAAACATGACTGTGCTTATATTATGGTCTGCAGCAATATATTCGTGACACTTCTGATACATGGGAATGAAAAGTAGACGTGAAAAAACAATGAAGAAAACCGATTTAAAGCTCAAGGAGCTCGTACACTGAGAATATATATTGAATGACCAAGTATGGCAGTGTACTGAATTTAGTTATTAACCCTTTTAATCCCACGGGACCGATCGTCGGCCCCAACTGGTGTATGAGAAAAATCCCACGGGGCCGATTATCGGCCTCAAAGTTTTCATACAACTTTTTATGTTGAATAAAAAAAAAATTTTAACTTTGAGAATCATTCACTTTTAAAAGAATGCATTTGCCGTATTTTGAATACCTGCAGGTGACTTGTTGACTTTTGAAGTGTGGTTTATTATGCTTCCCAAAAAGGGTCGGATTACGCCCGACGAAGCGGGTCTAAACAAAAGCAGGTACTTGAGATTAATAATTTTCAACATAGTTTTATTTTCGATATCTTGTCTACTAAAAGGATCTATGTTAAATTTATTTTTAATGTTTTATAATTTCATGTTTTTCATTCTACTTTTTCTTTATTCCTACTAAAACAAATGTTTTTTTCTTATTCATTTGTTTTTGTTATAATTAAAAAGGTTTGCCACCACTGTAGAAATATTCCTATGATTATTTATAAGGTTATGAATAATTATATATTTTTTTAATTTATTTAGTTTTATAAATTCTTCAAAAGATCTTTGATATTTTGTGTATTTCACAAAAACAATGTAAATTTCTTTTTTAACTTTTTCTAATTTTACGTTTTTCATTCCAGTTTTTTTTATTCCTACTAAGAACTTTTTTTTTCATATTCAATTTTTTTATATAAAAACATGCATTGTTGGGTTTAAAATTAATTAAACTCAAAGTTTTTTTTTTTTTTAATATTTGAGCTACCTAACTATTTTTTCTTTTATTTATTCATGTTTCAACCAATATTTGAAAATAACTTATTATTTTAAACTCTACAGGGAGGTCTCCACAAAAAATAAGGTTTAAAAGTAAATATTAACTGAGATAAAAGTTAAAATATAAACTACTGTTTTTTTGCCAAAAAATACTTGGGATTTTTCGCACATTTTATGCAAAATATGCTGGGATTAAAAGGGTTAATGATCAATATGAACTTGGGAGGTATAATAGAATTGTAATAAGTAGAGTAGTAATAAGCAGAGTTAAGATGCTTTTTGAAAAAAAAAGAGTGTGCACAATGAAAGGGTGATAAAAAACAAAAGCAAGAAAAAGTCAAAGAAAGTTGTTTGGGTCAAGTGAAATTTCTAAAAAGGAAATTTAGGAGTTAGATAAACTGAAAGAGCTGAATAAATAGTGTGGATGTAAAGAAAGTTAAAATCTGGTTATCTGTTATCAATACCGACCGTAACAGGGAAACGGTGTTATTATATAAATAAATATAGGTTTATTGACAGCAACATAGTATGTACAAAATATATTTAAATAACACTTCTAAAACACATAAATTGCAGATAATACATTAAATACAGAAGCTATCAAAAGGTCTGGGCTCATCTAATAACATCCCCTCGGCCAAGATACACCAATATAGGGCGAACCCAGCCACGGGAACACCAGATGTTTTTCAACCCACACCCTTGAACACGTAGAACAAGAAGATAAAAAAAAACACAAAAATAAATAGATGGCAAAAAAAATACATCCAAGAGAGAAGACATTAAAAAGGTCCGGGCTCATCTGACTCATATGACTGTATATATAAGAGAAGATCCATTGGAAACATTTCCTTAGACTATTAAATGTTCTCAACTTGCAGTTTTGTAATTTTATTTCTCTTTAAATTTATGGGACGGATATTGTTCACTTATTAAAAATAATATGTCGTCGGTTTACTGACACTATTGTAATATTTAAGTGTCCCATCAAATCTCTAATATTTCAATTTTAAAGTCTAAATTCATTCCTCAATCGGCGATTTAAAGAAAAAGAGTTATTATTAATTTTCAAATTTAATTTAATTCTTTAACAGTAACGTATAACTGAAAGCGGTAAATAATATTGTGTTCAAAACGTTTGTCAAAATACGAAAATTTGGTTGGACTTACATATTTTTCGACTGTATGAAAATAGTTTGTTCAGTTAACATTTCCCTTACTGTGCTAAAAAATCCCGCCAGCCACGTTGTTGGGCTCTAAGTGTACAGTAAAAAATGTATGTTTTAAATTAAAATTATGCAAAATCTGCTAGGTTATTTTTTGTAATTAGCTATAAAAATCATTTTATTATGCATTAAAACGTCGAATAATATAAAATAAGTACATGAAATTATAAAATAAGAGCTGAAACAGAAAAACTCCATTTCTATAGGAATTTCGTTTGTACAGTGACAATTATGTTGCGCACAGATATGATTATCCCCACTCTATCTACGTATGCGTAATACGTATGCGTAATGTTTCCAGCAGTTTAATTTTTGTTCATAAAATAATACAATAAAATGTAGCGTGTATTTTTTTAGCAATAAAAATAAAATTCGAACTAAGACAATAAATAACATATTAACAAAATATAAAATGAATATATAAATTCAAAAATAATAATATATAAACAAACACAAAATTCAAATCAATTAAATATGCAATTTGGAAAATATAAAAACTACAAAAAAAATTGAAAATAGGACAAACATATAATCAAAGTTTAATCCTGTGGAGAAAGTTATCGCAATTGGGGCACGAAATAGCTTTTGTTTCTTTTCTATGTACTATGCACACAGGTGTTTGACAAACATTGCAGAATAACCTGGTTCTTTTTCTCGATCAAATTCTTTTTCTCAACAAAACCTTCTGATTCTGGTATTTATCAAATCCCAAATCGCTATCGATATTTCCCGCCATCTCAATTATTATTTTTTTGAAAATGAAATAATAAAGAAAAATGTAACAAATATACATTTATCATAAAAAGAGTAACGGTACAATAGAACATACCAGATAAAAAATAACAATAGAAAAAACATACCAGTTGAAAAATAGAAAAAATAACAAAAATCAGGATTATAAAACTGGTGACGAATCCCTGGAACGGATGTAAAATATGAACTGTCAAAAATGAATGCGTCATGCGCACCTTTTTGGCACACTTCGAAAAATTGTCGATGTAATATAAAATATTCATTTCTGTGGATATTTATAAATGTTTTTATTTTATAATGACATCATTCAAATCATAGAGGTTTTGATGAAGAATACATAAAGTATGAAGACCCTGCAATCAGTATATTTAGAGAAATGAAATAAAATATAAGGCCTAGTCACTCGCTATCCATCACAGATAGGCAAGTAGTAAAATAACAGTTCCAATTTTTACCCGACGTGTATTTTAAGTATTTTATGACAATTACCAAAATATCTCATTTTTCTAAATTTCGCATTTACCAACTTTTACCAGAAACATGACGATATTATCATAAGATATCTCTTGAAAACATAACTTTTGCCTTTATATTTTTGCCAGTATTTATTTATTGCATTTAAACCTCTCAGAACTACTTAAATTTTAATGCATGAATTATTTCATCCAATCTAAGCTTTAATAATTCTCTTAGTTTAAAGTGAACTGAGGCGCTAACAATCTACTCCCAACTTTCAGCAGGCAATTAACTTGAGATGTCAATTACATACTCTCGCCCTCACTACTGCACTTTTCACAATTCATACCTGTTAATGCAAAAGAGAAGAAAATAAACTCTGGAAATATCCAATAAAACTTTTTACAAAACTTTCATAAAATGCACATGCTTTTTTTAATAAACTATGATTTATATAGCACTAATGTGTTACACATGTTTCATCAAGAACATTCATCGGATTAATATTAACAGATTAATCAGTTTTAATATTAGCATACTTATGTTTTATCTAGTAAGACCGCTATAGACAATTCATTAATCACACTCGTGTAGGGATAAATACAATCAGATCTGTAAAATCGCAATTATCTAGTGTTTGTCCATGTACTGACTATTTCGACACCACTGTGCACCGATTCCGATTTCTTAAGAACACGGAAATAATTTTACTGTAACGTACTTTGTTTTCCAATTTCATCAATTCATAGTGATAAGTAATTTCCTTAAATAAAGTTGTGTACCCTAAAAAAAATATTGATGAAAATTGAACACTTCATTTATGAAAAGTTTCGGCTTTAACTTTGTGCGACTCCATATAAGAACATTTAATAATTAATCACTTTGTTATGCTACTAATTACGTTTATCCTAGTTCGAGGTGTTTCTACATCATATCCGTATGAGAAAAATTATATTAAACAATGAATTTAGAAACATTAGATACAAAAACCCACATGCAAAAAGAAAAAAGTAATAAATGACCAAAAAATGCAAAAGGTTTTACCATTTTTAAACATTTTTCCTTTAGGTCAATGGACCACACACGCTTCCGGTGTAACATGACATCAATCTGACCTTAGCACTGTTCTCGTTACAAACCGGGATCAATCCACCTGAAGAGAGACTCGGAATAATAAGAAGAAACACATAAAGTCAGATTAATGTAATTACTGCAATAACAAAGTAATTTATTATCAAATATTGAACAATTAATTCAAACATTTTGTTATTTCCTGGTATTAACTAGAGCTTGAAAAAAAAACGTAAAATAAGGATTAAATGTTTCCGTATGACTAATATTAGAATTTAACAAATAAAAACATATTTTGAAGTTCAATACTGAACATATTAAAATATTAAATGATTTTCCCTTAAATTTAAAAAAGCTTATCATGCTTAGTAATAGTATGTTATATCTACTCATAAGGTAACTCTTACAACGGTTACAACGCACGTCCTTTAACCGATAATACGTGTTATAGTAGGAAGGTGTGGTTAGTCAACCTTTTTTGTTGTCCTTAACAGAGGACAATATGTTAAGTTATGCTGTTTGGTGAATATCCATAGCTTGACAACCATCTCACTGTACGTTACATACTGTGCACAATTGGTGAGAAATATTCTAGTCACTTTTCAAAAACGAATATTAATATTCAAGCTTAAAGTTCACATAAAAGTGGAGAGTTTATACGGAGAGACTGCGGACAAATAAAGGATTGGCAGGCAGAGAAACCCCAATAAAGACAGTCTGCGAGAGTAGCTAACTTTTTACGGAGCCCCTGAAATCTGAAAGCAGGTGACTCAAAATAATGGGAGATGGAAAGCTATCTGTTCTCATGCTGATGGCGCCTCAACAACTAGACATGTGAAGAACAGTCCGCGTACTATGTCAACGTGATCTAGCGACTCGGCGAAATCTGTATGTCTGCAACGTCTGCGCAAGGGAGTGCCCGTCTAAGGTCGGGCTCTTATTTTAGAAAGATCTCGTGATCAACGTTAAGGAGCAGTTCGAGGTTAACGCTGGAATGGCGAGGGAATCTTCCAAATACAGAATTTCATCTGGAATAAGGATTTCAATCCCGACTAACGGATATGGATTGTGCGTTACTTCGTGTTTTGAGCAATTTTGTGAGGTATGGGATTAGCCCAAACGCCTACAAATATGATATGTAGATACTTTTAAACTCAAAATATGATACGTACAAAGAATATTGAGATTTTTTTGGAACGAAAAGATAATAATGACATCTTAAAATGGGTGAATAAGACAAAGAACTATCACGAATAAAAACTCGCATCTCGTAAAGAAATATAGTTCATTTATTGTAGTAAGAAATCTAGAATTAACTTCCCATCAAACCCAGCCAGTTGTTTAAAAGGTGATCAGCTAAATCAAAGTTCTAATACCACCTCATTGGTCTAAGTCTTGACTGAAAATATTTAGATCTAGCGAGGTTCAAACGACTACATGGTTAACTTTCTAGTTATCTTTTGTACTTATTTTACTGTTTACCGAACATCTTAGAGATACTATTTGAAATGTGTCTTGTAGTTGTTACGGACCAACGTTTCATAATCGTTACAGCCACCATCTTCAGGGCGATGTCAAAAAACGTTACTGAAGATATTTGGTAAAGTTTGTTAACGTCGTTCTGAGTATCAAGGTTGTAACGCCTTAGGAAGGTTAGCCATAATTTAAACCAACAACAGCAACCCTTCCAACACACATCTAAACTAATGAAAAATAGTCGTGAAAATCGTCGCAGATATTGTTTTAGGTAAACGAGTATTTTATTTCAAATTAAACTAACTATTTTGAGAAACTTTAACATATAAAAAAATCCACATTTTCAATAAACATATGAGTATGTTATTAGAAATGTCATTTGTAAAAAAGCAACTTAATGAAACACCTTAAATTAGTTTGAAGTTTTTTTACTATGACGTCACATTTAAATGCCTTTGACGTGTCAATTATCATACCAAGTACATTTTGAATGAAAACAAGAATTTTAACTATTAATTGGTTAAATGAAGTGCAAAAAATTTCGCATTCTTAAATATTTGGTTCAATTGATCGATTAATTAATGAATATCCATTGACTTTTTCTACCTCTACATACATTTAGTTAATGATTTGTTGATTAAATTGCTCCAATATTTCAATTCCACCCGAATAAATTTCAAATGCTTCGCTATAGAACAGGTTTACGTAGCATACTTTAATATTTTACGGTTAATATGTTATATTTATTTTCTTTTAAAATTTGTATACACCATTCTCAAAATTCATGTATTTAAATATGGGTTTAAACTCGATCCATCCAGATTAGTCCAAACATATTTGCTTTCAATCTTCTGAATTAATTTCTACAGAACCGTATTGAAAGATTTTTTTTAAACTTATTGGCTACATAAATTACGTTATGAAATATTTACGGGTACCATATAGTACAAATAGCGTGTAGTATGATGAGGAACCCGCTTATGCATTTTTTTCCAAAAACCCTGTATTTCAGTAGTTACGCCACGAAATTAAGTAAAACATGTCGTGAGCAATATATGTTATGTACTACAATTGTAGTTGATGTCGGAGTTGGAGCCGAAAATGTTCAGCCAACTGCACAACTCTGCGCAAAACAAATAAATGCGCTTTTCATTAGCAAATATAATTAGTTCATCACCACAAGGCAATCACAAAAATCGTTTAAAGTTAGCGATAGAGTACTTGAGCACTCTTGTATTCATTAATTATACTTTTTTGTAGTTTTCTGGACTGATGCTATTGAGTATGTACTAAATGATAACATACATATGTTTTAAGGGATTTATACAAACTAACAAGGCAAATTTATTCACTCCAAGGATGTATTTGTTGTGTGGAAATATTCTGAAACTCAACCCTCATCCATTAAGAAAGGTGTTCATGTGCGTGCATTTCTTGCTTTTGGAATTTTACTTGGTGCAATAAAGTTTAAAAAAATTGACATACGCCTTGCCATCCACGGTTTTCTAAGAGAATTTAACTTAACATATTTACAAGACTGATGGAATTCGTAAATAAAGAGGGAGATTAAAGATCCAAGTTCTTCAATTTCAAAGCATACGAATTAGACAATTTACCACAATGTATGGAAGTAACATATAACACAATTTATGGATGTAAGATGAACTGTAAATCTAATGTTTCCAGAAATCGGTTTTCAATTATTAATAATATTTAAGCTATAAAAATGCTTAAATAATATTATTCTAGCTATTGGATTACTCAATTCTCTCTGGCTATGGGAGCTTTAATGGTAAACGTTTTATTTTCAATATTGTCCCTTTACCCTGGTATAATTTTTGAAGGCATCTGGGTTAATCCAAAGATTATATTTTGTGGTATTGTGATGATAATTAATTCAGTCAATAATTTTCGAATGGATTTCTTTTCAGTCTTACATCTTCGGACCAATTGACTACCCCGATCTAATGATATTAAAAGATAGTTTTGCTGTGTTTGAAAATTTCTACGAAAATACTGACGTATTTCTGTAGTGTTTGAACTCCAGACATTAAGCCACTTTATAGTAATTTTCTTCTCCAGAGACGTTGGACTATAAGTCCATCTTTGCTACTATTATTTTCACATTTAAATATTTCACCACCGTAGGAGAAGACCTTTAAAATAGGCTCTCATTCTTCATTTAGTGAAGTCACACTCCAAATAAATATAATATTTAAATAAATAAAAATCATTTCAATCTTCTAGTGTATACTCGTAGCATTCTCAGCAAATGTCCTAACCAACGCAACAAGGATATTTTGATCTACAGAATTATGGGTCATGAAACATCTAGTCCATGAAAACTCTACTTTATATTTACTTTTATTATTCGTCGTTTTATTAATTGTGATTATTGCATACATCATAAGTATTAGTGAGAATAAGGAATGAAATATGTCTTACATTGTGTGTTTTATAGTTTCGTGATATATAAAGTACAAAATGGCAGGCTTATTTCCATATGATAATTTCATTCCACCAACCAGAAGGATATTAAACAGGTATTTAGTGAAAATCTGGGTTCCAACAGAAATCAAACCCGCAACCTACAGATCTTAAAGAAGCTTTAAGTGAAAACCAGATTGGAACACTTTTAACAAAATTTAAGTTCTAACAGAAATTGAACACAACCTCTCAATTTGCACTAGAAGCATATTTCTAACTAAGCCACGAAGGTCGTCATAAGCTGGTTTTAATAAATTCAAAACACTCTTTAAGTGTAAAGTTAATGTTAGACTCGCTCTTTCTTAAACATGCATTAAGATACGACTGAAAAACTCTTAATTTAAAGCTAGCAATATAAAGTGTCATTCCTGATTTTCAGTATTTTAGCGACAATGCAAATTCGTTTAAGTATTTACTATTGTATGTTGGTTGGAAGAGATTTCCACATATCAATCAAAGTGAAAAGAAGGGATGGTGAAGAGGAAATGAAAATCAGGAAGGAAACACGTTATATTACTAACTAGAAGTTAATAAATTTTTCAGTCACTTTTTAAAGCATGCCAAAAACGGAGCGAATCTTACATTGGTTTGTAACTGGTTTTAGAATCTTACTGCATGAACAGTCAAGAACGATGTAAAGAAAGGAGAGCGTTGAACCAGGAAGGCCAATAAACAATCTCTATTTGAGCATCCTGCAAATCCATGATCGGAGACGCTGAAAAAAATCTGCGAGTCACAAGGGGGCGGCGGGACAGTTAAGGATATTATGCGATAGAAAAAGTATGGGAATTTCGCATTATCGTACTCAGCACATAGAATCTCACATACATCACTTTTATATAGTACCTACTCCATATCTGTCTTTTCCATCAAATAAAGGTTTCCGGAGATCAGAGAGGATCCGGAGATATTGAAAAATTGCATAAAATAAATGTATAAAAGTAATTTCTGTAGATAAACACATTGATTTTAACTTCGTTTGTTCAAAACTTCTGTCTTTAAACTTGTAATTATGCAAACCTCACATCGATGAATCGTTCCAAGGGTCTGCCCTTTCCGATCCCTGGGGCGTCTCGCTAGCTCAAGTTTCGTTAATAGACAGGGCAAAAACGTTGATCTTCCCCAGCTTCTTTCATGCTCTATCGGATAATCTCTACTGCAAATGTCCTCTTCTGAATACTAAATATACTGTGTTTTCTCATATTTGTCATGTATCTTGAATCGAAATATTGATAACTTACACTTAGTAACGAGACAGAAGGAGATCCTTTGAGATATGTTTTGTGTTAATTCTGTTAATAATTATTTTGCATATTTTAAACATCTTGAGAGGTTATTTGACTTTAATTCTAAATTCCCCTTCAAAGCTATGTAATTTGAATAAGATATGAATTCAATTATTTGAACCCTTAATTAAACATATAAGTTTTTTTACTTATATTTATGCTAAATAATTACATTTCTCATTTCATCATAGGTCGATACACTTGACATATCAGATTTTAGCTCATATTCATTCTTAATAATTACATTTCTTATTGCGTCATACATTGACACGTATTCTTACGTTTATTTATCCACGTTTCACTCCCATACATCAATGTGAACATGAATATGCTAATATGACAATTTTTCTTATTTATAAATAAACCTCTTTAAAATGTCAGCAAGTGCACCTAAGGCAAGTGATGAAGCTTCTATAGTATCTCAGAGTATCAAATAATGAAGTTTGAGAACAGCAAATTTCTAAAGTATTGATATTCTAATATCGCATGCTCACTTGTATTGGTCTAGACATGTTGTTTGATGTATTTCTCTAATTTACTTGTTTTCTACTTTTATTACTTAATTAGAAATTTTATTTAAGAGAAATACCTCTTATTGGCATAGCTCAGCGATGGAATTAGAACAACACTATATTATCTCAGGAACTTGTTAAGGATCAGACTCAACTCTCAGCAGCTCGACCAAAGGGAAAGGTAAAATATAAATGAAAACACAGAAAAATTTAGGTTAAAGAATTATATTTATTGTCACCACCTGGCCACTGATCAAGGCAGGACCAATTTCTATTTAAATGTTAGTAAGACTGCCAGGTAAACTCGTTGAAGAGCTTTACGAAAGAAATAATAGGCAATCTCGCACTTAGCGAGTTTATCTCTACGGACAGCTCTAAAGGCTTCCTAGAGATTAATACTACTGAATTGAAATCAAAATCACCTAAGGATTTAATATAAATGAAAACACAGATACCTGTTCGAGTCACTCCCTTTCATTTGCTGAAAAATTATAGAACTATAGTCCGTATGTGCACACCGTTGAACTACTCGCCGCTCTTTTCTCCCAGTTCTCCCAGCCAGGACTGGGACGCTCATTGGAGATGTTTACTCTGCCCGGCTGTAGGTCCTTTAAGATAGAAATCGCTTACAATAATTAGTTGATTAATTACGTAAATCCAATTAGGATTTCCTCCAAAAGAGATAATAACCAGAGTTCTAAAACTTTGATTTCTCAAAGAAAACGGTATTTTCGTAAATATTTAAAGACGCCACAAAATTAATTATAATAATTACGTATAAATTAGTCATGAGGATGGCATGTCTTTATGACTCAAAGCTAGCGCGGGTAATGAGAGACGGACTTGCAAGCCATGTCCCCTCCTGGGCCAAGTGGAGGGTCATCCCGCCGTCAACTTCTCCTCCCCTCTAGATATTTTTTTCTCATTTATTAATAGTTTTGTATTTAGTAAGTTTTAAACTAGTTCGTCAAGGGCAAATATACATCTTATTCAGATCACACCTGCAACGGCGGTCTTTTTTAAAAGGCAAGAATAAACCTTTTGTCGGCAATCTGTTTACTTTAAGGATTTCGTCGTTACGAATGAGTCATGGCGTATTTGTTATGATACTGTACAAGATTTGGTTAAATATTAACTTGTATTGGAATTAACGTCAGTAATAAAGTAAGCGGCGTGACTATTTCAGAATGGATTTTATAGTGTTTGCCATTCTTATTATTATATTAATTTAATTTAAACAGCAGTACATCAAACTAAATTGTATAAAAATGTCGTTGATTACTAGGGACCTAATGGAGAAATAAGACGCAGATAAGTTGTAAGTACTGAAGCTCCTGTACTTGCAGTGTGTCTGCGTCCAACAAGTACCTTGATCTTATTGGGTATTGTCGTCGTCGTTGCTGGACGTGGATATCCTCACTATTCTAACGTCAAGTAAATTTCAAAAACCGTAGTGAGATGATCAGAACACACCGGCATGTTTTCTCTTTTTTTTTTAAGAATAGATATGATTGGAGTCGTAAGGTATACCCACAAACACTAGGCGGAAAAAATGCCTGTGTCATTCAAGGGGAGTAACACAGGTTAACGAAACGGTGACCTTCTTCACGGAAGTTCTGTCCATTACCGTGCGGCTATACACCTCATGTATATAGTATCCTCTGTATTATGCCTTCTATAATAATATATTCAATATTTCAATGCTTTCATTTTTTTATTGCAATAAATATACTTTATTGCTTTCTATGGTATGTTACGAATATAAGATTTCTTTTTGTCAATATTAACTGGTTCTGCCTAAAAATAAATATTGAAAGATATTAAAAACATACCTTTCCACAAAGAACAATATCGATTGTTTTTTTCATCATAACTGACTTGATCACTGAACTGAAGAAAGTGTTATGAAATTAATTTGAAGGGTTAATTAAACGAGAAATATTCGGAAAGGGGTGAGTTTTAATATTGATCATGTTCTAAATTTGGATATTGTCAATAATATTGAATTGTTGGGTTCACAATAAAGATTTTTAGCCTCATGAAATATTTTAAAATACTTCCATTTTTTCCAAAAGTCCTTCAGACGCATCTTTATCCCTCCATGGGTACAAGATTTTACCAAACGTTTTAATCAAACTCATAATTGTTATCCTTAAACACATTTATATCTTCATCAAATGAAAGGATTAGCTTGTAAACCGTATCAACAATGTAAATTAATATTTCACTCCTATCTTTTGTCTAATTTGCATGAAACATATTCGTGAAAATGATTAATAAAACAAGAATTTTCCATTAAATTTTCCCTTTGTTGGCCAAACCCTTGTCAAACACATTTAATTTAAATAGAAAAATCATACATTAACACACATTTATTTTCATTCATATTACATCTTAAAATTAATTTTATTATTCCAGCTATTTTTAATGGTTATCATGACAAGCTACTTGAAATGGTGTATTTTTTGTCCATGAATACTAAAAAATATTTCAATCTTTATTCCTCAAATTAATATTTCTTGATTCTCTCACCACCTAATCGAATAGAATAACCATATTCTGAAGAAAAAAAAACAATTTTTCATGAAGATGGGAAGAAATAGTTCAAGACGTTAAATAATATCTACAGAGCTTGAAGGCTACTTCGCTGTCTGATTAAAAGCGATTTAAATCATTGAGTGTGGTCATTCTTACAAACGTTTTGGGTTTTCTTCAAATTTTTCAACATCTCCTTAATGGCATTCTAATATCATACGTCATCGTAATCAAGTAATGGAAGCATGAGATATAAGGATTGCAATATGGATTACGTCAACTCAGATTTTCATCAATATGGATTTCCAGATTATGTTATTGCTGAGTGTTGCATATTGTGCACGGGTAACATAACATACATTGATCATTTTGCTTACAATTATCTTCAATTCCAAGTTATTTCGTAATAATGATAGATAAAAAAACTAAAGTAACAGTTTACCCCTTACTAAAAAGCCATTATAGTGGCTTTGATGAGCGGTAACTTCCAAGCTTTATTTTTAATATTTACTGGCAATATTTTGAAGACTTTATTTAACAACAGTGCTCTTGAAGGATTGCATATGCTATATAATGTATTTAAAGGCAAATTGCAGTCAATTATTAGCTTCCATATTGTTTTTAATGTTTACATTCATTATTTTCGCATTTGAATGTGTCGTTTTATTTGGGCAGTCTGTATTGGTACATTTTGCCCTACGGAGCTATTTCCGGTGTGGGGACCATCATTTCATAAATTGAACGAAAAAACTAAAACGAGAAAAAAATAATTTTAGCACTGAATTTAAGTTCTACAGGATATAGTGATAACGGTGTGTTTAGTAATACATTTATTGCATATGGTGCAATAATGAATTAAAATAGATGACAGTGATAGTGATAAAATACAAAAAAATCAGTTATAAAACATAACGATTCAAAAAGTGGAAGTACAACCAACTCCGACCAAGCAAAAGTAGGCGCTAAGTTTATACTGAAAGTGGTAGTGAAGATGAAAATGAGCGTAATACTCGTATAAACAGTGCTAATTGGTCGATTTTAAGTAATATTATTTACCAACCTTTTTTTCAATTGGTATACGACGTGTTGGTCCCAATATCCCCCAAAATTTGAAAATCCGCTTAATTTTTTATATTGTTTTTTTAAGGATGAGCTGATAAGCTTCATGGTAAATAATACTAATGTATTTGCCAAAAATGTTATTTAAAAATCTCAATCAATTGAACATTCCACATGAAATTCTTGGCGAAATGTAAACAAAAAACAATTTAGAGCTTTGTTGGGAGTAATTTTAAACAAGGAGGTGAGACCACACAGTAATCCCCAAAATTATTTTTCGATTTCTTACACTGTACGCCTTTTTTTAGAAGTGTGTTCAAAACTGATCGTTTTTTTTTTATATTTTAAATGCTGCATCTCAAAAACAATGAAGTCGATGAAAATTAACCTCTTGAGAGTAGAGTTAAAAAAGTGAATAGTTTTATAAAGCATTTAGATAACAAGTGTAGACAACATACTCGTATGATAGTGGGCGATGAGTCAGTTGTGAGTTTTAAGGGCTGGATTTTTTTATGTCTTAATACCTAAATAAACCAAACAAATATGATTCAGGTTCTGGTTATGTTTATTCTCTTGTTTCATATTATGACTCCTTAATCACAAATAAATTAACTAGACCTGATCTCACATTTACATTAAGAATTGTTCTGCGCTTGTATAAAAATTTATTAAATTCGATTCCAGGAGCTGAAGGTTATCATATATTCAAACACGTTTAACCGCCACCATAATTAGGAATAGAAAACAATATTTTATAATCAATAAAAAAAAACTAAATTTAAGTCAGGATTAACCATCACGTGTGTAAAAAATCAGTTGCTTCTTACCTGGAAAGGCAAAAGAATTGTGACCCTGGACACAAATGTTTATTCTAATGACAGTAAAATTGTAACGAGAATAATTCGAGGCGGAAAAGAAGAAATGATTATAAAACCAGATATGTTAATTAATAACACCAAATATATTTGAGGTGTAAATACTGCCGATCAATATACTGCAGTCTACCCATTTCTGAGAAAAACGTTAAAATGGTGGCGAAAACTCTTTTTTGGGCATTAGAAGTGTTCATGGTTAATTCTTACTTTTTATATACAGGAAAACAAAGAGGATTGAATAAAAAAGCAAAGTCCCATCTAGAGTTTCTTAACAAACATTTTCTTCAGTTGGTTGGAAATCATAGAAAAGGATTGAATTATACAAAAGGAAGACAATGTTTTTATTTATTATTACACATGACAAGAAATATAAATAATTTGCGAAAAAACAACAGGTAATTTTATTTAGAAATACATTATTTGAATGTATCTGGGTGTGTCACCTTTCATTTGTCGTATCCCCAGTAAACTATATATGCAGAACAAAGATTGGATGGAAAATAACATGTACTTATGCCTCAAAAAGAAAATAAATGTCGTAAGTGTGCAGTGTGTTCTGATAAAAAATGAGGAAAAAGGACATTGTATGTTTCGTAAAACTAGTGATATAAAATCGGCTATGTGCGTGGGGAGAATATTATGAAAAATACCAGACATTCAAAAAATATAAATGATTAGTTTTAATTTGACAATAAACGTATATTACGTTAAGATGTGTAAATATAATACTTAAACAAATTATATAAAATAAGTGTATAATTTTTTGTTCACAAACACCGCGTATCTCTAAAGGCCAATCTTCTCATTCTTGACCGCATTCCGCTCGCCAGATAGATACGGGGTACGCATTGAAATATAATAAGCAAATAGTTTTACATACTTGGACTCGACGCATAATAGGGTGGTTATAAAAACGTTGCTATAAACATATTTTGAAAGTTTTGAGCAATAAAAGCCACACATTTTACAAAATAACTGTCATAAACAATACAAGAAATGTGAAACTCATAATTCAATCCGGTTAAGTAATTATCTTGTTTTCAAATAACTTAATT
The DNA here is from genome assembly GCA_949825065.1 of Odontocerum albicorne. Classification (NCBI taxonomy): domain Eukaryota; kingdom Metazoa; phylum Arthropoda; class Insecta; order Trichoptera; family Odontoceridae; genus Odontocerum; species Odontocerum albicorne. Next base: position 16,175,080 of record OX463851.1, on the reverse strand, counting down.
TAATATATATATGTATATATATATATATATATATATATATATATATATATATATATATATATATATATATATATATATATATATATATATATATATATATATATATATATATATATATATATATATATATATATATATATATATATATATATATATATATATATATATATATATATATATATATATATATATATATTGAATAGTAGAAATTTTGTTCAGAAATATTTTTTTTTTAGCTCCAGAGTAGTCTTTTAGTAATGACTAAATCTAATCAGAGTGCAAAGTGTTAAGACATGTACGAGTACTTCAATAATCATATAAAAATATATACCCTTTTCCTCATCAAGTTTTATTTTTATGCTCTGGTTCCATAAACCTACAGACCAACTTATTAGGAATTCCTATTTGAAGTCAACCAGTTTATTTTATATGTATCTTCCGTCACTAAAAAAATGTCGAAAAACAGAAACTCCATATATTTTAAATTATATTTGCATCTTTAGTTTTTTTTTTCATTAAGAAGACAACCTTCGTGGCCTGGTTAGTAAGACGCTCGTCTTCCCCCCGGTTGTTATAGGTTCGATTCTCGATAGTACCCAAAAAAAGGATACAAGTCTATTCAAGAGTTTCTACTAACAATACTCGCCCCCGCTAGACGGGTGTGAGTGTTGTTGCCTATCCATATGCAGTAGTATTTCAAAAATGTGCAATGGTGAACTGTGAGTTGAGAACCTACTCCAGAAGTTCTTAACCCTAAGGCTTGATTATAAGGTCCAAGAAAAATATTGCCTCTTGGCTACGCTTTTCAATATGTCAAAAGTACAGTTGAGAAATATCATATTAATATAAAGACAAGCTTTCTACGAACTTGGCCACGGAATTTATCAATATATACGAGTATTACAGAATGACAACATTAACCTTTTTAACTGGCAAAATAAATTTAAATATTGTTATACTCTGAAAAAATTAAGCACCAAAAGCAAATTTATGGTACTTTTTGTGTACAATTAATTTGCCTTAAAAATGACCAATGGAAATTTCCATTTCAACTAAGCTTTATTTAATAGATAAAACTTTAAAATGAACAGACCCATACCACGTAATAGAATCACTTATACAACAAGGTCAAGAAATAAAAGAAATTTAACGCTGTGCTAAATGTGGAAGAAAAAACCTATTTTCTAAGAAATATTCAATGAAAAAGTTAAAGTTCTGATAAAGAGAATTTGGTAGCTTTAAGATAAGGATTTTTTTTAATAAAGCCCATTTCTTTATACAAATATCTACCAACTTTTAACCCTTTGGGAGGTGTTATTTTTATTAGTCTCATAAAAGAGTAGTTTCGTTTTCAATATTAGAGGGAAACATTATTTGGTAATACCCCATCGTTGAGGTCAAAGAGAATTATTCAAGTTTTTATATCATTTTTTGTGTTTTTGAGGATATTACATTATAAATGTCATATATTCTTATAGGATATTTTTTCTTTTATAATTCATGGAATGACTCATTTATGGAAAAACCGGAAAAAATGTTATTAGGAGTGAGTCGCGTCAAGTTCAGTTCTACGTTTGAAACTTTAGTTTCTAAAACTAACACCCTATTTTTTTTAATCCACGATACATCTACATTTGACATTTTAATGGGAAAACAAATACATAACTATGCAAAAAAGCATCCATATTGTAGATATAGAGAACCACATCACTAGGCAAGGCCTGTGACATAGTTGTATTTTTCCTTCATAATAAATATTATACAATATAACATATTTGTTCTTAATATTTAAACACTTAGTTAAAACATTCACACTATGGGTTCATATCCTTACACATACTTAAAACCCAGACTTACACGAACATTATTCCAACCGCATCATAATCTCAACAACCATATGTAAATCACATTGACAACTTCTCATCACACGCTCCACATTTATTCATATGCCTATGTAGAGACCTCCAAAAGTTCTGCACTACTCGTTATCCTTGTCAAGAAGCCACTATGTTACGTTATCCCTATCAAGAAGCTACTATGTTATGTTATCCCTGTCAAGAAACCACTATGTTACATTATCCCTGTCAAGAAGCCGCCACTATGTTTCTTTTTTTTTAATTCAAAGGCGTTACATTGAAAGTCACCTTTAATTTAATTTGTTAATTATTTTACCAATATTCTCAAACTCATTTTTAATAGGTTAGTCAAAAAGTTTTGAAAGCGACATCTATGGAGCAGTAGAAAAACCAAAATTTCTACGACATTTTAATATTTCATCTTTCATACGAACGTACTCAAAATTTCATTTCGATCTGTCAATTCATTCTTTATTTACAAGCCATTTGAAGTTAACGTGTCAGTGTATTTTTTAACAATGGAAAAATCCGAATATCGTGCAGTGATTAAATTCTTTGTTTTGGAAGGTTTATCGGCTACTGAGATCCATGCAAAAATGGTGAAAGTATTAAAGGAGTCTTCTCCTTCATTTCCAACCGTTCACCGATGAGTTTTGGAGTTTAAGCGTGGCCGTACAAGCGTTGAAGACGATCCACGCTCAGGACGTCCAAAAAGTGCATCAACACCAGAAATCATAGCGAAAATACAGGATATGGTTTTGGAAGATCATCGATCGACTGTGGATGTGATAGCTGACACCATAGGCATCTCACATGGAACAATATGGCATATTTTGGCTGAAGTTTTGGGTTTCAAAAAACTGTGTGCACAATGGGTGCCGCATTTGCTAACAATGCAACAGAAACACGTTCGAATGCGACTTTCTGAGCAACATTTGGAGCAATTTCGAAAGGATAAAAAGGATTTTCTGCGTCGATTCATCACTATGGATGAAACTTGAGTCTACCACCATGATCCTGAATCAAAACAAGAGGCTAAGGAGTGGTGTGAACCAGGCACTTTGGCTCCGAAGCGAGTTCGTGTCCAGAAATCGACCAAGAAGGTGTTAGCGTCAGTTTTTTGGGATGCAAAAGGAATTTTATTGATAGATTATCTCCAAACTGGTAAGACAATCAACTCTGATTATTGTTGTGACCTTTTGGACCAGTTGGATGAAAAAATTTGTGAAAAAAGACCCGGTTTGCAGAAGAAAAAAATCATTTTTCATCAAGACAGCACCTGCTCACACAGCTCAAAAAACCATCGCGAAAATCAGTGAATTGGGGTACGAATTGTTGCAGCATCCACCCTATTCGCCAGATTTAGCTCCCTCTGACTTTTGGCTGTTCTCACACCTCAAAAAATTCCTTCGTGGAAAGCATTTTTCATCAAACGAAGAGGTTATAGCCGTCGTAGAGGAGTATTTTGCAGGCCTTCCAAAAAGTCACTTCCGTGATGGGACAACAAAGTTGGAAGATCGTTGGACCAAGTGTATTGATCTTATGGGAGACTATACTGAGCAATAAAAGTGATTTCCCCCCAAAAAAATGTATTTTCATTTCCGCTTTCAAAACTTTTTGACTAACCTAGTATTGTTTGTATTTCGATGAATGGGGAGGAAGTTTTTTAATTACTAATTAGGAGGCAGCGGCTACGAAAAACACTCACGAAGCTATTTTGTCGCAATAACTTAGTTATAATTATCTGTTCAAATATTAGATGTACGTTAACAGGGGGCAATGGTCTGAAGGACAAGATACCTGTTTTTTTTTGTGAATGGCTCACTTAAAAAAAAACTTAAATCAATACTTATCAGATGCATCATTAAATAACAGCACACTAAATTATATCCTTACTTTTCATTTTATTTTACGGCAGAAATCTCGATATTTTGTTAATATGCTATAAACTAATATTAATTTCAAGTACAGACTTTTTTTTCTTCTTAGACAGGCATTGCTCCATCGTCTACCTAATAACTTATTCTGCAACAAATTAGTCATTGTAGATATATCACAGTTTATCCATCCACTTTTTACCGGTATGCCTGGAACGATACATTACGATGCCTTCGTCCATCAGAAATGCCAAAAATATCAGCGTTCAAAAACGTTCGTCTTAATTTGAAACCGACATATTAAAGATCTCTCGATTTGAACTGATTGAAGCTCTAATACAAATAATTATTTTTACGTTTATACTACTGTTACATTTTCGCTGTATAGGCCGGTGGGTTTATTACGTTGTGAAAATCTCGTCCAACCAACCGGAAATGTGTTAGGAACGCTTCAGATAGGAACGCTTTTTTTTTTAAATCAGGGTTCCAAATGAAATCGAACCAGTAACTATCAGGCGTTTTATTTACTTATTTCAGTCAATACGTACTTCTACGCCTTCTTATACCAAACAAACTGTTTAAAAATATGTTTCACGGAGATGAAGAGTAAACCTTGCTAGATTCTCAAAGTAATATTTGTTTTGAAACTAAATTATCTTTTTGTATTTTAACTTATACTGGCAGTGTACTATTGGCTTTGATGTTGCGTTTGATAACTTCACAATGTATATTATAATATCAAAATAGTTGACCAAACTTCAGCATTCTACATTTTCTTAGACTCCTAGTCTCTAATTCGTAACGCAATCATTTAATTAATGCGATCAGTTTCATTATCTAGATTCAATTCAATTGATTCAATATTGGTTTCTGTGATCTCGGTCAAAATCGTGCAAATGGTAGAATTGAGGGAATCACAAAATTGTCAAAAAAATATCTAGAAAATAAAAAACTAAGATCCTGAGATTCCTTAAAACTATGTAGAAAAAATCATCCGTTCTATGCAAGAGGTCTTATGCTCCTTTTTTATATTAATTCAATTAATCCTTGGTGAGTGTCCTTTTTATGATAAATTGTATTGGTACTTAAACTTGACATGAAAAAATACGCCAATTTTTTTTAATCTGATGAGTTATTTGCCAGGGAGTAGATTAAATCTAGAGATGTATATCACAATCCAATATAATGTTGAAAAGACAGTTTATACGCGAGGGTTATTCAAACAGAAAATATTGATTGATTTATGTTTCTTTTTCAAATTATGTTGACTGCGCTTTATCGATTAAAAAATAGGGAGGGTAATTCTCACGACCATCCGCCACATTCTCGCGGAAAATTGAATTCGTGAAGAAATTATATTGTACTGCAATGTTCGCGTAAAATATTTTTGATGTTTGAAACTAGGCTTCATCAGAATCAGCTTCGTTTTTTTGCATTGTAGTTTTTTTCACGATAAACGTTTTAAAATGTATAGTTGTTAGAAGACTTACTGAGAGCAAACATTATGTTTTATATGTAAAATGTATGATTATATTTTAGGGGAATATATTTAGAAAAGATTTTAAACATACCATAAGTGAAAACCAGATAAGTTTTTTAATATGTGGGCACTAACGTTAAACGAACCTGTTACCCCCGGACTCGAAGACATGCATCTTACCGACTACCCATTAGAGGTCGTGTAATCTATATATTATTTTCTTATCGACAAAATATGTTGCACTCTGAACAAACTGAATACATTTTCAATAAAGTTGAGTTGCTTTGTCTTTTGTTATAAACAGTTCTATGGAAATTTAATTACAATGGAGTTTCGGGATGCAAAAACAGAAACGCTTAGAATTGTTTTTAGAATTTTGATTAGTAAAGATAAAACATTTGAAATCTTTCTTTATTTAATATATAAATATTAAACCGCAAAAATCCAGAATTATCGATACTGAATCAGTGTTAATTTATTTCGAGTGAAAATAAAAATTTAAGGAAGCAAAAAAAATATTCCAATACCTACGCGTAAGCGTACATTCAAAATATTTGGATCATAACCCTTATTTACAATACAATAAATGCAGCATTCAACATTTTTATAACATTTTCATTCACTCATTATATTTTTTGAAACACGTTCATCTATAAAAATAAAACACGCATTTTTCTTGTAAGAAATATCTTTATGGATTTTTTTACAATTCCGCTCTAAATTTAGCAAAACGCATTATGAAAGATCAAAGAAATACAAGATCTATACTGATCAGATAAATTTTAAGATATTTTTAACAAAAGATATTCAATAGTCCTTTATTCGCTGGGGATACTTTCCATGACCCCAACCGATGCCGAAAACCGCAGATATATGCTACCAAGCCCTAAAAATACTTTATTTTTTTCATATACAACACACCTATCATAAAGTTTAAGGTATAAATTAAGCCCAGTTAGAGATCACCAACAAAACTTTTTGTAAAATAGAACAATATACTGTAACAAAAGCTATGTACATATGATACCTCTATCTCAAAATATTGAATTATTGCATTGTGTTGAATTTATTTTTGTAATACTATGATACTATAAATAGTTGTAACAGAAGAAGGGAGGTGAATGACGTAGACATTATGATGTAGCATTTGGCTACTATTGATATAACGATATGTTAAAATTTTCTATTAAATATTTTCAAATCGCAAAAAGGGAAATATGGATAAGCGGGGACGACTAAATTTTAATACAAATGAATATTTTTCAAAGGAGTTTTATAAAAATTTAACGCAACATTTTCAATTTTGAATTGTTATTTTTCTCTTTTGTGCTGAATAGGGTAGGAAATTATTATTCTCATTTTATGCTTCGCATAAAATAGCGTGTACTCGTATGTGTGCTTAAAAATAATATAATTCAAAGAATAAGCAATTAATAAAGCTTAAAGAGCCCACACAGTATGCAAATATCTACTCATTTAAAATTTTCTCAGAAGTCAAAGAAGATGAAAGCGTATTTGATATTCATATTTCAACAATGTAAATTATGCTTACATTTCAAAAGACGATGTTCAAAAATGTACTTAAACTCTTTTTTCTAAGATATTATATTTCGTTGAGGAAAATGCTAACCAAAATTTTCCTAAACATTATTTTCCTAAACCTAAGAATATAATACAAAATTCAACAATTAAAAACACGTTTATTTATATTCCGATCGATTTCGTAATTCCTCCCATTCTGTTATATTGAAAATGTCTTTAATTATTTAATATTTAAATTTCAAACATTCACTTTATTCTTTATTATTAATTTAGGCCTTTCCGTGTTTTATTAAGCACAAAATTATTAATATAAATAGTAAAAAAACTTAATGGTTGGATTAGAATAATGTTTTTTTTAGTGTTTTTGTGTGTTCGAAAATAAAGAATCAATAAATAAAAACGTGAAATGATTAGGTATAAGAGTCTTTAAATATTTTTTACCTCAAAACTTTTACAAGTGATATTCATTAGCGTATTCAAAGACAAAACTAATAACCTTTTTTACAGAACACAATAAATACATTAATTGTAAAAAAAATCCAAATTCATGGAACTTACCTAATCGAAAGTTGTTTAAAACAATATTTGTTTATTAAATGATGAGGAATAGAAAACCTTGTAACCGATAGGGTCATATGGCAAAAAAGTGGTTCGATAAAATAAAATTACACGCATTTAAAAATAAGAGTTGATATTGTCAAAAGAGGTTTGGGATAGATTATGAGGTAAGAGCCATTGATTGCCATACAACTCATACAAATCAATTCAACCTTGGTAGACTGGGCACTAGTAGTAAAATTATTGGGTTTTTTTACTCCGACGCTATTTTAACCACCTTCTTTACTTAAGAATTATTTAAAAACCACACAACTTCAATATTGATTTTAAAGTCAAAACCTTATTTGTGGCTTTTATGAATGTGATTGAACAGAGCAATGAAAGCATGTCTGTGTAATATATTTTCAATAAAGAGGTTTGCATTTGATTATTGTATTAAAGTTAGAAACCCTGAAACAAGATAGTTAAACAATATTTGTGTCAAAGAATTGTTCCCAAGATATCACCGCTGCTTAGTGACGTTGTATTTTGTCTCCATCCACCTGCAATCCTCAATCCGATTTTTTACTGTAAGATGCTTGTGTATGTCGGTACCAGTTCGAACAAAATCCAGTCATCTTTGTGCTCCCTCGATGATGAAATGAAAACCTTGAAATTGGTAGGGCTTTACTGTTATATTAAGTGGAACAAACAGTGTTTGATTAAAAAAAAAGAACAGTCTTTAAACCTCCACAATGTAAACGCCTTAACTGTCTATATAAATAAAAAAGTAAATGTTCGTATAGTCAAAATGTCTAATCTCCGAAAGTTCTCTACCGATCGCTTTAAAATTTTGACAAAAGTTGGCATTCGTATACAGAAATGTTTATATATTTTTATTTATATATCGGTGCATATAAAAAAGTTTAGAAATCAGAAAAAAATAGCGTTTGCGCCTCCTACAGCGACAAGCT
>OX463851.1:16075912-16166614 GCA_949825065.1 Odontocerum albicorne | reverse complement strand
TTCCAGGCTGGTTAGATGGAGTATACCTCAATACCTTAAATAACAGCCTATTTGCTTTGCTATTTGCGTAACAGCCTATTTGCAAGCCGAGGTTATACTTGACACAGTGTTATTAGGATGATAATGATAGAGCTACGATAGGATACAAAACAGCGTTATTTTGTTAAGGATAAATTGGGGCACGTTACCTCGTTTTCAAGCATCTAAATTTGGATACGCCTGTTAATTTTAAAAAAATACACGTCCTGCCAGTACAAGCAAGTACGCAATATCGAGAGATTAATCCTCAAGTTTCGAAAACGACGATTCAATCTGGAACGGACTTTTGGGAGAGTTATTTTTCAATAATGATTGTCATTACACAGTACTTTACTTGCAAACTTTCCTTGCCTAGTCAGTAGATTGCTTGTCTTCCAACCCACTGGTTCCGGTTTCAATTATGATAACACCCAAAAAAATGCTTCTTGATGTTTTAATCACAGCAGACATTTTAACAAAATTTTAGTTGGTTGGAAGAAATTGACATATAGTCAGAATTCGCAAACGAAAAATAATAATTGAATTATAATGTACCTTAATCATTAATGCAAACAGGCTTATAAGATAGTTAAGAAACTCGGACGCCAGTTATCTTAGATCATATATGTACTTACTCGTGATTCCACCTACAGTATTAGCATGGAGAACCAAGGTTAGAGTGAATGTGATGAAATGCAAGTATCCTGAACAAGTGGACATGCGCTTATTAAATAATAAGTATTAAAATAATTAATTGTAAGAATTGTTAGCTAGTTATAAGATGGTATGTAGGTGTTAACTATTCTTAAGATATTACTTATTAAGATTATTAAAAAATTTAAATTACTAGTATGAAATTAAAATAAAGTTAGCATCTAGTTATAAAATAAAAATTAGATTAGTTCTTAAGTAATCGATTTGTGTATCGATATAACATTTGGCAAATAGGTATATCATATTATATATTACTTTATTACTTAAAAAACTTAATCATAATAATGTTGGTCTGGCGTCGATCATACGGCACCATGTAGTAGAGTAGCATCGTGTATTATATTTTAATATAAAATATTCCACCAATGTAACTCAGCTATATACTATAGCTTAAATTTTAATCTTAAGAGAAATACTTTTGACTTTTAAGTTCGTGTGAGTTTACTTGTTTTTTTCCAAAAATTGTGCAAGCGATAATATCATATCATTACACCAATGGAGCCTATTGGACATGAAAACAAATGGTTGAATATTATCAATCTCTTTTAATCTACCATATGTGTAAACAAAATAAATAAATATAAATTATAACACAGTGAAAACATTTACAAAAGGTACTCGTTAGTTTTATCAAGAGAGTTTTGGGGTCACCACAACAAATTTGTCTCAACTCTCGAGGAATATAAATTCCCCCTGAAGATGTTACTTTAAGTACACTAATGCATCAGCACTACGAAGACGGTAAGCTTAGAGTAGTCTTCGGACAAAGTTATGCCCTTTAGCACCAACACGAAAACTACTACATTTTAATGGGACTCCTTTAAGGACATGTCATAAAATATTACAAAGTTGACCTAGAAGTGGCCTGTCCAAATTATTCTCACATAAGTATGGCATTGCAGTGTAAAATCTATATTTTAAGTATTTTATCATTTAAGTTTTCATTTTAAGAACTCTATTTTAACTTTTATTAAATATATAATTTAATATAGAAAACGAACGATAAATCGTTAAAGGCATGTTACGATACGACTACATTTCCTTCTTTCGAAATATAATTCACTTGATCCAACCATAATTTCTTTGGCCTTCCTTAGTGTCAGGACTTGGGTACGGTCGAACAATTAGCTTATTGCAGTTAAAAATAACCATTAAAAATAGTGAACCGGGAGAATCAAAAACAAAGGAGACGAGCTTCTATTGTAACATGGCTCGGTGTCGAATTTCTCTTCCCTTTTTTCAAAAGAATGCAGAACGTTTGTCTTTGTAAAGATCTGTAATTGGTGTTCCGTCTACGATCTGTTTTATTGCAGTCACAGATAACTATTGTTACTAAGAAAAGACAATAAAACTTTGCGCAAGATATATTTCGAGGGCGAAGGCGCTTTTATGATCGCGATTGTTAGGCGAGAAGAAAGGGTCAAAAAATTTCTCTTCTCCTTTCTAAAGAAATACGTCGCGCTTAATTTATTACGGACATAGTTAAATATTGAAACGGCTGGGAATAACAATTCACTCGAGATACATTCAAAAAGGAAGGGTCCAGTATTGTCTCTTAAAAGTTTCGCCTAAGGTTACCGGATGTTATACAAAAAGGATTCTCGACTTAATTACGCTGTGAAAGTTTAAATAGACTATTCATTGGCAAAATAACGTTCGGCCGGACGAAAAGATTTATGATTTTTTTAACGGTCGCGAGGGACTTTCTATAGAGTTCCAAAATGGCGGCGCTAGGCTGAGATCCCTTAAATTAAGGGACCGCGATCTTCCGACATTCTTTCTCGCCACGAAGTTGTCTACCCATCATCATTTTCGTCTTAACGCCGTTTCGCGAACTTGAACAAGCTTTTCTCACATTTGATTGTTCATTCTTAATTTGATACAATTTGTCCGGTAAATTCTGGATAATCTACATACGGGGATCTTGTTTCATCTCAGTCTTTTGATTGAGCAGATTCTGGACTGTTGTCCAAACGACGATCTCGAGTTAGGCGTACAACTCATTCGCGGATCAAAGTTAACTGATTCTATCAGCAATATCGAGTGCGCGCCAGATTCTGGAGTCTTCAAGGCTGGACCGAGTCGTGTGACTGTATTACGGCACGAATTGGCGGTCGGCAACCACTGAGGGAATTTCTTCACATCAGCGGCCCTGTAGTAACAGTATAAGGTCAGAGGGCCATATACGAGTCGACCTGGTCATACACTTGAAGCGGATCTGGGATAATACATTGTGTCTTGTATTGGAGTAAGATCAACCTTATTTATCCTCTTTTGCTTGTCATTTTATGGTGATAATTGAGTATTCTAGAGATTGGCGATATCTAATCTTTGAGAATTGCACAATCCGCAACGGACTGTTGTGAGATTACCCCTGATAATAAATTGCTTCGACTGCCTGTCCATCTGAAAGGCTAGCGGAGTAGCAGAGAATAATCTGCCCATTTGATTTTCCTGACGGAGTATCAGCTCGTCAGGATTAAATATATAACCAATTAACAGCAAATATGTGTTTCATTATGTATTTATACCTACCCAAGCACTGACGAATGCCACCTCTTCCCACGACATCTTGAGATCTTATTGAGCCTTGTTTTACCTATACTGAGCTACCGGAGTAAGATTCATACATTGTAACATCCAGGCTTTTAGTAATCCAACGGAATTAATTAAAGGGTTAAAAGTTTGAAATTTCACACGTCTTTCACTCACTATATATCTGTTTTGTTAGACTTTTTTCATTAATTATTCGTCTTACTCATCACACTAGCCTTAAGTTCACATTCATTCCTATTCCCTTTCCGTATTGTGTCATACATTTTCACTCTTTGTATTCGTCTCAAAACACGCGTTACACAGCATTAATTAGGCTCCTCTCAGTCTTTTCCTGGTCAATGTTTCCCTCCTATACATCGAAATACTATTGTGGACTATCATCTTAGCAGATTTAGAGAACACTAATATTTAAGCCTAAGAGACTTCCATTTTTTATTATTAAAAGTTTGTTTTCACTTTTGAATATACAGGAAAATAGCGAATAATTCTTAACGGAATGCTACGATATGATTTTTAATCCTTAGTATTTTTGCACTTCGTTTTTCAATATTGTATAACTATAAAAAATATAAGACAAAAAATTGTTTAAAAATTAACAAAAAAAAACAATAATTTACAATTTTTTTTATTTCTTCTTTTAAAAATTGTAACATGAAATAATGAAAATTAGACAGTTAACGTAGAAATTAAATTGATATAAAGGTATAAATTAAATACATGTTAAAAGAAATTGAAAAGAAAAATAACAGTCAAATGTATGTGATCATTGAAACAATATGGTGTAACCCACAAAAAAATACATTAATTTATAAATTGAAATATGAAAACTGGCTTAGTAAGTTTTCATATTTCAATCTGTAAATATAAAAAATGCCTGTGGAAAATAAATATTAAGAAAAATCTTGACTTGAAAAAAAAAATATTATTTTGAAATCATTAAAAAGTGGATTAAAGTCTTTCTCCTCTATAACCTCATAAGTTTTGGATAAGTTAAATTGTTGAACCAACACACATACGTCACACCGATGACATCGTTTTTTTTTCAAGAGTGAAATCATAAAACTATAGGAATCTTTTAATTGATGATTTCTGGATAATGAACAGTTATCACATTCCTTGGACTAGTTGGAAAACTCTGCAAGCAAAAAAGATCAAATGCAGGAATAAATAGATCTCGTGGAACACCAAAAACGTATACTTTTGTTTCCAGTTTTCTTTTTGACCACTTCTTATTTTCCCTTTTCTTATCCCATCCGTTTGAAGTCGGCTGATTGGTCCTTTTTTCGCCATCTCTCTTGATCTCACCAATCACTCGGGGTTAGTCCAAATGTTCTAATATCCTCCTTCATTTTCTCATATAAGCTCTTTTTGAGTCTCCCTCTGCGTGTATTTCGGAGTTCGTAATTTATGGCTGTCTTTAGCACAGATGCTTCATCCCGCCGCTGCACGTGCACATATCAGCGTAGTCGTGCTTCCCAGGCTTTATCTTCTATTGAGGCTACTTTAATTGTTCCGCGAATCCGTTCATTTTGAATTTTATCGAAACAAGTGACACCCAGGGGCCACCGTAACATACGCATCTCCACGATATGAAGCAGTTATTCCTCTTTTCTTTTTAAGAACTATATTTTATTAAATTTATAACAAACTATAAAATGCAGCAAAAATATTTAACAGCATGTTATGCTAGTAGTCAATGGATCACTAATTGACTTAAACTAGAATAAAAATATTATTGTATATTTGGGAATAAAACACGGACATGATAAAGAAATGATAGGGGCTGAGTAAAACATATAAAAATGCGTACGTTGTAAAGAATATCCAGAGTGTTGACATAAAAAAACTTTACTTAATTTTTTCCAGTAACTTTTGGCCTATTAACCGGCTTTCCTCAGAATGGAACCATTCTACGATTTTTAATCACTTAAGCGTGTAAATCGATTTTTAGTCAATGAAATTCTGCTAAAGATTTTCAGTCAATAAAGTTTTTATCATGAATATGAAATGTAGTTATTAATGATGACTGGTAACTAAAAAATTTAAGGAAGATAAAAAGAAAAAAAAATAGGTGTTTAAGGCATGTTGAACGATTAATGGGTCACTTAACAAATAAATCAACAAAACTTGAAGTTCTCGTAAGAAGATTTGGTTATGTATTAACAGCGAAATATAATTTAATTAATTGTGTGACATTTTGAGAGAAATAAATGGGATAAACCAAATAAATCATAAAAGCGGTATAAGGGAAGAGGAGGTTAAAGTTGGATATTCCAATAGAAACATTTGTCTACCCCGATAGAAAAATAAAGTAATTATATTTAGTGTGTAAAGATTGCCAACAGATTACCAACTGAAATTCGAATGAAAATCGTAAATCTAATGAAAAGGAAACGAAGAAATTTCAAACTAATTTTTATGTATCGATATTTGGTGAACAAAATACTAAACAATAGACTCTCAATTATCCTTGGTCGCATTAACTGGGTCAGAAAAATATCCTATTTTATAGAATTTTTAATTAGATTCTGAAATTTTATAATAAATCTGATTTTTTTAGGTATGGTTAATCCGCAACCCGGCTAATGTGACCCCGAATAATCGAGAGTCTACTGTATTTAAATTGTTTTAACAAAAATGCTAATGCGATCAATGATAGCTTAATTATTAGGGTGGATATTTATGAGTCTTCCCGGTAAGACGACGGTTGTAATGGGGGTTCGTACATTATCTAAGAAATTAAAAAAAAAAGGTAAATGAACTAAATATTTACCAACTGATAAGAAGGTCCTTCCTTCGTTGGCGATACTTACGTAAAGATCCGTCCAAAATGTGTTTGAAGATTTTTTTTATTTTCACAGGGCAGAAAAAACAATTGCAAATTTTTTTTTTAAATAGTTGAAACATGAATGTTTTCAACACAGCTTGTTGTCCACTATGAAAGATAGTGTTAATATTTGAATCTGGTTTTAAATAAATAAGTAAACTTTGGTGTGCGTTACCGACTGGCAGTCCATTCTCAAACAAAACCCGTCATTGTATTTAAATTCAAAAGGATATTTCCCTCTTTTGGTACTTACCTCAGGTAAATATTCCCGTAAATAAAGGAAAATAGTGTTTGTGCTACATTATAGTTAATGCTCTTTTATATTTTATGTGCACTAAATCGTAAAGGAAACTGTCTCCATCTGAAAGTGCAAAGGTAAAATATTTTATATTTCTCTATGCTGTTAAGGCTCTTGCGTATAATATTAATACTTCACGTATTTGTATTAAAGTTTTTGATTTTCGAACAAGTCAGATTATAAAAGTCAAAGTAAAAAATTAAACGATAAATTTTTACAATAATTTTTAAAATATCATTTGATATAATTGCAATCTAGATATTAGATGAAAAAGGAAAACTAGTTCAGAACTGAATCTTTCCAGAAATCTGACTGGAATGGATCCCATACAAGCATGTTATCCGCTTAAATACAATACTTCACCGACAACTACTTGTTATTCTAAAGAGAGTTCGATAGCAGAAATGAAAGTATATTTAATTTTTGTTTATAGGTAAACTAAATTAAGGAAAATTAACATAAAATTTCACCTTTTTTCATTACAGTTTTCCTTAATTTGATTCCGAATTATACAATTATCCAAATATTTGAGTTTACAGAAAACTAAAATAAGCTATCACGTACGTTTGAAATATTACTGACGCTGTGCGGCGCGTTACGATATGTTTATTAGGTGTGGGCTGAAAAACATCTGGTGTCCCCGTGGCTGGGTTCGCCCTATATTGGTGGGGTGTATTTTGGCCGAGGGGATGCTATTAGATGAGCCCAGACCTTTTGACAGCTTCTGTGTCTGATGTATTGTCTGCAATTTATGTGTTTTGGAAGTGTTATTCAGGTGTGATCTTGTACATACTATGTTGCTGTCAATAAACCTAATATTTATTTTTATTTATTTTATTATTCAAACTGAAATATACTTTCGAATGCGAACTGAATGAAATTTTTCGTTCGAGTAAATTTGTGAAAATGACGACCAAAGTAGGTATGATTTTCTTTCGTTTCGTGGATCAGTTTCTCGTAGATGCCTAGTTTTTTTTTTATAAAGAGTTACAATCTGGTTTTAATTTAATAATAATAATTTCGTTTATCAAAACACGATTACACGATTCACAACAATCCAAACCAGATGTCATCAAAAGGTCTGGGTTCATCATATGTAACCCGGCAGATTTACGGCTTCTTTATCATATTTCTGATTGGTTGAAAGAGATCGCTGCAAGGCAATAAATCCGCCAGATGATAATGTATACTATGAAAGTCTTACGCAATACAACACTAAGGAGTTTATCTTCTTCACAGGACTTAACAAAGCTTTCCATCGCTGGCTATCCTATGTCATCCTTCCCTCTTTCATCGGTCTTCTAAGTGCTCTACTAGACTTCCTTGGCCTCTGTTATACAACTTTGTGGTCATTGGATTTTGCAATAAATATAAGTCCTTTATAGTCAGCGCAGAAAAATATTTAAGGGCAAATAAAATTTCAAAATAATAAATCCGAGTTAAGTATATTATTAAAAACATTAGTAAAGCAATACATTTTAGCACAATTGATTTCCTTGAATTTATCATAAAACGGGATAAAAATGTTTTTTTCATTAAATATGAAATATTTAATGACTTACACTAGCAACCCCCTTTTAAAACATCCTAAGCTTGTTTTTATTTAATTATTTTTCGTGCAAAGAAGATATGACACTACTCTTGGTAACTGGCAATATGGAGGACCTTAGGAGCAGAGGTACGAGTAGATCGCATATATGCTTGAACGACTAGGTGAAGAGTGCTACAGGCATGTCTTTTCCACAGGTTCTACAAACACTCACATGATGACCTCCATGGCCTAGTTAGTGAGGCAAATGACTTCCAGCCCGTGGGTTATGGGCTCAATTCCCATTGGAACCCCAATTATTTTCAAAAAACTTCCAACTGGTTTCTATTTAAGGTGCTTCTAACATTTTTCAAGATTGTCGGAAAAGATTGCTACATGGCAATTTACCCACTAGATTATACTCTTTATAACAAAAGTGTAATACAAATAAAGTGTACGAGACGAGTGCGCACGACATACAGCAGTTTTAGCGTGAGTCACGTATTTCAGTATTGAGGTTACAACACAGAAGAGGAGAAATTATCCCATAAAAAAACTAATTTAGCATGAGTACGTTTTGCCATAACATGCTACCAATTGGATGGCACCAAACACTTTCGTGCGAAACTGAATACGTTTCTTAAGCTATAATTATTAAATAGTATTTGAAACCACCACAATATTTCATTACTCAAATTAATATTTTGAAAAGAAAAATAAAAAAACTTTATGCATCAATACTGTGGATGGAAAAAGATAATATGAATCGTCAAACGATAGTTGAGATACGTGAACGTGACACTCAGCATCTTTCCGAGATTAGGTCTCCTTCATCGACCCATGGTCTTCAGAGATAAGAAATGGGAAACTTTATATTGTTTATTTTAACGGCTTTGTTCAGTCAATGTCGTGCTCTGGTGCTTCAAACTCTTGCGCAATCTTCAATCATAACTTTATGAAGTTGTGGAGAACACCACGTTTTAAGATTTAAGTTTTAAGTACATTCTAATACCTATTCTGGACGATCGACATATTTTAAAAGTAAGCAATGCTTACTTTACGAATGGTTAACTCGTTTTATATTAGTTAATATAGTATTCGAAAGTATTTAAAAGACTGATTATTGAAGTGAAGAAAATAATCATTTGATCAAATCGTTTAGCGAATAGCAAACTATATCATCTTAATTGTTGAGACAATACAAGATATCGGTTTTAAGAATATTCTGTAAATTTTAATAACCGTCATTTAAAAGAAGTACAGTTCAACGAATAAATTTTTTCTTTGAGATGTTAACAATCTTATTAGCAAGTGTATCTTCTAAATCATATGTATTTATTTACGTTACGAAAAAATATACAACACATAAGTGCCGTTTACAAACCAAAACAATATTTACTTAATAAAAACAATAATAAGAACAATAAAAAATTAACACCATTCAAAACAAATACGGTGGACCAAATCGCACTGCAAGAAAAAAATACTTAAATACATTTAACAAAAATTTCAAAAATAAAACATATAGTACAAGATAAAATAAAAATGATCTCCTAATCGTTAAGATTAAAGAAATGTCGAAAAATAACCCAAAATAACATTTAAAATATCCTTCAAACCAGACATGAAGTAAATTGTTGCACTCTCATGATTGATGAATTACAACGTGCAACTGTCGTGCATTTTATTATTGAAAAAATTGAATTGTAAAAGGTTTTGTGTGTTCCTAGCCGGAGTGGGAATACTTATTTGAGCCAATATATCGGGGCTATCAATGATATTCTGAATAACGCTATACAGACACATAAAATTTAATATAATTCTTCTTTCAGAGAGTTAAAGAAGATGGATGTAATTCATTAAGACATCGTAGTCAAACATGTCAGGTGGGTTTGGCGAGACGAAAATTAATATCTGAAAAATATATTCTGTGATATATTAATGTTTAGGCATATATCAAGAAATAAATGATAATTTTAGCCCCTTGCAATTTACTTTTTGAAACGAAATTTTATTTTTTTAAACGATAAGTTATCTGATTTTAGAGATCACTATTTATAATCATAAAAACTTGATTATAATTGCACAATGTATTTAATTTCGTGGCACAAATCATCCTAGTTTGGGTGGATTGCCTATTTAAAAAAAATATTACTCTACTTTCTAAATTAGGAAGAACTCATCTTTGCCTACAAAATAAGATGATCTGGTTTGTTTTTTTTGCACGATGGCCTGCTATATTATCTCAAACACCATTTTTTTAGTATTTGAGATAATAGGCCCTTTATATTATCTCAAACATCAATAAAACTTGTATTACTCCCAGGAGTTTTGGATTTGATTCTCGACTAGTCTGTAGGGAAGTGCCTTAAAATTAAAAATTTCTACCAGTTACTTTTATTTTTTATATTTATCAACAACGCACCCATTTTAATTCACGTCGTCGGTAATTTGCGATGGATTTTAGTGGCGATGGCTGACGAATGCACTCCTTTCAGTAAAAAAATGGACACAAAACGTTAACACTTATTGAAAACGAGAACTTGTATGTTTAAAATCATACGTCGTTGTATGAACAAATACGGCTGTCAAATTTCGTTGAGAGTCGTTACGTCACAAACTTAAGCGCGGTGAAATATGTGTTTTGATGGATATTTGAAATTTGGTCATTTATATTGATTTCACGAATTTATTCCTGAAAAAAAATCTTGCCATGTTTATAGTTTTTGGCTTTATTTAAAGAAAACTAAAATTACTCTATAACATATTATATTTGCACTTATGGCTACAATAAATACATCTGCCTCCCTATGAGTATATGGCCGAAACCACGCCGGGATATAATGTTTTCTAAAAAATATTATAACACGCCACGTGATATCGCGTGGTTAACAGTTAACGTGTTAAGATATTTTACTGATTACCAGAATAATATTGTTTAGTAGGTATATTATACGACCAGATTTTATTACGTAGACAAAATGGAGTTAAAACAATATTAGTATAATTCTAACACAATTAAATGTAACTGTTTAAATTAGAAACTTACTACATATTTCCTTACAATTTTTCAACAGAACACTAAAAATTTTAAAACAAATACTAGTCAACTGATTAATGTATATTTTTAAGTGAATTGAAAAACCTCAAACAAGATAAAAACAACGGCAAAGTAAATAAGGAGGAATAAATAAGAAAAATATCAGACCATGTTAAATAATAATGAAATAAATTATTTTTTATTGACTTTAATCCCCGCCACAAATCCAATTTATCCTTAACGTCCGTTTCTCCGATGAATATTCATACCATATTAAGCTGAAAATGAATAATTTATGATATAATAAATTTCAATTAATAAAGCTTCTCTTCTTTATTGAAATATTAATTACGCAATATATTTATCCCATAATATTCCTAGAAAAGGAGTGAAAGAAAAACGACAAGTCCGCCAGGGCATGTATTTAATATTCCCAAAAGCATTTAAATAACCTCAAAACCTTCCGCAAAATTCTCTGCATTGTTATTTTATAAGAAAAAAACACTGTTAATTCAAACTAAATATTTTCGAAACAATCATAAAGTTTCGTGAATCAATGTTTATTATTTTAATTTAACTTTTGAGATTCACCGTATTAGAATATTTAATAAGAGATAATTTGTATTTCACCAATTAAATGAATCTCCAGGATATGTATTTCTACATCCTATATTAAGGCTCTCTTCAAGCAGAATGATCCCAGTTTTTTTAGAACTAGCTGAATTCCAACTTGTTGTCTACCCAATAACATCTTTTCAGAATTTGCTAACCATATTGAAAAGACAAATCATAATTTCAGAGTTACCGTATTACATACGTTAAAAAATTTATACAAAACTAAAAAAAATAAAAAAATTAGAGATACTCAAAACTTTAAGCCTAGCCATTGAATGCAAAAAAAATCTTCACCTTCTCGTATAATGATAGTGAACTATGTTAGAGCCCCCTCTCGTTAAAAAAATCCTTGAAGTCAATGGACTACACACACTCCTAATGAAATATGACACTGGTTGGACCTAAACATTGCTCTCCTACCAAACCAGGATCATTCTGCCTGAAGAGAGCTTTGAGATATGGGTTAAAATACCTGTCTCGGAATAACAAATATCCTTTTTTAATTCATTGTCTTTCTCCTAATATTTTCTTCGTCTCTAGATTGCAGTTCCGATGGTAAAAATTTCTATCTTTGGTGAATTTTCCCCCTTCCAGCTTATCTACTCCAATCTCATCTTCACACAATCGTTCCATCTACCTCTTTCAGCTCCTTCTACAGCTAGTATTTTATTTGCTTGGTTTGCGTTGAAAATTCTAATGGTCATTTTTATTTTTATCAATATTATAATACTAGATTAGTAACTCGGCTTTCGAGTTTTTTATAAAATTTCTAAACTGTAATGAAACGGTTACCATATATGAAATATTCACGGGGTTGACTACTTACTTGTGTTTTACTAACATATTTTATATCACTTTCCCAAACAGACAGCTGAATGTCAAAACATAAAATCTTATGCTGAAGTATTACAGCGCACAGCTTATTTTATTTAAAATAGTGAAAAAAATAGGGCATCATTTATTAGAAATCAGAACGACTAGAATCGTTATCGACAAGAATGTGTATTTGAGTGACACCTGTTTTTCGAGTTTATATATGTTTTTCCACTTTGGACAAACTTCAGTGTTCCGGCTAGATTTGAGTCATTATTATGCCGCGACCGGCAGCATTTTAATAATTATTAACCGAATATATAAATTAATTTGATTTATTTATTGAAAAGATATACGAATATTATTTGTCTTTTATGAACCATAGCAGCATTTACTAAACAAAAGATCAACACATACTGCACATGAAATAATTTATACATAGACAACTGCAGTGAAAGGAAAAATTATACACTTAATCAAAATACATAATTAACAAATAGAAAACAAAATGAAAATGGTCTCCCAATTAAGACCTAAGATTGAGAAAATCCCTCCTGAACTCAACAACATTTACATTTAAAATATCCACCAAACCAGACATGGAATAGCCCACTTCTTTTTTTCTCAATATTTATGAATAACAACGTGTAACTGTCGTTAGCAAATTGCCCTTACACATTTTGATTGTAAAAGTTTTCGTGTGTTTCTAACAGGTATGTGAAAACCAATTTAAAATATTATTTTCGTTTGAAAGAGTTCCATATTCATATTAATAAAAGACGCTTATTTAAGAAAATTATTACTTCATGAAAGGGAATCTTCAAAATGTTTGTCCCTTTTTATTAAATAGGATGAAACTTATGTTATAACTTCTGCAAAGGATCAGTAAAGATGTCAAAAATAACTATCACGAACGTGTTGATTCAAATTAAGATATTATCGTACTTTTCTGAAAAAAGTGATATTTCATGTTTGAAATTATTATTATCGTCATACAAATTGAATGGACACTTTTTAAAATAAATTAGTTTACATCGCGAATACGAATAGTCAATCATGATAATTCCATGGAAATACCAAAAAACAGTAATCATCACCTTCACAGCCAACAGAACGGTTTTCGCCTTCTTCACCAGTCGTTGTCTTTAGTTCTGACTGTTGTTAGAACTCGGGTGTGTATTAGTGGATCCAAGTTCCGTCTGCAGTCACGAAACGACAAAAAGTCCTTTGAGTTTCTATTAAACATAGCTAAATACTGCGTTGAAATGTATTTTCGGATGCGTTTTTAGTAAACAGTCATCACTCGCATATTCAACTTTTTCATATTCAATTTCTAGTGTAAGATATTGCGAACTTGTTCACTTGAGATGTTCACGGTCTCAACAATCTTGCGCACATGCACTCGGCGGTCTTCCATTACGATGCCGTGGATTTTTTCAATGATTTTCTTCATGGTGGACGCAATTTCGCGTCCGGAGTCTGATTCTTCTTAGATGCGTTTACACCCACAAATAAACTCATTAAATCCAGAAAATAACGTGATTGTTAACATGTTCAAATAGTAATGTTTTATCTTGCCACAGATCTCGTTTTTCCATTGTTGCGACAAATATCATAATGATCGATTAAGCTGACAATCAAACGTTGAACACGCATCGCATCAGGCCCTAATTTCAACAGAGATTGCTTGAGAAATAATACTTGCAAGTAATTATGTCACTTAATGAATTGTGGTGCCATCTTGTAGAAATTTACCAATCAACAATCCTCGTAAAACCTGTTACCTCCGGATCGAAAGACTGGCGTTTTATCAATAATCTTTATATCCAATCAGTCTTTATTCTCAATCATTAATTTTATTTTGTCAATAAATATGGTCATTGCTCCAAAGTAATTTAACTAAAGATTTATTGCTGATTGATAAGATAAGAACATTTTATCGTTAAATAAATATAGTAAAAAATATTAATGTACACGTATGTTTCTAATAAACGAAACTTTTCTTATGAATTGAGCCAATTTATCATTTTCTAAATCAAAAATTAACCATTGCCTTTTCTTACGCTCAGATTTAACTAATTACTCGTATTATCAAAAGAAAACACAGTATTATTTTTTACAATGTTTTAAGTCTAAATATAACACTATAATTTGGAAACATAAAATTGATAAGATATCACATAAAATGTATTTCTGAGTTAAACAAGATCCTAACTGGATGAAAACACCACAGATTATGACAATAAGGATGTATAGAAAATCATGTAAATGAAAAAAAAAAACACTCTTCCATATTTCACGAATTGAAAAAATTAAACATTTTTTTAACAAAATGAACGGTAACATCGGTTGAGATGTAAAACCCAAATAAAGAGCGTGTTCCTCAAATATTTTGTTTTTCAATTTGAAGGTTCGGCATGTTCATTAATTTTCAATAACCCTTGTTCCCTTTCTAGTCCCCCACCCGTAGTCCACAAAGGGCAGCGTGTATTTTGCCTTAATGAGTAAAAAAGCCTCACTTTGGTTCTAGCTACAATAAAGGGCTGGCTCAAAACAGATGACAAAAGGTTTTATTTTACATTCACCTTGATTCGAAGAATTATGCAATCTATTAAAAAATATTCTACAAACTTACAAAGGTCCAACCCTTCCCGGTAAAAAGTTGAAACCAACGCATGAGAAATGTTATAGAAACGCAATGAAAGAAAAATATACAGATAACAAAAAACTATATCGTTACACTTATTATTATATACGATCTAAAATAAAATATGTTTAAAATCCCCACACAGTAAAAAAATCAACGTGTACACCGATAAACATAAAAAAATCCTTTACAATATAAACCTTTGTTAGTGTATGTTTAGGGAATTTTATGTGACATATTAAAATCTGTGAATAACTATTGTAAACTCCAAAGTATATTTTAAAGGTGAAATAAAAATTAAATGCGTTATTTGGGTGAATAATAAACGATAAGAACGAATTGATAAATAACAATGCTATTGGGAATTATGTTCTCAAGGGACGGAAAGGTGGAACGAGATATTTGTTGATATGGTAAGCAATCCCTCGTGATCGAGTATATTTGTCAATCATGGAGATGGAACAGGCCTATGCTTGGATTGATTTATTGTTTGCAAGCTGTTGCACTTCAACAACCACAAATTCTTGACAGATCAAACCCAAAGTTCCAATGACAAGGAGATCAAAGTTCCAAAATAATCGACAGATTTAATCTGCAGCAGGCTTTCGCTAGGCAGTTAATGTATATAGCATTATTTTTAGCATTGCTTAGTAGCGCTCTAGAATTGTTGATAATTGAAACTAGGGCACCCGTTTGCTGAGCATGAATGCTTACCGTTAGACAGAACGAGTTACGATGGGAAACAAAGTCAATGTAGCACTAAAAGACATTTATTCAAACCAAACAATATCAAGACCTGCAAAAATGACGGTTCGTAACAAGATTGATATATGGGATTGAAACATGGACGTGGAGAATTCATAAAAGAAACCGAGTGAATGCAATCGATATGCATGCACTGAGAATTATTTGCAGTGTTGCGATGTATTGTAGAATAAGAAATGTAAGTATTAAAGAAACTGATGTGTTAAGTAGCTTGAAAAGAGCACGTTGAGATGGCTTGGATATTTTGAACGAATGGATGATGAAAGACTGACTAAAAAAATTATAATGCAAGCATGAGTGGAAGTCAATGTAAGGAGAAAATATAAGGAGTAGAAAAAACAGAAAGAGGTGTGTGAGAAAATGTGTGGATGTGGAGAAGGCACAGGAAGTTAGTCGTGATATTAAAGTTTCACGCTTTGTTCTATGTGTATATTCCTGCCATAACACGACTTGATTGTACGAGTGTCTTTGGAATTCTACAACCTAAATACAAAATTCTTTATAATCTTTTTCACTTTACATTAATCATTTTAAAAGGGGAGTTAGTCATTCTGTTAAAAAGCAAGGGTGCCGCTACGCTAAAGAATCTGTCAAGCTGTAATACAGACCCCATTTAGTAATCAAGTCGAAAGACAATGAACGCCTTCGTCAGAATCCTGGCCTCATTCATTGCTTGAATATTTTGAATATACATTGTCAAGTTACTCAGCTCCACTCACAGTTGGTTAAGTCATCACATGCTCAAATAGGTGTCATTCATTTAAGTATACCATACATTGCCAAGTTACTCAGCTCCACTCACAGTTGGCCAAGTCATTACATGCTCAAATATGTGTCATTCATTTAAGTATACATTGTCAAGTTACTCAGCTCCACTCACAGTTGGTTAAGTCATCATATGCTCAAATAGGTGTCATTCATTTAAGTATACCATACATTGCCAAGTTACTCAGCTCCACTCACAGTTGACCAAGTCATTACATGCTCAAATATGTGTCATTCATTTAAGTATACATTGTCAAGTTACTCAGATCCACTCACAGTTGATCAGGTCGTTATATACTGAAATACTCGTAGGTGCTATTCATTTTTTTTAAATGTGTTAGCACTATCGAAAGTTGATAATTTGATTTTTCTATAAAAATAATATTTTGTGGAGACGTCCGTGACCTCGTTGATAAGAAGCCTGTCTACCAGGTCGGAGGTTGCAAGCTCGATTCCATTTCGAACCAAATTTACTTTTTTTCTTGTTTTCACTTAAGGCCTTTTTAACACCATTTTGGTTGATTGTATGGGATTTTCATATGGCAATAGATCCGCCAGATTATACTGTATATAACAAAAGTGTTATGCAATATTTTAGACAGAATTAGTATTCCAGTACAAAAATATGATTTTTCATTATCCTTCTATTTATTTGTGTATGTTAATTTAATTCTTATTTCATGATCTTTATTTGATTAAATTAATGTATAACTTTAAGTGCCCAAGTTTTGATTTATGATATAATTACTTTTGATATATTGATTTTCTAATCTTGATATCAAAATAAGTATATTTAAATATGAAAACTGGAATATGGAGAGAATTTTATGAATAAAAATCATGAAATTATGTCAGGCTTCATAGATCATAGCAAAAGTAAAAATGGTTTACCTTAATTAAAAAACAAAACATTAAATTTAGCTGTAATATGGAATTAATGATATTGACTTAAGCAGCAAATGTATTTTAGATAAGGGATTACTCTATCAGATATACTAAATGTTATCACTTATTGCCTAATATAGAAAAAAAATTGTATACGAAATTCCAGTGTTTAAAAGAGTTCTATACATATTAGCATTAATTCTCAAATATTTTTCTTAACATTTTACATAGATTATTTCAACTAATTAATGTTCAACCATTTTTATTTTCCGACACTACCGCTATATCGTCTGAATACTACGAACCATTCACAACCAAATTTGTCATTTTTACGCATCTCTTTTCACTCTTCATCTCGTTTACACACGAGTCAATATTAACGTTGAAGAGCCGTGAAGACATCGTACGAGTTCATCCTTGCTGTTTGATGTTGTTTTGATTGTATACTCAAGTTTTCATGTTTTTTAATCCAGTTGTTGATTTTTATTTTTCTCACATGATGTGTTTTAGGGTTTGTTTGCTGTTTTCATTTTAATTTTGTTTCGTTTTTAGTATAATAACTTTAGGAAGATTTCGATAGAAATATTATACAACCCATTGCAAAAGGTCTCATGTCGCAACTACCGAAATGTTTCAATGCGATTTCCTGGACCATGACCAGGAGACTTCGAAACTACATTCCGTTTTAAAGTTTATTTATTATCGGCATATGGTGTACAATATGATACAATTTCTTCGTGAAAAATGGTGTATCTACAAGGTACCATAAAATGAGGAATATTCTTTCCATTTACACACAGCCGAAATTATTTTTTTCTAAAATCCAGTGCCGGGAGGGTTTTTTTGTAATTGAATATTTTCGTAATGGCGTGGACGTTAAAAGTTGAGAAATTAATAAGCAACAAGATACATTCATGACCATTTACATTCGCAATAAATGTTTTATTTCTCTCCACATTTCCTGTATTCTTTTTATTACCATCTGAATCAGATTTTTTTAAGTATTTAAAAAAAATATGTGTACATTTCGTTATTGCAGTGCAAAAAGGTATCAAAGTATAGTTCAAGCTGCGATAATTAATCATAAAATGAAAACAAATAAACCTTGAATAAGTCCCTACTTATGTAACTGCGTAAAAAATACTCCATGGGCATAATTTGAAAGTCAAAGTTGTAGAAGAGGGACTTGTTTCATTTGTTCCAGAAAAAGGCTAAACAAAAGAAAGAGACATTCCTGCATACAGCCCTGACACAGTACCGGGAGCCGGGAGTCGGGACCCGAATAGAACAAGAGTATGCCCCTCAAGCTTTTTCCGCGCGAGACATTTTGACAGAAACAAAGTCAAATGCAAAACGAAGGTGAATCTTGCATTTGACTTTATTACAGCTAACAGTACCTGACGAGCAAAAATTGCAGTCAAAAATGTTTTCAAATGACAAAATCCAACAAAATAAATTTGACATCGTTTATTTTATAATATTTGAAAACAATTTATCTAGTTTGTAACGCAACATACGAGTATTGGTCTTCAAAAGTAAAATTGTTTAATGTAAAACACTGCCAAATATGAGTGAGTAACAAAAATGTACGTGGATAATATTTATACCTCTTAAGAAATATATATTGTAATACATCCATAACTGTCCTTCTGCCCCTTCTTATCTCGCCGAAAATAATCAGCGTATTTCCGATCATGGGCTTGCGCTACGCTCAAACAGCGATTGTTTCTTGACCTTCCTAGTTCACCGCTCTTACGTCTTTCTTTACATCGTCCTTTATCGTCCATACAGTGAGACTCTGGAACCAGTTACAAATTAATGCTAGACTCGCTCCGTCCTTGGCATGCTTAAGAAGCGACTGAAAAAACTCTCAATTTGCATTCATTAATATAACGCGTTTCCTTCCTGATTTATTTTCTCTTCACCATTCTTTCCATTTCCTTTGATCGATATCTTACTTTCACTTTTAATGTGTATATGTTTATAAATTTCACAAAGATGAATAATAATTTGAAACTTTTGTGCAACAATATAACTTCCTTTATTTTCTTTTGTCTGGATGGCTGGAACAGATTTCCGCCTGGCAATAAGCCCGCCAGATTATTTTGCAACGAAGTGTTCAATAAATAAATAAAATATACAGGATGAAAAAGAGAATATAATAATTTTAGGTCAGTCTGTTTTTTTAATTTTAGGCAAATATAAAAAATGTTAGTCAGTAAGTCAAATAAATTATCCAATACTTTTTTTACATAAGTGGAAATAAATTAAATAATAAGTAATGTTATTCAATTCACCGTTTGAATCATTGCCAGTTTTTCAATTCTCATCATATCATATCATATAAGAATACTTATTATAAGCTAGCATCTCTAGTCTTATGATAATAACAATTCTCATCAAATCATATCATTTAAGAATACTTATTATAAGCCAGCGTCTCTAGTCTTATGATAATAATAATTCTTATCATATCATATAATTTAAGAATACTTATTATAAGCCAGCATCTCCAGTCTTATAATAATAACAATTCTCATCATATCATATCATTTAAGAATACTTATTATAAGCCAGCATCTCTAGTCTTATGATAATAACAATTCTCATCATATCATATCATTTAAGAATACTTATTATAAGTCAGCGTCTCTAGTCTTACAATAATAACAATTCTTATCATATCATATCATTTAAGAATACTTATTATCAGCCAGTATCTCTAGTCTTATGATAATAACAATTCTTATCATATCATATCATTTAAAAAAGCTTATTATAAGCCAGCATCTCTAGTCTTATGATAATAACAATTCTCATCATATCATATCATTTATGAAAATTTATTATAAACCAGCATCTCTAGTCTTATGATAATAACAATTCTTATCATATCATATCATTTAAAAAAGCTTATTATAAGCCAGCATCTCTAGTCTTATGATAATAACAATTCTCATCATATCATATCATTTAAGAAAATTTATTATAAACCAGCATCTCTAGTCTTATGATAATAACAACTTATCATATCATATCATTTAAGAAAACTTATTATCAGCCAGTATCTCTAGTCTTATGATAATTACAATTCTTATCATATCATATCATTTAAAAAAGCTTAGTATAAGCCAGCATCTCTAGTCTTATGATAATAACAATTCTCATCATATCATATAAGAATACTAATTATAAACCAGCGTCTCTAGTCTTATGATAATAACAATTCTTATCATATCTTATCATTTAAGAAAACTTATTATAAGCCAGCGTCTCTAGTTTTATCATAATAATAAAAGGGCAATTTATATAGCGCCGCGCCGTTTAGATAGTAGACTCTCATCAAGGTCACTCTTACTCGGTATTTAGTTTGATCTTATCACCACTCACGCTATTATGGGGAAGAAATAAGTCACATGCGACGCGATCTAGTCACCTTATTTTTTATGAGCGTGACATCGCGTAGGGACGAAGAAGGAACCGCCTAATAGCGACGATGGACTTAAGATTCATTGTCGCGGATAGTGGAATTCAAACAGTTTAACAAGTTGCCAGTACTTTCACAAAAAACCTTAAATGCAACAAAACTATCCTTTGATAAGATGAAAATAGTCAATCGATCCGAAGATGAATCGATTTAAGGCTGATTAAAAATCAATTCGAAAATTATAGCAGTACAACAAAATGTGATCTGCTGATTGATCCAGATGGCTGAAAAAAATATAACCGAATGAAAGTACTCAAGAAAGTACATTTTACTTGGATTAGTTTCAATATATTCAGCTAATTTGAGACTTAAATGATGCAATAGGAAGCATCTTACCTCAGCCTCAAAGAAATGTCCCAGTATATTCGACAGGGATAACTGAAATGCCTGCTTGATTTTTAAGTATACAAACTCGCGTTTCATGCAAAATTCACTGATGTGTATTTCATAATTAAAATTAATTAACTCGTTTGCTATTTTTCAGCATACTTAGGACATGACGTCTTCCATAGTTTAGTTGATAAAGCACCTGTCTTGCAATCTGGGAGATACGGGCTTAATTCCTATCGGTACACAATTTATTTAAAATTGGGTTGTTGGATAAAATTGGGTTGTTGGAAGGGATTCCCATATGGCAACAATGTTGATAGGTTGTACTACATACCACGAGAATATTCTACAATATAATGTTGAAAAGCGTAGAGGAACACATAATCATATTAAGCCCCGTAAATCGTGTCTTAGGATTTGAAATCTAAAAATTAAACTAGTAATTAGCTGTTCGTCGTCGAATGTGTAGACAACACTTCCTTATAAAAATAAGTAGAAATTATTTTATCAACAAACCCTTCTTTATCAGTTTAAGATGCTACCAGGAATCAAACCTGAATCCCCTGGCTGGAAGACAAACATCTAACCAACACGGAGTTCGTCGTAGAATAAGAGGAGTTTAGTATAAGGCAAACGTCTAACCAATATGGAGTAAGGTGTAGAATTAGAAATATAAAACCGATAGTCTAGATTATTTTCATAATTTACCATCTATTTTCCTTAGACATGACATGCATCAACTGCGATTTAATTTGCCGGTGATATCACATAAGCTAATGGATAACTACAATACTATCTGAGTAAATCTGGAGTAAACATCTAGCATCAGACTTAAAAATTAAGGCAGACCTGTCAATCCAAGCCTAGCAAAAACAGCGTTCAAATTTGAATTAAATTTATTCGAAGTGAAGAGAATTGAGAGATCAGTTGTCGAGTTTTCTTATACGAGTAAATAAATAGGATATAAAATACACAGATTTAAGAAACCCATGAAAAAACAGTAAGTGTGATGTGAATATGTATCAGCGTAACCAAACGGTTCAACATGACTCTCATCTAGGTTTGAACTGTTTTCTCTCAAGATCACATGGAAGATTTGGAGGAGCAAATTGAATCTGGCGTTAGAATGGCGAGCAAAATCGCTAAATGTTACTAGAACTGAATTCACAAATGTGAAGCGATGAATACTAGTGATCTACAGTTACAACTATCACTTCAATTATTTGTATCCAGATGACCTCCGTAGTATAAAATTTATGTTCCTAGTTGATAAGATGCTTGACTTCCACCTAGGGATTTCGGGTTCGATTCCCGATAGTGCTCGAAAAAAAAAAAAAAACCCCAGTTCGTATGGTAACAATACTAGCATGCACTAGACTTGTGCGAGTGTGGTTACTACTACTTCTCAACAGAAGTTATTCATAGTTTTATTTTTATGTGCATAACGGTGCCATACTATCGTATTAATGCGTAACACTAACATTTATTATTACAGTGTCATTGTATACAACACAACTTAGTAGGCTTTTTGACATATGGCAATCTCTGCCAACAAATCAGAAAGATATTACAACGATCATAAGTGAAAAACAGACTAAAATTATATTTGAAAAAAAATAGTACCGAATCGAGCCGTTTCTCAGATTTCTTACCACAGAAGTCGTCAAAGTTGATCTACACCCCAAGGGTCGATTAATGGGGTTGAAGACAATTTTGTCCTAATCACCAGTTTATTTTAAAATGTACCATACGAATGAAAAAACTTTAGTTATTTCTGTCTTTTACAAGATTCAAAATCCAAATAAAAAATTTAAATACTTTGATTAAGCACTTTTAATCAGATTTATGTCCAAACCGTATTTTTTTTACTTAACTGTCTTATCTACAATTTTAAATTTTTATGTGAATTGAAAAACCCAATGAATTGCAAATTATGTACTCTTATTGCAGAGAATTTAGATCCGTTTGAAATGGTATTTCCACAGTGGTGTAACGAGAAATTGTGTTGACTAATGAGGGCAATGGTGAAAGGCGTTAGAGCAAAAAAGGTTTCATTATTAAAAGAATAAAAATGGCGGGATCAGAAACGCTACTCTTTTGTTTTATTTAGAAAATAAAAAAACAAGTGTTTTTCTCTACGTGTGAGATATGTGAGGTCACTTAAATCTGTATTAAGTAAGATAACGGTATTTAATTTTAGAATGAAATATAAGTTTTACCCTCATTATTTAGTGGATAAGATTTTTTTTTAAATATTGAAGGAATCCAAGTAGACATGGTTGACGATCTCCGTGGTCTAACATAGTTAGTAAAACGCCTGTCTTCTGGCTGGAAGTTGCGAATTCGATTATCACTGAAACCCATATGATTCAATACACATTACAATTTATATTTGTGACACTTTCAATGTCATTGATTAATTAATTGAATATGAAACTTATTTTTTATTATTTCGAAGTCTGCATTGACAATATAGACTTAAATTTTCAGAAACAGTACCTTAGGAAAATAATGAAATTTCGATGGTAACATCGATTATCCAACAGTATTTTGTTTAGCAGAGCGAACTGCTGTAGCCTAAATATTCCGGTGTCGCGTCTCGTCTCTTGCCTGCGTTGATCTGGACACGAAGGTCGTATGCTTGACTCCAGACTGATGTAGCCTAAATATTCCGGTGTCGCGTCTCGTCTCTTGCCTGCGTTGATCTGGACATGAAGGTCGTATGCTTGACTCCAGACTGATGTAGCCTAAATATTCCGGTGTCGCGTCTCGTCTCTTGCCTGCGTTGATCTGGACATGAAGCTCGTATGCTTGACTCCAGAAGTGTCACAAATATAAATTTTAATGTGTATTGACACATTACAATTTATATTTGTGACACTTTCAATGTCATTGATTAATTAATTGAATATGAAAATTATTTTATATTATTTCGAAGTCTGCATTGACAATATAGACTTAAATTTTCAGAAACAGTACCTTAGGGAAATAATGAAATTTCGATGGTAACATCGATTATCCAACAGTATTTTGTTTAGCAGAGCGAACTGCTGTAGCCTAAATATTCCGGTGTCGCGTCTCGTCTCTTGCCTGCGTTGATCTGGACATGAAGGTCGTATGCTTGACTCCAGACTGATGTAGCCTAAGTATTCCGGTGTCGCGTCTCGTCTCTTGCCTGCGTTGATCTGGACACGCAGCTCGCATGCTTGACTCCAGACTGCTGTAGCCTAAATATTCAGGTGTCACGTCTCGTCTCTTGCCTGCGTTGATCTGGACATGAAGCTCGTATACTTGACTCCAGACTGCTGTAACCTAAATATTCCGGTGTCGCGTCTCGTCTCTTGCCTGCGTTGATCTGGACATGAAGGTCGTATGCTTGACTGCAGACTGATATAGCCTAAATATTCCGGTGTCGCGTCTCGTCTCTTGCCTGCGTTGATCTGGACACGAAGCTCACATGCTTGACTCCAGACTGCTGTAGCCTAAATATTCAGGTGTAACGTCTCGTCTCTTGCCT
This sequence comes from Odontocerum albicorne, assembly GCA_949825065.1. Lineage (NCBI taxonomy): Eukaryota > Metazoa > Arthropoda > Insecta > Trichoptera > Odontoceridae > Odontocerum > Odontocerum albicorne. Next base: position 16,141,809 of record OX463851.1, on the reverse strand, counting down.
GCGTTGATCTGGACATGAAGCTCGTATGCTTGACTCCAGACTGCTTTAACCTAAATATTCCGGTGTCGCGTCTCGTTTCTTGCCTGCGTTGCTCTGGACATGAAGCTCGTATGTTTGACTCCTGACTGCTGTAGCCTAAATATTCCGGTGTCGCGTCTCGTCTCTTGCCTGCCTTGATCTGGACATGAAACTCGTATGCTTGACTCCAGACTCCCAAAAAAGATCTTATTAAGTGAGCTAATAGAAAGTAAAGAAGGCACGGTAGGTAACATAAAAGGTATTGCATGATACGCATGCAATACCTCTTGTGTTACCTACGATGCTCAAAAGCATAAATACTTATCACAACTGGAAGCAAACAGCAGTATATCGCTCCAAATCACGTAAAACTGTTGTTAGTTATCAGGAACCCAATGGCGATAAAAGTCTCCAGCAAAACATGTTAAGTGCGTAAGCTCTTTGTCCTATAAACAACAGAATATGTATATTTCCATCATAAATTGGCTTACACAGTCATCTGTGGTGGGACCAACGACTAGTACCCTAATCGTCCACTCTATACTACGCTTTATATTATACTTGTCATGGGTGATAAGCATTCATTCATTCATTAACGGATGAAATAAAAATAAAAGTTATCTTTAGAATTTAGCATATTGCATGCATTTTAGATCGTGACTAGCAGCTTGGATTGAGAGTTTATTGTTGACAAACTATTTTTTTCCGATTTCTTATTCCCATCGAATTTGCGAAAAGCAAATATTTCAGTTACTGAATATCGTAACGAAATATGTTGGTGGATATATTAAAAATCAAAATCGCTGTGACTCGCAATTTGGAAAGTTAATCGTAAAACTTAAAAAAATAAATCATTTTAATTGCTGCCGATAAAGTAATTAAGACAATTTATTGACTAGAAACTGAAATAACAGATATAAAATCTATCTTTATAAATTATTGCCCGAAATAAAAATTATATCCATTAATTGTTGAGAACTTATCTCATTTACGTAATTTATATAAAACATTTTTATTGATATGCTGATTTACAGTTATTTATTCAAGACGTTTAGACCGTGGCATGTTTTCAGAGAATTTTTCGTTATCTGTAAAACAAAATCAAGCCGATTTTTTTAATTTTATTTATTTATTGCGACGTACAAAAGTAAAAGCAAGATTATACTACAATACATTACAAACGTTATGAAATACAAAATCTATTTCTGCACTCTTCATATTAATTATTTTTTAATAAGCACCTATCCTTCCTATAATAGGTAGGTTTGACAAAACATTTAAATTAACATAATATAACAAAGATACACATCAAAAACAGTCATAAGAATAAAAATGCCCCTTTAACAGAAGACAAATTAAATTTCATCATAATCACAGAACACATTCACTGATTTATGGACATAAAAACTCACGCGCATTATGTAACCTTTTTTAAGGTAATTCAGTTGTCTTGAATGACGCAGTATCATTTCATTTTTTATCTGATTGGACAACAATAATATTCCCTGCTTACTTTTGGTTCTCGTATTGAGAGTATGTATTTATATATAATACTAATAAAGTTCTGGGATTTTGAAGAAGAGTCTTTGGACATTTAGTGATGGTGCTATTATATGTTAAGATATATTTAGTCCGCAGTAGATTGCAGTGCAACTTAAAGCATATGGAACCGAAGAGGAATCTAAAACTCCCTGATAGTTGAACGAGTCCAAAAGAGATTTCTACGATACTTTTATTGCAGGGAATATGGATTTCTTCCACAATTTTTTTTATCCTACTCACCTTTTTACATTATACAAATTACTTAAAGAAAAAAATTGCGAACCGCTTGTTAATCGACCAACTTTAATTAAATGAATAAAGAAATTATAAAAAAAAGCTTCGAAAAACTCATGAAGAAAACTGAAACAACAAAAAGGTCCTCAGATACAATCCCATTGTTCAAAAGTCCCTAAGCCCTAGAGGAATATTGCATCGAACATTACCCAACTCTCCTGAAAAGGGGCCGATTTCAGTATTCTGCAAATAGCATCATAATCACCGTTGTGTATTTGCATGCCCATTCTAAAAAAAAGGAAAAACACATGCCGATGTGCTCCGATCGACCCACTTCGCGTGTACCTTCGGATTCGGTACAGTGGTGTGGCTGGTGAGCTTTCTGGTGTGCAACGGCTTACTTACTTAAAGAGGGAAAAAAGGAAAGAGTAGAAAGCTCCACGGAACACCTTCACTTCCAACTGAATTGACGTTGTAATGGCAGGGGATCCTCGATTACGAGACCCAGCAACAATGAAGACTGATTATTGAGAGTTTATTGATGTGAAATTCTTGGTGAAACTACATCACATATATAAAACTTGTGTATGAGATAGCTTTGGATTGAAGTGTGTATAGGGATCTGACTGCTGAGTGCGAATGTTTTAGTTAAGTATTTAAATATTTAAGAAAAAAAATCGAATTTGGGATTACGATGAATATTGATTTGTCACATGTCTTGTCTATAGAAGAGATTCTATATATATAAATATATATATATATATATATATATATATATATATATATATATATATATATATATATATATATATATATATATATATATATATATATATATATATATATATATATATATATATATATATATATATATATATATATATATATATATATATATATATATATATATATATATATATATATATATATATATATATATATATATATATATATATATATATATATATATATATATATATATATATATATATATATATATATATATATATATATATATATATATATATATATATATATATATAATATCCACAAAATTGGTGTTTAACGTTGTCATATATAATACTTGTACTCTACGTACGGTTCACCTTTTTATTAAAACGATGTTAGTTTGGAATACTGAACTGTAGCGAATACTAACAAAAAGTTTCTTTGATATATTGCGATAACTTTTTGCCCGTAACGATTTAGCTCCACGAGCATGTTCACAACGGGCATAAATAAGAATAAATAAATAAACCTTTCTAAGGATACTTGATAAGCAAAAAAAATTATTGATTTTTGTTCATTGAGAGAATCGATACAACCGGTGTTTGACTTTACAGTACCGACTTATTCAAACGATTCCTTGGAAGAACTTTTGACGTGTCTATTTTCATTGTCTGCTTACATAAAAAATTGCAACAAATATTAAAAATTTTATAGCCTCAGTTGTATAAGATTTTTTCGGAGCGTTGTACTGCGTGTTTGTGTTTCAAAAACGTTACGATACCGACGTTTCAAAAACGTTACGATTTTGACCTTCAGGGTTTTTTTGTAATCAAGTTCTCCGTAACAAACAAGCTCTGAAGATCTAAACTATAACGATTATGAAACGTTGACATCATAAGACAAACCACGTGGTGCAACACTCCGAAATACCATATACAACTGATTAGAAGAACCGCAAAAGCCTCAAAACATATTTGAAAGCCTGTTACATTTCATTAGATTACATTTAATCAGATAAATCGCATGCAAATTTTAATCTTTCAAGGGGACTTAAGTCAAGCGTCATTCCTTTTGCCAATTTCAACCATCTCTGTTCTCAAACAACATATCTTTGTGACAGAAATGAAATTTATTCTTATTTAAAAAGGTAACTTGAAATATGCATCTTGCTGATTTCGTTGCCATTTCCTCTTCTAATTATACTTAATTAACTTTTTAATTAACAAACAAGTGGGTTCACACGTTTCCTTTCTCGTCTCTCTTTGTTAATTTAGTTTTAATTGCAATTTGCCTAGTCACAAACTATTCAAGAGTGCTCTTTATGGATTTCGCTTGATTTAAAATATATTTCCATGGAACTTGAATCTGAAAACAATTTGCATATGTATTTCATAGTGTTATTTGCATTTATTTTAACTCTATGCAGTGAATATTCAATCGTTATTTTTGTTCGTTCTTTTTTTCCCATTCTGTTAAATATTTAGAGTATTTTTTTTTCTTTCGTGCCTTATATTAGGTGTTAACATAAGTTGTGTCCGTTTTTTTCCAAATTAAAAAATGAGCACTAAAAGTAAAACAAAATGGTAAAAGTTATACGTTATTCGAAAGAAAATTTTCTGCTCTATAAGATATTGTGTTTGCTTTTACGTTACATATATTATTCTCTCGATTGAACGCGAACAGAAGAAGGTGTCGAGAATGCTCACTTTCGTCTACTTGACATTCCATTTTGAAGGCTTGTAATAAAATAAAATAATATATGTAACGTAAAAGCAAACACAACATCTTGTAGAGCAGAAAATTTTCTTTCAAATGACATATAACCTTAACCATTTTGTTTTACTTTTGGTGCTCATTTTTAAATTGGAAAAAAACGGACACAACTTATGTTAACATCCAATATATAAAAAAGTATTATATATAAAAAAACTTGCGAATAAGTTCTAAAATATAAAAAAATCCCAAAATAAATCACAATACTAAAAATTCTGACGAATTCCATGGCCTAGATCAGGGGTCTCCAAACTACGGCCCGCGGACCAACACCGGCCCGCGAGCACCACCTATCCGGCCGGATATGCCCGGTATCCGGCTCGTCATAGTTTATTTTGATTACATTGTAAAATTTACAATGTAAGTAAGTCATACAAAATATTAATCAGATGTTTTTATTTGACGACCAATTAAGACACACAATAACTGACATACATAATTCAAAACTACAGTATGTTGGTATGATGAGCTCTCTAGGTCTTGGACCTTGGGATTTAGTGGAGAAGTCAGTGTAGCCCTTAGGCTAAAAAGTTTGGAGACCCCTGGCCTAGATGGTAAAATCGCCCAATCTGGGATACGGATTACATTCTTGTTGGAACCAGATTTTTTAAAAAAAGGGTCTGGTATTCATTTAAAGTCTATTTTATATAATTCTGGTTGGTTAAAAGAGATTGTCAAACATTTTAGCCATGAAGAACTTTTGAAAGTCGAGCCGTGTGAACCACAAAATGCCCAGTGAGATGCGTTATGCGAGTATAAATAATTATGTCATCACTAGAATGGAGGACAGACAATCCTCGGAAATAAAATTAAATATGTCACGCAGATACTAAGGATAGCTAATGCGACATATAATGTGAGCAAAAACTATGAAACCTTTTAACTAATATTTCAGGGCAAACATTCAGGAACAAAGAAGTACTTGAAGAATAAACATCTCCTGATTGATGTACATACTTACTTCAAGCTGTTTCTTTCCAGTACCAAATCTTTATTCAGAGTTATTGCCTCAAAGGTCAAGTAGCCATAATGATCACCCACCTCCGAAGAGTTGAAGAACTTTAAAAAAAAAGGTTCTTCCACTTTACAATATTTTATTGTGCCACACAAATTTCACTTTTACCACGTCTACTCACATCGTCATGTATACTTTTCAATTACAAAGGCTTTTCACTCTTTGTTTTAGAATGCGATTTATTTGGTCGTGACACATTTTTTTAGGCATTCCTAAACAGCTATACTACTTATACTATATATATCACCGTTTATGATATTTTTATTGATTATTTATATGAATCTTTCACCATCCATTATTTCTACGTGACCGAACCATCTCAATATTATTCATGCTGTCATATGTTGTTTTCCCACTCATTTTATGCAACGATCTCATTTCTACCGTATTTATTTTATATTTTGTCTATTACATATTATATAATAGTATCTACTCGAATGCAAATTGATTATTTACGTTTGATATAATGAAATTGTATTTGTGTTTATCAAATTAATATTTACGTACGAAAATATATTTCTCTCTCTCTACCTACATAATTGTATCATTGTCACTAACCTATTATCATGACTGAACTGAGCATCACATGAACACTGGTAATTGGGATTTTAGTCGTAGGCATTGTTTAAAAATAGTCTGATTTCTTGGCATTCATTGATTGATTCTCTACAAGTGTTCTATCAAGTAAAAATAATGAATTATATAATGCATACGAGCGTTCATTTAACCAAATCAATAAAAATATACAATCCAATAAAAAACTGACATTTTTTGGCTCAATATTTGCACTTATTTTGAAGACTTATTTTGGCATACCTCTTTTTCAGTGTCCCGTGAATATTTTAATATTTTCTAATTTACTAGATGTATATATCTTCTGTCAAATACTATTTTCCCAAGAATTTGTATTGAACGAGTTTTTTGTATTTAAATACTTTTAGAATTTTATAACGAAGATCTTCCTGGTTCAGATGTATTATTTTATGTTTTTCTTAACAATATTTAAGAAAAACACAAAAAAGCATTATATTGGGTGTTAACATAAGTTGTGTTCGTTTTTTTTCAAATTTAAAAATGAGCACCAAAAGTAGAATAAAATGGTAAAAATTATACGTCATTCGAAAGAAAATCTTCTGCTCTACAAGATATTGTGTTTGCTTTTACGTTACATATATTATTTTATTTGATCACAAGCCTTCAAAATGGAATGTCAAGTAGACGAACGGGAGCATTTTCGACACCTCGTATATCAAAATATTTAACGTCCTTAACTCCTATACGATTTCCGTCATATTTTGATCAACATTTATTTATTTCATTAAATTTTCTAATATTCATTTCACAAACTAGTATAAGATATGATCATAGATATCGATGAAAATTATGAAAAAATATTGATCGGATGGAAGAAATCGTTTAAACCTTTTTTATAGTATGTAGTGTAGTAATTTTTATTTTTTGTAAATTTCTGTAGGGTAGTAGTTTTGTAGTAATTGATGGAATGGATTAAAATAAATATTTTTCTGTAAATATATTTTTAAGAATGATTTTGTGAGGTTATTTCCGATTATTTCGACATTTTCCGATTTTCGTAATATGTGAGTGCTATTCCAATAATTTTTCAAAGTTAATATTGTGTATCAAGTATTCTGTCTTCAAAACATCAACGTAAGAGTTCTGTACCGAAACGCATTTGATGTTTTATGTTAAATAAATTTCATTCATTTGAAAACACATAATACTCGTAATAATATTTTTGAGCTCAAAACTTGAAACTTTTCTCAGTGTGTCTCTTGGGAATCAGCTTCAACTCGAAGATAGTAAACAAGCGGGTTACTCCAGGGAAGAAAGAAGTTGACTGGGCTAGAAAGTAACCGTACAACTTGAATACAAACATATTTCATGTTTTCCTCTTATCTTACTGATGTACTTAAAGCATCCGTTTATATTTTAAATAATTATTCATAACACAATAAAGGAGAGCAAGAAACGAAGTAAAACTGTTTTGTGGAGACGAATGTTTTGTGTGTCACTCTTTCGTCGCATAAGAATACGATACAATCTGGCGATATTTTTGTCATATGATGATCTTCCAACCAAATTTTAGATTTTCAAAAAGCCTTTGGTGAAAACCAAACTATAGTCCTATTTGAGAAAATGGATACCAACAGGAATCGAATCTACAACCTTCGTGTCGGAAAACATGTGTCTTATCAACTAGGCCACGGAGGTCGTCGAATTATATAAGTACAATTAAGAAATATCTTGAGATATTTTGAATTAAAGTAAAAAATATATATTTTAATTTCTCGCAAAATATATAATAAATTTTTTCCAAAATAAATAGAAAGCAATAAAAACACGAGAATGTTCAACAAGGCAATATGGAGCTTTTATATTAGAACATTTAATTTCATAAATTTTATTAAAAAATTTCATTTCCAATCACATTCAAGCGAAGATAATTTATTGAATTGGTGATATTATATGCATTTTAATTTTAAGTACCTAAGAATCTATGAGATAAGTTTGCAGAGATTTATTTTGTTAGTGTTAAGATAACTTTTTCAAGAACACTGGAAAAATTAATTACCAAATCGATGGACCAAAAAAATATCATATCTAGCAATATTTTTTTTAAACTAAATCATTGGTATTAAGTACTTTTCTTCATTTATTTGTTAAATTAAATACGCTTGTGAATAAAATTCAATTCACTCGAAATGTTTAAACTAATATTTTTAATTGGGTACAGAGGTTAGTAGGACGCTTGTCTTCCAACAGGGGGTTTCAAGTTCAATTTCCATTGGTAGGTACCCATAAAAATTTCTTCCTGATTATGAGTTTATTGACATAGGGTATTTCAACCTCTAGGCCAACAATGTTGATTAACTAATGGGGGCATGATCTTTATTTTTGTCCGACCATGCTCTTTAAGATATACACATCACCAATGATTTATATAAATTAATTTCTTTGTTTCTATTTTACTCAAGCTCTAATCACGCAAATGTGGGAAAGATGACAAGAAATTGATAAAAAAAAATTGCTGGTAAAAAACTTCGAAATATAATCAAAATTATAGAAAGACGAAGAATGTTGAAAACCGAAGATATCGTAAAATGGAAAAGCCTGAAAATACATTATTGGCTTGATCACGTTCAAAAACTAGGTAAAACCCAAATTTCCATTATGTTATCTCATAATTACCCTATATGAAGCCGACCACCAGGCAAACTCCCAAAGAGATGGAGAGGTACCCGGCAGCCCAAATCACAGGAATAAAGCAGAAAAACAGACGAAGGATCTTATGTAAGAAGAAGATGTTATATTGCACAGATCATTGTGGCAAAGATTTACGGAAAAGAATAAGAAATATTTTTTAAACAAAAGCTTTTATAAATATGTACAAAATTATCCGATAAAATCTCATAATCAGGTTTGTTTATTTCTACAAAGCGACTAAAACCCCCACGAATTCAAATAAGCAAGAGGATTTGGTTTTTTTAAGTTTTGTGGTTAATTTGTTAATAATCAGAAGGGTGCACTTTGCAGTTAATAATGAGCAATCGGTTCCACGTCATGGGCATAAGCCAGAGCCGCCCACCCCCTAGAGGTTGCAATCAGCATAGTGCATGTAGATCGACTTTAGAGTACATATTCTAAATTCTCTGACGCCGTGTGAGCAGATGGCTGCCACAACGCATTTGACTCGAAATATTGTATAATAATGTATTTTAATGATGTTATATTACATAATAATATTAGATTTCAAAGTTAAATAGCTGTCAGAGACAATATGCTTCAAACAGAACGAATCAAAAAAATTATACTTGGAATATAATATAAACAGTGGAACGACATAAGGAAAAATGGCTTGAGAAAGCTCAAAAAAAAACTTAATCAATGAGTAATGCTTCATCGCAGTCAATGAGTTGAAATCAAAACCCAAAATATACAGAATGACCTGAGCAATGAGGTTACATACGAAACGTATTGATTAACTGAATGGAATACATACCTACAAAAGAATAGAATGGAAAAGTCTTTAAGAAGTATGAAATATAACGGATTGAACTAAACTAGAGCTTTAAATAGGAATTAATATGCTAGGTACTATCTTCTGGTACACAATGGAAGTTCTACAGATTCGACTTGGCATTGATTGAGCATTGATAGAAGAGAATTTTAATGATACTGGCATAATTCTTTATGCCACTAGTAAAATTCTTTATGATTTTGATTGCTTACCTAAATATTTAGACAAATGATCTTAACCTAAATATTTTGACAGATGTTGATAAATTTTTTGTCCAAATATTTATGTTAAAGATCTACGAGAAAGACACTGTAATCGATGTGATTGCGAACCAATGCATTGTACATTAGTTACAAAGTGGTTGGGTGCGATCCCCACCACACTCTAGAAACTGTTCACATTATGCTAAGACCCTTTTCACATTTAGTAGAAATATGTTGAATATGAGGGGATCGAGAGAGTTTACGATGTAATACAAAACCAAGAAATTTTTATTCGTTTGAGGACTTCAAGATTATCGTTATCGTAATTAATTGAAAATTGTTGTCGACTTGGCAACATCGTTAGTCGTCCTCCTCCGTGGGAAGACAGACATTTAAATTATTTCTTTGCATTAGGGTGCGCCTCGGTTCCTCGTAGGTACATTCAAACTATTGGACCACCCAATTTCTCTCTGGCCATTGAAACTTTAATGACAAACTTTTAAGCATCAATCTTGTCCCTTCGCCCTGTTGCAATTTTCGCGGTCATCTGGATCAATCCACATAACACATTCAGTGGTACTGCGATAAAAATCGAGTCAGTAATCTCTGAAGGAAACTTCACTCAGCCTTACATCGGTTCATCTTCGGACTGATTGGTTCCTTCGATCTAGTGGCGTCAAAGGATAGTTTTGCTGTATTGAATTTTTTTGAGAAAGTACTGGCAACTTGTTGGGCTGTTTAAATTCCAGTTCTAAAGCCACTTTATAGGGAAAAAAATCTGCGCTGCGAGTAATTTTCCTTCTTCTATGATTTTGGACCTTAAGTCAGTCTTAACTGCTACTCTGTTCACACTCACGTGTGTCGTCACCGTAGGAGTCCCTTTGGATAGTTCCCTCTTCGTCACTATGTGATGTCTGGCTCATAAAAAAATTAAAGAAGATTTCGATCTTCTGGTAACTAGTAACTTTTCTGCTGTTTTCTTACCAAATATGTTTTCATTCATGTGGTATGTATTGGAAAGGGGGAAATATGTATCATTAGATAGGAAAATCTGGCGCTTTGTTTTTTCTGCCCATCCCAACAGGGAAATGGTGTGGCTATATGGATGTATTATTAAGAAACATCTTGAGATATTTTGAATAAAGAAAAAAAAATTTACTGTAAAAGACACAAAATATATATATTTATCTCTGAAATGACAAAGTAAGCCAAGTTAAACAGAAAACTTGATTTGCTAAATATTTAAGATGGACAACGTGAAGAATGACGAATGACGTGAATAATAATTCTGTGTATCTGAATGTTCTAAATGATGTACTTGTGCTTAGAATTGGGGTGAAATCAGCCCATATCTCAAAGGTATGTAGCACTTCAGAAACGGAGAAACGGAATGTTTCATCTTGTTTGATTACAAACATTGGTAACATTCAACCGGTTTACATAGGTTTGCGTAATCTATCTGTGAAAATTTGCTATCGATTCTAAAAATTAGTTCTTAAAATATGTACAAACGTATGAAAACAGAACATCCTAATCTATTTAACTATAATTCAATTTCACTACTAGAACATTTTCATTTTAAAATGACACTAATATAACCTGAGCAATTTGCTGAATAACAATTTTGTTGTATTCAATACATCCTGGCTGGTTTATAGTCATCTGACAATCTCTTTCAAAGAATCAGAAAGATGTTTAAAAAACTGTTTTAAATATTTTGAGCTCCATCAAGGATTGAACCTTATACTTCCCGGATGGAAGCCAGATGGCTTACCGACAACTGTTCAAATAAATTCCAAAAAATAATCAATAAGTAATTTATTTCATGCAGTAGCTAATATTTAAGGAAGAAAATTGATTAAAAACTTTAAACGCAATATTTTTATCAAATACCATTTGGAATTTGTGAAAATTTCCCATCGTATATTTGTCATGTTAAACCCTTTTTGTTAGCCAAAAACCTAAAAATTATTATTCAACATAACGATTATAGCAGTAATATTCTAACCCAGTCACATGTGAATACGTATTTTCCGCTGATTACAACAGCCTGAATATCCTTTCAAACGTATCCGCCTCGTTTTTTTCATTGAGCTGGAAAATATCACCAAACATATCATTTGACGTTTTCGATCTGCGGTCAATTTTCCCAGATTCTATTTTTTGTACACACTCGTCCAGAAATGGGAAAATTTCCCAGTGGAATATTAAAGTTTTGAAATGCGTAGCAATCATAAATTTATTCTGGTGTCGCCTTTCGAAACGGAAAAAATGTTAAAAATGACATGGTTTGACTTTCGGTCAATTTTCGCTAGTAAAATATTGACCTTTTTGAAAAGTTTTTATTTTATTTTGGAAACGTGGGAATCATTAAAAGTTTTAAAAGGACCGCTAAAGTAGGTGACATTGTTAACAAAATCTTTTATAAAAATTGTACGTATGCATGTTAGTTAACTTTGGTTAAAAGTGTGCTAACATTCGACCTACAACAAATATAGAAAAAAATTACGTTGAATTTTGTAAATTTGTGTGATAAACGACTTACTTCGATTTACAGTAAAAGTAGGAAACTTATTTTCTTCTTCTTCTGGTGATGGTACCTAGAAGTAACAAAGTGAACATTACTATATATACATATATCCTACTCCTATACAGTCTCACCCCACAACATATCTGCGAGTATGTCAGCAATGACAAATAAATAATTCTTCATGCTGTTTTTCCTTTCATATACTATGCTTATTTTTTTAGGATTTCAACTATATTCTGTATCAGCTCATTTTGTCTTTTCTGCATTGTCGTACATTTTCTCCGTCAAATTCTAAACATTTCAAACCATACGCTTTCACAGAATTTTCATTGAAAGCTTTCAACTTCATGACAAAAAAATACCACTACCAATATGCAAAATTTATTTATTCAAAACGTCTAGAAACTATTATTAAAACTTTAATCCAAAAGTATAAAAATGCCCATTTTGCATCAAACTACAAATAACGCGTAGGTTTTAACAAACAGAATGAGCGAACTTGCACCCGACCACTGCAAATAATTTTCCTCCATTAGACCAAATTGCAGGATCCCCACTGACGTTCAACATCCTTTAATGTCGACTCTCTTCATTGCTTGTGTCAGCTACTTCAGACTTCAATTCTGAATTTTTCAAGCAATATAATTTCTATACATAACATATTCCTGCACAGTATTTTTCAAACAACTGATAACTTTTGTGAAAACGATTTTTATATTCTCAAGATGGACTCGGTGGATTATAAAAATATGTTTTAGAGTAACAGTTGCACGTATACATATCCTCATGATTCACCTTATCAACATTCTACATATTCTGAAATCTTTGTAATAGGCATAGATCACCAAACTTTTCTATCAACGCGCACAAGTTTTGTTCCGTTCACATCTATACATCTCGAAATGTGTGCTAAATTATTTATCTTTTGTTTCACCTTTCAATCAGTACAATTCATACAACTCGATTCATTCGTGGTCTCCTTTAACTTATATGAATAAGTAAGTCAGACGTATTGAAGTAAGTCAGACGTAAGTCAAGTTATTAAGTAAGTCAGACGTAAGTCAAGTTATTAAGTAAGTCAGACGTAAGTCATTTTTTTCATTTTTTCAGCTTCGATGATCAATTCTTCAGTCTAAGAACCATTAGAATAAGCACAAAAAGTGTTAATCGTTGACAGATAAACTTTTTTACTAGACTGGGACCTTTTATTTTTTTCAAGAATCAAGACTGAAACCCCTGAATAGAAGTCAAACGTCTTACCAACTAGGCCACGAAGGTCGTCAATTCCTACAACTATCTGCCTTCCAATCCTTTCTCGGTTAACTGCTTCCTCGATCTCCGTTCAATTAAATCATAAATATTTGTTTTGTTAATATGAAAAAATATAGTACATATTTGAGTTTTTCTTAGCGGTACATTTTGTGTGTAAAATAATACAAAATTTTATTCGTGAAACGCGACATTTAAAAATAAAAAAATATGGATATCAGAAATGATTACAAAAGGCACCGGAGAAAAAAGCAAACAGCAAGAGTTTCTCTCGTCTAAATATTATCTTAAAAAATGGAATAATCCCCAGAAGATTTCTTTTTGTCTTTTCATATTGTTCTAATCCTTTTCTTTTTCACGCTAAAGCTCTTCCCCTAGAAAAGTTTTTAATTCACTTTGTCAGTTCACTGGTATTTTTTATATTTCAACAATATTTTTTTCCTTCAGAACACCAACGGGGATGACACTGAGTATGAGAGATTAAAAACATCTATTGTTACCAAAGAAATTTCTCTTTCCTCATACAAAAATGATATAAAATAAAATATTTTTTACTCATCTCTCTTTGAAATCGAAGTGTCTTATATATTTTGACTTTAAGGAAATGCCACCATATTTCTAACACATTGGAAAAATCTTCGGGTGCTTTATCATGAAATAAAAGAATTTCGGAAAAAAACTTTTATATTGTCTAATATTTTTTATTGGCATCACGAAAGGGCGTTAACCATTTAAAATATGATAATAAAGTAAGATAAAGGACCCGATAAATTGTTCATGATACATAAAAGTTGCTATGAATCTCAGACTGTTTGTGAACACATGATATCGTTGTGTAAAACAGACACTATCTTATCTCACTAGTTAAAATATTTTTCGGAGTTATTGTCGTATAGAGTTGACTTAAATCAGGCATAACAAACACACGGTCCGCGGGTCAAATGTGACCTGCTAACAATAAGTCTGCGACTCACCTGATGAAAAAAAATCCCATAATTTGACGGCATTTTGTAAAATTTGTTAGTGATCGAAATCGGCCGTAAATGAATTAATAAATAAGTAAGAAAGAAAAATATTTATTAGCTATTTTGAAGTGTAGCGAAACGTTAAGCGGCAGTACCTTTTGGATACTATTAACAAGTCTAGAGTCACCTAGAAAGTACTCAACTCCTGGTCCACTGATATCTCCAACTCTTCATCCTTGACTTCAAGTAGCTATCGGAACACCGACAGCGACCCCACCCCGGAAACTGTATGGACTCGTCAGCTAAACCAGGTGGAAGGCACAGTAGCTAGTCAGTTTTACTTCCGTATTTTCCATGACTTTTCTCCTAATACTTCCGACTCCTATCGACATAAGTATATCACAAAACATTTTTACAGCACTCCAGCTTTCACTTACATTAACAACTGCACATTTCATCTGAGAACTAGTAATACACCCCAAAATAATGTGTGTTGGCAGCAGGGCTCACTTATTACATCTACTGCTATGCGGAAGAGAGTGAGAAACCACATCACATTTTTTTCCTAGAAAACCACAGAACATGCGTAACAATTTATGGATCACGTTCCTCAGTGTTGAGGACACAGAAGATTTGGTTGTTTATGGCATTACCCTGATGATGATGACTGCTACGCCTTCAAAATGTCAGTCATTATATAAGTCAACACGGCAACAAGTCCAAAAAACATAATCGAAAAGAGCTTTAAAATTTCTCGAACGTATCTACCTTAATTTAGCAGGGAAACATTTTTTAAACATATTGTAAGGTATTTTTTACTAAAATAAATTTAGAAGGTAATGAAGTTTTCATCCCCCATAGGAAAGTTACAATGGCAATCTCTGTGGCTTGTTGATAAGAGGTTATCTTCCAGCCCAGGAATTACGTTGCTTATTGATATTTTTTTTAAGGTTTTATTCTAATTTTTAACAAGGCCCTATTTAACAGCTTTCAGGTTTGACTGAAAAGAGTTTCACATGGCAATAAACTATAAATGTAATATTATTTACAAAAAAAGTGTAATACCATTCAATAAAATAAGGTGCAATGATGATCTAAGTAAGACAGAGTTGCATATACGATTCCAATTGATATTTTTTTTTTAATTATTTCAATTTGATTTTCATTGATAATTTCTTTGACATTTTTATCGTAAGTTGAACCGACACATGTTAACAAGCTCGCCAGGTTGTACCGTATACGTCGAAAGTATGACACAATACAACGTTTTTCCCAAAACTAATAGATTCTTGTGCATTGTGTTACTCTTTAATCGCTTACATATACAATAAAACACGATGGGCTAATTACCATCTAACAATATCTTCCTATCAATTGGAAATATTTTTAAAGGGCCTCAAAATAAAACAAGACTTGAATTTTTTTTTAAATAGGTGTGAATGGGAATCGAAACTGTAACACCGGAGTCGGGAGACGGCGTTTTACCGACTAGGCCACGAATATCGTCATAAAATTTTACAGTTATAACTTTGCACGACGATGTTTTAAAGTTTTATATTTAAAATAGATTTCACGAATGTATAACCTGTTTTGAAATAATTGAGGAAATGTTAAATTATAATCCCTATATTTGTAAGGAATGAAATTATTTTACGATTGTATAGAAACATTTTGTATTCAATTTAAGGGTTTGATATTTGTACACACATGAATAATGTATATTGACCCTAATAACAAACTTAAACAACTGTGTATCGTGAATCGGATCAATTTTGCATAAAGGAGACTCAGGGCTCTAGTGATCAAAAATATTTCCTAAGATATTTGTGTCTTGAGTCCGATATTCATTGAGTTCTAGTCTAGTTTAAGTTTAACTTTGTGTATAGTATTTTATATACATTCTTTTGAAGACATTTGTGGCTTATTTATCAAGTGTTTGACTTCCACTTGCGGTGGACTTGATTTCCTTCAATGGAATAACAAAACTTTCTAAAGAAATTCATTCTACCAAGTCTTTGTCTTCTTTCATTTTGACTTTGTATACATAAGAAACTTTACATACATTTTGACTTTGTATACATAAAAAAAAACTTTACATACATTTTTAAAAAGTTATCTTAGTAGTAGAATGGCTTTCGTTACAAAATTGTATAGCAATACTCCAAATAATATAAAGTTTGACGCTATATCCTCTCTGCCAACCCCAATGTGAAAATAACTTGATGATATATGTGTATGAGTATGATGTAGTATTATCTTGATGGATAAGGTAAAATTGACGTAGTTCTTCCTTACTAAATAAATGCCCGTCACAACTTTATCCCCGAAGAATAATTATTTTCTTACGTTTCACATTAATTTAAAACAATAACCCGCTTCAGGTTCACTTGTTTCATCTTCGTATTCAAGCAGGGACTCAAATATAAATAGTTCTTTGTTACAAATGAAAATTAACATATTGTCTATTTTGTTAAATTAAACGAAGCATTATTAATTTGACTATGTTTGTACATAAAACAATATCTTCAAAGATTTTTACGAATATTATTCATTGAATCCAAAGATGTGATTTAGACATGCCAAAAATGAATTGACCAAAAATGAATTGGAAAATGTTTAGCACGAAACTGAGTGTGGTGTATCATATAAGAAAATCTTAATTGGACTAAGTGAATGAAATTTAATAGATGAACAGAGATGAGTAGTAGAAACCATGCTAATAATAAATTCTAGCAATAGCAAAAAATTCCAAATATTTAATTAAAAAGAGAGGTGTTTATAAATTAATACGTAATATTGCGTCATTGTATGCCACAAGTAGAGCGTATTGTAGTGAGAATACACACGAACCGGACAGTTTTAAAATCTGCAAAGATCGGTCCTCAACAGCATTCTAGTACCAACTTTTATGTAGTGAAATGAAACATGGACTTGGATAAGATACTGAAAAGATCCAAATAAATGCTGTAGAAATACGTACACAGAAGACATGACAGAAGACATTATGGCAAAATACAGAATGAATGGGAATTTAAGTCTGATGTGTGAATTAAGATCAAAAAGAGCACTCTGAGATGATTTTGGCATATAGAACAAATTGATGGAGAAAGACTTACAAAACAAATATATGGTCCAAATATGAGTCAAATGCATGGTAGAGGAAGATCAAGGAAAGTCAAATTGAAAAAAAAATGCTTTTTTAAAAAAAGGAAATTGAAAAAAATTTAGAAATCGACGGAGTCTTATGAGAAGATGTATATATATAGAGAATGGATAGGTAAGTCTGGCGCTCTCTCCTCTCACTTTACCTTGAAAGTATGGGATGGTATATGTGTAATATTGCTGTTATGTGTGTATCTCGTAAACTATTTTCTTTGTATCTCTTTATGATCTTAATTAAAGACACAGTCGGCTATATGCGAGTATGTCAATAGTTCACAACAACTTTTTTTATGTTCTACAATTATTGCATCAAATTCTTGAACCGCTATCCCCATTAAGTTTTATTGCATCTTCATGTTATTTTTATGAACTTATGTCAATAATTTTAAGTATTTCAATTAACTAGTTTTGTGTTCTAATGTTTTTTTTCATATTCTGTTAAATAACTGTTATGTTGTGAATATAAAAAAATACTGCGGTGACGTTATACTACCGATTCGATGTCGTTCAGTAAAAAAAGATACCGAGATACTAATGGTAGATGCTTTAAAGAAAAACCATGAAACAGTAACCAACAATATGAATTGATTTTTATTATATACCTTTTTAAATTTGCGCAGTCGCAAACTATTGTTTAAATATATTTTTAAGATAAATTTGTATTCCAAAAGTTTATCAAGTTTTGTGATGCTTCTTCATCCAACTTAACTTCTTGTGTAAGCAGAGAATTCAAATCGTATTCTCAAAACGTTCACGATCTCCTTCAACTACTACTTAACGAACTACAAAGAATAACTTTTGACTTCAGCTTTTGAACTTTCCCCTATTGATCCTATTGAATCTCATTGAAAAAACATTTTAATGTTGCCTTTTCGTTACTTCCTGCCAAAACTTAAAAAAGTTATTTAGATAAAGTTTGAACTAATATCAAACTTATAATTTACTATAATTTGGCTAATAAACACAAAACTCAGACTTTTTAAAAACATAAACAAGAAATTTTCCTTAAACCGGATTCACTTCTGGAACTTTCAATTCTGCGACATCATAAGTAAATACGAGTATGTTATCTTATATACAGTGATATTTATGATGCGTCAATATATGTGTCATAGTTCGGTTGAAATCTACACAGAATTTCATAAGACCACCACTTTTAAACTTCTGAAACAATCGGGGACTGTAACTTGGATGAACAAGTGGAAAATAATAAATAAATAAAAATTTGAAAAACCCGAAACCTCCGAGTTAAAGTCAAGCGTCTTACCAACCGAGGAGGTCAGACAAATCAAACAAAGTCACGAGCCATGAATCTTAAAGACCAATGTCGAGTGCGATATTAGGCTCACGGTTATTAACTGCAGCATATTTAATACTTGCAAACGAAGAAGTAATACAGAGATCAGTTTCTTGTATCTACAAGTGGCCAGATAGGGGTCAGCTGTTTATCTGGGATTGGTCATGGCCACAAATTGGACATTAAAATACATCAGAAGCTAGACTATTTGGTTAGTCCAAGCAAAATTGGCATTATACAGATGGACATTCAAAAGCTAGGTATTCAAGGAAGATAGACAAAATGAGAAGGATCGTCAAATGCAAAACGTCGACCATGGAAACCTTTCAAGAGCTATTAAGCCATTAGAGATAGGAGATATTTTATTTTATTAAACTTTTGTTGTATACAGTACTTCCTGATGGATTGTCAAATTAAAATATCTTTAAACCAGTCAGAAATATGCCAGATTCCGTGGCCTAGTTTGTATGATGCCTCTCTTCCAACACCGAAGTTGGGGATTCGATTATCGATGGTTCTCAAGTTGTTTAAGAAATTTTTAGTCTGGTTTCCAATTCTTCCACAGGCCTCTTGAACGTCTTAGTAAGCAGATATTTCCACATATCAATTAACCCTCTTAATTGTGCGATATTGAACAAAAGTATAATATAATACTCCACAAAGCTATCGTAGAGGTCTTAAGTGAAAACAAGACTGGCTCCCTTATTAAAAAAAATAGACAACAACGAAAATTGTGCCCCGTCCCCGGATCGGAAGACAGACATTCCACCAGCTAAGCTTCGGAGGCAACTGAGGCTTTTATTTGTATTTGCTTAGGTAGGTATTATCGTGAAACATAATTCAACATGAAGGTCAATGAATATTTTATTTATCTGTTTGAAATGTTAAAAATAGTTCATTGATGTTATTTATATAAGTCAATTGCAAACGTTTGTTATTTGCATGTTTGAATCATGTATTTATCATACATAAAACTTCATCACAGTAATGGTTCAACATATGCAGTGTATTTGTGCTATCAAGAATGATATGGGTGTTCAAAAATTTAAATGATCGATATATTCCATAAATGATAAATGGATCGATCAATCGTATCAAGTTAGAATGTGAAGTAATATATTGGTGTGGATCCCGCGGGGAATGAATAACTCTCAAATGGTGGAGAGAATCCAAAAGAAATGTTTGAGATTACTCTACTTACGAGAGTGTGGTTTCTTCTACCTGTGCCACTATGCGACAAGGTTTCTTTTAGGTATGTTGATATACTACCTCCTCAGCGTAAGGAGGGATGTGAGGGTAATATAGACCCAATATTTAGACGCAATAAGCAGAACTAACCTTCCAAGTACTCTTCCTCTGTATCACGGGTTATCCCTTTTTAATAGGGCCTCGTATATTGACATCTTCAACATCTCTGAAAATGATTTTAAAGAAAGTATTTTGAGCTTTCCTAATATTGGGAGTTAGTTGTTTCGATTAAACAAATATTTCTTATTAACTAATTATTATTTTCTTGCAGCTATACATAATGTATCTTTAAGCTTTTTTATGTAATTGGGTTTAACGTGTATGGTATATGTAAGCTTTATAAAATTAGTAAATAAACATTTTCTTACCTGCTGAACAATGCACCCGTATCACGGCACAGTATAGTACGAGTATATGTATTGAGTGTGGCAAAGGGAGAATACTCCACATCCTATTCTGATATACGTACTTTTATACACATACATACATACCATTTCAGACGTTTCCATGTAAGGGTAGGCAGAGAGGATAAAGCACCATTTTTTTATCACAAAACGCTTCTTTCGCCTCTTTCAAATCCAAATATCTCAGCCTTTCCTTTCTTTATTTCAAAATGGCATTCTCTTAGTTCTACCTTATTTTTCTCGATCATTATTTACCTAGAACTTCTATCTAACTCATGTTTGCATTATTTATTTTTTTATTTAATTTACGACATGGTAATATATTTTATTTACAAATGAACATATGATAAGTTATACAAGTTCTTTAACTTATTGACAAAAATACAAAACTTTATCTTAAACTAACATGGTAATACAAAAAGCAGCAGTTATATTAAAAAGAGTTATTACAGAGTCATTATTTTAAATAATTTAATATTAATACAGGGTGCGTTTTATGTTCCAGGCCGATGTTTTTTTTTTAAACTTTTAAATGAAACACAATTTTATAATTTATATTTAATTGATTGATTATATGGTATTTAACATTATGTATGGAATATAATGTCGGTCAAGTGGCCGCCTCTGGCCGTGACGCAAACGCGAGATTTTTTAAGCATATTTTTCGTAACATTCTCGCAGACTTCTGGTGTTATTCAGGGGATCGTGGGGGCCAGTCGATATCACCACTTTTTGACATTCGGCCAGGAAAAGTTTAATAGGGTTATGTTAGGGTACCTCCCTTATTTAATTATTTCAATTGCATTACTAAAACCCTAGATGTAACAATGTATGTATTTTAATCCGATAGCTCAGTCAGTGGTAATAATGCAAGGTTCTAGTAGATCCCAAGGTATCGTGGGAAGATGTAGTCAGTCGTCAGTGCTTGGATATGTAGAAATATACAATGAAACACATATTTGCTGCTAAATAGTTATATATTTGATCTAGACGAGCTGATAGCCTATCAGAAAACTTAAATTGGGCTGATTACTTTCTGATACTCCACTATCCTTTCAGATGGACAGACAGTCGAAGTACTTTTGATTTGAGGGGTAATTTCACAACAGTTCGTTGCGGAGTTGTGCCAATTCTCAATAATTAGATATCACCAATCTCTAAATTTACTCAGATATTACCATAAAATGACAAGCAAAGAAAATAAATAAATTCACCTTACTTCAATACAATTGACACAATGTATTTTCAATGTTCAGCATCAGATGCAAGACCACAGGTTGAATGCTATAGGGCTCTCAGACCTTATGCTGCTACTACAGGACCGTTGAAATGAAGAAGTCGCCCCAGTATGGTTGGTGGGCGTCAACTCGTGCCGTAATACAGTCACACGCGACGAAACGGAATTTTGAGTGGGCTCTTTGAGATTCGTCCCGGTCCTGAAGACTTCAGGACATTTAGTGCATTCGACATTCTGTGAGAATCAGCTGATTTTGACCAGAGATAAAGTTGTACGTCAATCTCAAGATTGTCACGGATAAATTATCAGAATTCACTCAATAATAAATTAACGTAAATAACAAAATCCTCGTATGGATAGAATTTTGGCCAGCCAATTTTATGGAAATAAAGTGAACACTCAGTTTATAGAAATACTTTTAGAATACTTGGAATTAAGTTACAGCGACCAGTGATATGTATAAGAGCTTTCAACTGAACGAGATCGGAGCCAAGAATGGCCGGGAAAGGCCGCGTACGGCTGTTATATAGCTCGTAAGATTCTGACGTCACAATAAAAACTCTTTATAGAGCGTCGATCGTAGGCAATTAAGATTTACGGTCACACAACTGTGTGAAAGCGTTGAGAAAACTTGAATCAAAATAATCCTACAACCAACCGTGCAGCTGTGACAACATCAACAATCATGGCCGAAATTTATTAACTATAGCAGAATCATGAATTCCAAAATTTGTTTATATAAGACGTCCTGTAATCTCTCGAAGGTGATGGGAAAAGCGTCCATCGAAACACTAAAATTTGTTTACATAAATTGTACGAGCAATCCTTCTCACGATATATATCGTGAATGGAGTTTTAATAGCTATTTATGACTGTAATAAAATTTAACGGTTGATCATAGCAGAACAAAAACCAAGTCCTGACAAGTTTCTCCCAAAATTTGCATCGTAGCACGAGCTGTGTGTGATGTGTCACCGTCCTGTTGGAGCCACATTTGCTGTAGGCCCAATTGATCCAATTCGGGCACAAGAAAGTTTACCAACTTGTCACGATAGCGATCACCAGTAATTGTTTCAGCATTACCTCTAGTATCCTCAAAGAAATATGGCCTAATGATGCTGCCGGCCCAAATGGCGCACCATACAGTCACTACGAGGGTGTAATGGTCGTTGGTGTATAAATTGAGGATTTTCAGTGCCCTAGTAGCGGCTATTCTGTTTATTAACAAAGCAAGCCAAGTCGAAATGTGCCTCGTCGCTCATGATGATTTTTTTGCCAAAAATGGTGGAGGTCTATAACAACCTCTAAAACCCGAACACTCCAATCTTGCCATCGTTTATGGTCATTTTCCTGTAGCTCTTATGTCAATTAAATTTTATACGGAAAAAGATGCACATTTTTTTTGATAATTTTTAACAAACAAGATGACGACATTCCCAATTATTGTGCACGGCATCGATGAGAGGTGCACGGACGTTCACCAACACTCTGCCTCACTGCGTCAATCTTTTCTGGCATATGTTGGCTACGTTGTCGCCCAGACTTTGTTTTATCTTCCAGTGTATGCAAATTTTCAAATTGATTCATTAAACCCTGAATGGTTGACTTGATTGACACATTATTTAAACAAAAAAAAACACGCAATTTTCTTCGCGTTTTCACAATTGAACAATTATTTAAATAAAATATTTTAATAACTTTACCACGTTCTTGCGGAATTAGATGCTCCATTCAAAATTGTTATTAACCACACTCTACGACTGTTAAATATGAATTGACAAATGATAGCCAAATCAAAATGGTGGCCAAACAAAATCGGCATGGAACATAAAACGCAACCTGTATGTTTATTTAAATTCAATATATGTATATCACAAAATTTTACCAAAATTTTGCCAAGTAGACTTACGTAATTATGGAAGACTTATTTTACTGTGGTAAAGAACTTAGATTTGTTTTTTGTGGAACAACGCTTATATACTCGTAGAACAAGAAGAATTGGATTTTTTATAGAATTTTATGGATAGATCTTGAGATATAGAAAACACATTTGTAGAACGAGATGCAAGCTGCTTTGCAGAATCGAAACCTTCCACATGTTGATACAGGGTTACTCAACTCCAGATGCAAAGCATTGTCCATAACCCTTCAGGCACGTATGACGTG
Source organism: Odontocerum albicorne (assembly GCA_949825065.1). Lineage (NCBI taxonomy): Eukaryota > Metazoa > Arthropoda > Insecta > Trichoptera > Odontoceridae > Odontocerum > Odontocerum albicorne. Next base: position 16,117,978 of record OX463851.1, on the reverse strand, counting down.
CACCGCACGCGCACCAAAAAATCCCACACAAGGATGGACGAAAACAGTGCCCTGTTTCACGTTCATGTTCGCCAATGACGTGATCGATATTATCGTGACCAACAGATACGCAGATGATACAAAAAAAAACAATCACTGTTATCGGTTATCACATTCTCATTTAGACGCAATACTACGCGTCTCTAGTACACATGCACCTTTTCCGCCTAGTGTTCGAGGGTAAAAGGATACCCATTACTTTGAAAAAAAAATTGGCACTAATATTCTGTTGAAAACCATCAGACACATATATGAAGATATTTATGTTGCTTATAAATATATATATATATATATATATATATATATATATATATATATATATATATATATATATATATATATATATATATATATATATATATATATATATATATATATATATATATATATATATATATATATATATATATATATATATATATATATATATATATATATATATATATATATATATATATATATATATATATATATATATATATATATATATATATATATATATATATATATATATATATATATATATATATATATATATATATATATATATATATATATATATATATATATATATATATATCTATTTATTTAGAAGAGATAAATAAATTAAATTCCATGAAAAATCAAAAGCAAAATATTTTTAAATATATTGAAAAAAATAGATCTACTAAGTATTGATGAAAATATCTAAACCGCGACGTAAACAAAAGTAAACGAGTTCATTACGCTAAGAACATTGAATCAGGAATTAAATTGCGTTGCACTCTCCGGCAAGAATAAAACCTACGGATATAATTTCTATCTAAGATGTATTCCACCCACGTTATTCCACAACTCTTGAAAAATTAAGGAAAATATCCTTAAATATTGTTTTCCAATGTATACACCCGTAAAGCGTATACATTGGAAAAAAAAACAATTGTTACACAACAATTAATTATAACATTTACTACTGCAAAGCAAATAAAAAATTATGTACAAGAGTAAACAAATTGATTTATTAAATTAATTAAAAACACCTCTTCTGATTATTGTCTACATGCAGAGGAGAAAAAATATCAAATAAATTTGAAATGTGTATATTAACATCCAAAATCTTATTGCGTGAATATGCTCTTCCCAAATTGATGTATGCACACCATTGAAGAATTACCATAAAATATGGTTCTTGCTGAACTGCAATGGAATAACTGAGATGATGCATAATAGCAGTAACAATAAAAGAGCAATTTATACATATATACCGCCATTTAAAGAGCGTATTTTTCTCAATGGTGCTCAAAAGAACTCAACTGTAATCATGCAGCAAGATTTAAAAGTTCCACTTTTTACCAGCCGTTATCTAAGTAAATTATGAAAACCGAATTAGAAAATAACTTGATAAAATTTGAAATAAGTAAGTCTTTAAGAATGCACTTATTTTTTTTTTCATCTGCCATTGATCAAAACGTATAATATTCATAAGGAAATTCTTTGGTTGATTATTATTGATAGTTACATAAAAATAAAACAGTAATAAATATCCTAAGAATTAAACAAGCCTTAATCAACTTTTTACATCAATAGATCACAAACACTTCCAATTAAATATGCCACAAATTAGATCTAATCATTGCTTTCGTGAAAAACTGAGATGGTTTTGCCTGAAGAAAACTTCCATGTAGGGGGTAGAAGCATGTGTCACGTGAGTAACTGTAAATAGTGGAATATCAAAGTAAAATCTTGTAAAATATTTAATCGTATTGTATTGTTTCGTTGTATACAGTTTAACTAGTAGGGCATGTTGTCATGTGACAAGCGCTTCCAATCAATCAGAAAGAATTTTGACAAACCTAAAGGAAAAACCAGACTGAACCCTTTTTTTTTAATGGATTATAATGGGAATCGAACACACAACCCTCGGGTCGTAAAACAGGTATCTTACCAATTAGGACTTTTAGGTCGTCTTTTATGTAATAATAATCTACTATAGAGGTATATAAATAAAGCCGAAACTTTCGAAAACTTTTATTATTTGCTACAAATATTTGTTACAAATTGATTCTAATATTTTCAATTACATAAGTGGTCACCCCTGTTTAAGAATGGGGTGCACGTAAGCTCATGAACTATAGCAGCGAAGAATAAATTCACTCATAATTAAAACAAATAGTTAATAACCATTAAGCAGTATGCCCGGAAAACTCGCTTTCTTAAAAGCTTGCATCTCGTAGCATGGATATACCTACTCTTCTTAACTAACTTTCAGGATAAATATACGATAACCATTCAAAGCAAGTGGTCGTTTGTGCCAAAATGATTGCTTCCGAGAGCAGCTGCTTGGAGTACATCTGTACCTACGAGTACCTGTGGAATAAAGAACTTAAATCTTTCGAAAATGCTTAATCCTTCGTCCTTATTTCTCCATTATAACCCTAATGAGGCTTCCTTCTCAGTTTTTGTACAAATGCGTACGTAACGTGATTCACGTCGATTGCAATGCTTTTAGAGTAATTAATTAAACTTAATTTTTTCACAATCCCCACATTCATTTATAATGATGACTTTATTTTATTTCTATTTACGGGCTTTTATTGATCAATAAAAAAGGTTAGAAGAATAATACTCAAATCAGAATTTTAACATAACATTGAATAATTGATAAGTCGACAAACAAGTTCAAGATTCCCATACAATGATCATTGTTCGATTAATTCACCAGACATAAATATTATCAAAAAATATATAAATTCTTTATTAGAGGAAGAATAAGGAGTGAAGAGCTTTCGAAAGTCACCAGATAGGAATGTGAGTGAATTATGTCAAGTGTGATGAGGAGTTCTTGTGAGTGTTTCAGTAGTGTATACGCGTGTATATATGATATATGAAATTTGTGATTGAGGAATGATACGATATCGTCACAGGCCTGGCCTAGTAAAGCAGTTCTCCAAATCAGCAGTAGACAAACATTTTTTGTAAAGAGCCAAATAGTAAATATTTTAGACTCTGTAATCCAAGAGGCAAACGACAATATTTCAAGTATCCAAGAGGCAAACTCGGTAAGCCTACTTAAATAAAAAGATAAAACTTTTAATTCTTTTGACAGTGACATGATATGCATGAGTAATAATTTATTTAAAAACCTTGATTTATTCATAACACTAACGGTTAATAAAATGAAAACCAAATATCGTAGAACAACGATAAACGTGACACAAAAGAACGTTATGGAATTATAACTACGTGGCGTCACAGCAGAGGCTACCGAATGCGAAGCTATAAGAGCGCCACATACTGTCATATCTCACAACTTCTCCTTGATTTTAAATAATTTATTGTGGATAGTAAGATAAATGAATAAATATCCAATGTGTTTATTTGGGGAAATTTTCTCAGGCTAGAAGATTTTCAAGTCAGAATCAATTATCTTAACAATTCCTTCGAGAAGTATTTTTAAAGGAAATAACAAAAACAAAACATATATAATTAAATGTTAAAATTATATCCCATAACTCGAGAACTAAATGCGAGACGTGTTTACTAAAGGTTTTTGTTAGGGGTTTGAAATATACAAGTGTTTGTATTTATATTAGCAATATTATAATTGGTTGAATGTTCTAAAATATAATATGATGAAATCCAATTTAGTAAATCGCATGCAATAGTCGACTCCTATCTGGGAGCTTAAAACTAACATACTTCATCTATACAACACCATCGAATTAATTATGCAAAAATATAAATAATGTAGGCATCGAAAGGCATCTGGCTCTTATGAATAATCCAAGAGCTAACTAAACAGTCTTGCTTTGAATAAAATAAGTTTTATTCTCTCTTACCTTAAGTTCGATACATACATAACTTCATACCGTTTCACAGAATAGAACGCCAGACTTACATATTACGACACGCTCCTTTCGTCTCCTCTATATCCGCACAACTTCTCACACTACTCCTACGATTTTTCTGACTTTTAATATTCTTCTTTTCTCATTCACTTGATCAAACCATACATTTATTGGTTTTCCTCTTTTACAACTTCTAGTCATAGTCGCACTCTACATTTATTTTGCTAGCCCTTCTTCATTAATTCGTTATATATGCCGAAGCCATCTCATGGCACTCTTCTTCATCTTCATTAATATATTAGCCTTAAGTTCATATACATCCCTGATCACTTTGGTCCGTATTCTGTCATATATTGTCATTCCATATACATCCCTGATCACTTTGGTCCGTATTCTGTCATATATTGTCATTCCATATACATCCCTGATCACTTTGGTCCGTATTCTGTCATATATTGTCATTCCATATACATCCCTGATCACTTTGGTCCGTATTCTGTCATATATTGTCATTCCATATACATCCCTGATCACTTTGGTCCGTATTCTGTCATATATTGTCATTCCATGTTTTTTTAAATGCACGCATTTCTATCGATTTTATTTCATTAGCTTTTATTCTACTCCTTTCAGACGTTTCCATGTCCACATTTCACCACCATACATCGAAATTTGTAAAAAAATACTATTGTGGACAGTCATCCGAACAGATTTTTATACTGTTCGGTCCGAGAATATATGTTTCAGTGTCCCATTAACTTTGTTTCTTATCGCTACATGCTTTTCAATATCCCTCGTAACTATTCTATCATAGAAAATACTACCTAAATAGCAGAATTCCTCTAATTTTTCATTGCTCACCCATATATCACCATGAGTGGATTTTGCAACGTTCATTCTCAAATACTTCTCTTCACGTTTCTTATACAAGTTTAATGATATCAACATCCATTTATTATAATGATCATCGATTTTATTTCATTAGAAATAATCGAATTTTGAACAGATTTCAAATTAAACACTTCCTAAATTTAAGCCATAAACTTATGCATGATCATAAAATGGACGTTAATGTGATTTGGTTATTCTATCAAATATTTTATATATGATGTTTACATACGATCAACCAACAAAATGATAGCTGTCAAAAATACTGACACTTTATTGGTTCCAACCTCAACCGTGTTACCAAATAAGACTTTCTTCACTTCACAAAACAATGTCAATAAAGCTACACATAATAATGAGCCTGTTTACGCTTTCCGGTTTCGCAAACATTTAATCATTTATTTGCAAACTTTATTGTAAAATATACAAATGGAGAATTTATTGCTAAACGACAATCTCTTCCACCCAACCTGAAAATAGTTATGAAAATTAGTAAAAGGTTTAGAAATTTATTTAAAAAAAACTTAAACTAATTAAATCGCTTTTGAACAAGACAACGGTGGCAAGAGTTTTACAACAGCCAGTAACATGTCTTGGAGTCTAACTAACATGTTTAGATGTAAAAAAACTAAAAAATAACGTACTTGTTGATTTTGATGAACGGGTAATAAAAATACATCCAGAATAACAAGTGTCAATAGAGAAACCAGAGTTGTTGGTACGTTTGGCGATTTTCTTTGTTTACTTGATGAGACGCTTTATTCGCACTTGGAGGTTTCGGTTTCGATTTCCGATGGTACCAGAAGAAAAATATATAATAATCACTTGTCCGAGTGTTGTTGCTTTTTTACGTGTTGGGTAATATTGCCAGCACTTATAATAACGAGCCACGACTTACATGCCTACAATGGTTCTAAGCCCAAAAGCTCGATGAATAGCTCGGTCACGCTCTCTAGATATGTTCGAATCATCAGTTCAGATATGTAGAAGGGTATCATACGAATGAAAAACTGCGCTAACCAAGTTGACCCCCTTTCTTGAAAAACTGTGGAGAGAGAGAATCTTAACCATTTTACAAACGCGCAGTCAAGTTCGACTCACATAAAAATGATTTTACAAAAACAGTGTTACGACCAAATAAATCAAATTCTGAAAGTGGAGATTGTTAAAACCTTTTTTTAGGAAAGTATAGACGACGATGTATATGGACGTAGCAGAAGCAAAAGATGTGTGCCATGATGTAATGAAGTGGAGATTTGGTATCTCTGTATATCCCAATAAAGACATGACGCGAAGATGACGATGATTGTACAAAAAAAATTCTATATGCTGCAATTTTTGGTATACAATGGTATAACATAGAATTAATTATAAACAATACTAATAAATTGGTGTCTTATATGCTTAAGAAAATAAGAATACTAAAACCAATACTCGATTTAACCTCAACTCATTGAAACTTCGCCTCTTTCTAACAATCAACCTTTCTGGAGAAATATACGACAACATTCACAGCAAGTGGTCGTTTGTGTTGGAGATATTACTACTACACTGGAGTAGAATACATACTAAGTTCTAAAAAGTACCTGTTAAATTCTGTTTCTAAAAATCCATTTCGCTCCACAGAGAAACTATCCAACTGTGGATTTCGTTCAAATGAACAAAAAGCATAATATGATAAATGAAGTCGATGGAAACATTTTGTACCTATATATCTTGATGTTTTTTTCCCCTTTTTACTCGTATTAGAGATATCTTACTTGACCGTTTGGCATGGAAGATTCTATCATGTCTGAAACAATTGTCTATACGCGTGATGAAATAAATTAAATACTTTCTTGGATCCTAGAAATGACTTAAACAGGCAGAATTTTATGTTTCTTTTATATTTGTATACAGGGTGTAACACCCGGTGACGATCAACGGAAGCAGGGTGATGGGGGACTTCAATACCTATCGATTTAACCCCCATGTATGTTCCGCGATATTCAGTGGTTCTCAAGTAATTTCGGTTTTTGGGAAATTTGAGTAAAAACCCGATTTTAGACTAAACTTCGTAAATGTGACTAAACTATTTGCTCTGTGATCGTGATTTTTTTTATCGTGATTAGGTATTTTTGTCAACCACTCGCTGCTACCTAATAACTCTGATAAGTACCGCAGTTACATTAGGACACCTATTTTTACCCTTTTAAGTAGTCTTTGACTTATAGAAAAATATCGATTTTTGGGACTTGTACCATTTGAGCAAATTTTTCAACATGATACTCTAATACTAGCGAAATGAAATTTGAAGGGTTAATTTTTCATAAACGTGAGTAGTTTTTAAGATGGTGTAGAAGAAAAATAGGTGTGATTTTTTTTATCTAGAGCTCATGAAAGATAGTGGATAAATTAGACTTGCAAAACATTTTAAGATGATTTTTTTTCTTTCCAAATTTAGAGGGTTACGACGGTAAGGGGTATTGTTATACATAAGGCCCATTATTAAACTACTTCCAAAAAAAATCACGATCACAGAGCAAATAGTTTAGTCATACTTCGAAGTTAAGTCTAAAATCGGGTTTTTACTCAAATTTCTCAAAAATCGAAATTACTCGAGAACCACTGAATATAGCGGAACATACATGGGAGTTAAATCGATAGGTATTGAGATCCCCCATCACCCTGCTTCCGTTGATCGTCACCGGGTGTTACACCCTGTATATCCAATTACGTACATTTTATTAAAAAAATTAATTTATCGCAACACTAATATATGCAGTTGTTTAGGGCTCTTAACTGTTTAGTACTGGCCATTTTGTATAGTCCTCATATTTGACAAACATTTCTATATACAATATAATATTTTTTTTTACTACACCTTCATTGTACATAGTGTACAATGTACACTATGTACAATGTACACAGTGTACATTGTACATAGTGTACAACCTGATGAAATTATCAACATGAGGTAATTTCTCTAAATTTACAAAAATACCTTAAAATGCATGTACGAGTATACAACATAATCTGTCTAGGAACCTTTTGTAGGTACCGACGGAAAATCAAACCTTTCTGATTTCCTATCATGTAAGCCAGGCAAGTTGACTGAAACTATATTAAATTCATCAAAATATTCGTGACCTACAGTGCAATGAAAGCAAATGTCAAAAATGAAAAGTGCTAAGGCCTCAATGCGTTTTTTGTATCAGTTAGCGATTTAAATGTGTTAAATATTTAATCACTTCCATTTATTTATATATTTTATTTTATTTCAACAGTCAAATGACATTTTGATACAAAATATTACAAGAAAATACTATAACTTAAACTCAACACTAGTATCTAAGCAGTGGTTTACAATATGTAAAAAAATGTATAAGACGAACCCAACACTATAACAAAGCAAACCCATATATAGGTAATTTACTTAATTCATCCCGGCAAGAACAACTTCTTCACTTTACTCTTATACATCTATATCCATACTGATTGCTCTGCCTCTATATCCACACTGATTGCTCTACCTTTATATACATACTGATGACTCTACCTCTATATCCATACTGATTGTTCTACCTCTATATCAATACTGATTGCTCAATCTGTGCAGTCTTATGCAAGAGTTATAAAAATAATTTGTTGTAACTATGTCACTGTGTAATAAAATATAATATTTTACCGGGTGGGTCTACAAGAAATGTCTAGCATGAAAAGCTGAATTAGTTTCGGATGTACTGAAATATTGTTTAAGATAACAATCCGATACGGTTCTTGACTCTACTGGCCCACAACATGAACCCTAGTGATAAAATAGATGTCATGCCACCCGCAGTTTTCAAGACGATAATGCGTGTACAATCTTGTGCAACCCTTATCTGGGAGATTTGTCAAGTGCTATTTATTGTCATTCTGTTACACTCTAAGAATATATCTTTAGAACCTTAGGCACTACTGATACACATGAAAGATAAAAAGACTTCAATGCTAGCGGTACATACTCGTATATAGTCTGGATGATTCCTGCCTCCTAAAGTGCCTCCTGATCAAATAGCTTGAGCTAGTAGAATTAATTCTCTGAGGATATATCGGCGTTATAAAAAAGGAAATGATGACGAACTGTTCAGGATTTAAAACAATGTACGCCATTTCTATAAATTACCTAGACCAAGACTAGATTTTAACGCCAAAAATTATGATACTAATACAGATCGAAATATATAGAAAGTAAATTCAAACTTAGGAAACGTCTTCATCGCATATTCAATTTCGAGAGTCGTTCTCCCCCACTATGTCTGGAACTTGGAGCACCACCTTGGGGCACCACCATTTTAAAAAGGGTTCCTGACAGTATTTCACTTTTAGCTATTTAAACACGTTTCTGGTAAGTAGGAAAAAATTGTCACTTGGTATTAAACCAGTCAGATTGTATTTTATACAACGAAAGCGAAATACAGTACAATAATATAGTAATTTTGTCAACTTACTCAATTGTTATAGCATTTCAAAGAAAGTTCATTTTCATTTAACCAATTTATTTTAAAATATATAGTATATATAGAAAATTCTACATACCATTCTGTTATTGAAAAAAATGTCTTATTGGTACGAGTATAATTAATTTATTGTTTCTGCTAATAAAATATAATGTATACGTGTGTGAATTTGTTTTTACGTTACAAACTCAATTTATTCCCTCTTATTAGGGAAACGACATTGATACCCATCCTCTTTTCTAGTAAACGAGAATCGGAACTGAAGTTTGTTCCAAAACACCTATTTTCTGAAAGTGTGGAGAGGAATTTAATTTAATTTAACGAAACTTTGTACATAATATATCACAACAGCTCGTTTCAATGTTTCCTCTGTACCTGTCCATTTTAAATACACGACGATTGTCTCGAGTTATCAAAATTTATTTCGTTAGCATTTTATTTATACATAACAGCAAGAAAAATGTCAAAAAATAAATAAATATTAGACCAATGCTAGTTTTGGCAAGATATTCGAGATTCGTTAAGAAAGAAAATCTGAAGTCTTCAAGTGCTTTTATGATGTTTTATTATTATCATTATCATCATCATAATCGTCATCATCACCATCATCGTCATCATCACCATCATCAATATTATTATTATCATTATAGATGATGCCTGCATGAATGCCGTTAATATCAAGCTCATGGAAAAAAGTAAGGGAGAATGAAAAAAATAATTAATAATTGAAAGAATGAGCACAACAAAACAGCACTTCTGGGTTTGTTCCTAGGAATCCAAGCGGTATCTTAACAGGTTCAATGTCACAGCTCTCCGTAAATAAGGCAGTTTGTTTCAAGATTCCACAAACCGGTTAGCGAAGCAACGTTTCCTCGGATTATTGTGGAATTTCGTTTAGGCAAGTTTCAATTGAAATCCTCTCAATTGTACGTTTTGGTTGAAAGATAATTGCTGGCTGAGTTCTAAGTAATTATAATAACTGTTCAAGATTTTAGAATACTCCGTTAAGTTTTCACTTTTTGGTTTTTGTAGCAGAGTAAGTAACTTCAATAAACGCAGTCTATATATGTACCATAAGTCAAATTAGTCAGACATGTTGGAATTTAGTTGCTTATCTCTGAATCATTTCCATAAATGTAATATAATTTTTACAAATCTTCTTTTTAGACGAATAGCTTACGACTGAGCGTCATGGTTTTCTGGTGATCTGGAACTGAGCGGACGACTCACCTCTACTCTTCCCTATTCAGAGCCATAGTATATGCAGCACTCAGTGAACAAGTTATCTCTTTGATTTAATATATTAATCTGGAATCAGTTACAAACCAATATAAGATTCGCGCCGTCCTTAGCATGCTTTAAGAAGCGACTGAAAAAACTCTTCATTTCTAGTCAGTAAAATAATGCGTTTCATTCCTGATTTTTCTTTTCCTTTCCTCTCCACCATCCCTTCCTTTCATTTTGATTGATGATATCTCACTTTATATGAAAAATAATGTTCGGGTGATTGTCCGTCTTTGTGGGGTTCGTGGGCATGTGCTCACGTATGTGTTTATGGATTTCGTGGGGATGGATAGTCATTTGAATGATTTATGCGACCATATAACTTGCTTCATTTACTTTTGTCTGGTTAGTTGGAAGAGATTGCCGCCTGGCAATAAGCCCGCCAGATTGTATTGCAATAAAAGTGTTAAATAAATAAAATAAAGTGTTAAGTATATTATCTTTACTGGAAGCCATCATCTTGCACGCCGCCTCTCAATACTTCCAGTTACTATTATGTAACTTTTCCAAACAGTCTTCTAGCGACATGTCCGAAATAAGACAGTGTTATTTTCTTGCCTGTCGTTTTTTTATACCTGTAGATCCTAATGGATGGACACATTAGTGAGTCTTGCAATCTATGAGATGCGAATCGTTCATCACCGATATATCTCTTATACATTCAGTACACATATTTCCTTTATACTCGTACATAAAATAAGAGATTGATATTTGGTAACCAAATTCTAGAAAAGGTTTTCATTATTCACATTATTTTTACCATTCAGGGTACTGTTTGTGATTAAAATACATGTAAAGTTAAAATCGATAAAAAATCTGTGATATACATTAATTTGTCAAATTGAAGATTTCTAATGGGTATAAATATTGTGCATCTATTTGTATTAAGAAATAAAACGAACGTCTTTGCGATCAAATCAATATACAGAACTATCATCATTTTACCCTAGCTTGGTGTCCTGTGTATACCCTGCTAGAATACATACAAAATTTGAAGAACATTATCAATCAAATCTGAAACTAAGTTTTTTAGTCAAAAATCGTTTCAATTTTATTGAAAATTTGAAATTGACACGAATTTATGGAGACTATCGATCCGCCGGATATGAGACTCATTCTTTTCCACAACAGGTACAGTATGCCACAAAAAATTACATAAACAAAAACAGATTTTTTTTATAATTTTATTTTATTTTATTTACACATGACAAGAAATATACACAATTTGCGAAAAAAAACAGCAGATAATTTAATTTGGACACAATTTAAATGGATCTGGGTTGTTACCTTTCATTTGTCGTGTCCCCAGTAAACTAGGTGTTTACCTGTATCTCACTGAGGACATACGTCATGAAAAAATATATCGATATTTATTTCCGATTGTTGATTATATATAACCCCGTTGCACATTTTCATCAAGCTGACAAACAGTGACACTCAATTACGTATGTGTACAATATCACGCGAATCAAATCAAACATTAGTTAATTTACTAATCGATTTATTCTTGAAATTATTTTATGAATAAAGTTAATTTAGAATTAAATCGTAAACTTTTATAAAATAAATGCATAATAAGTTTTATGAACGAAAGATAGTAAAATATGTATGTGAAAAATTGATGATGTAGTAATCTGTTTTTATTAATATTAATATAATTGTTAATATTTCTGCTTACCTCAGTAGAAATATGGGATGACGCTTGGATGATGAGGTAGAAACAGTTCGATAATTTGTATTGACTGTTTAAGGCAAATAAATGTTCAACTTCATAATCATGTTACTTTATAATGGAATAAGTTTTAACAATGAAGGTTCACAAGAATTTTTATTAGTAGAATTTGAATCGCATTTTCTCTATAATTTTTATTTAAATATTTTAAATGGGGCTCTACAAAATTTGTATCTCAACCATGCAAAGAAAAAAAATGTTCTTCATTCATTTATATTTTTTTTGTGAAGCAGTACTCACCTTACTAAATACAGTTTGATAACATAAAAATTCATACTAAATTTACTTTATTTCACTAATATTTTTTTTTTAATAAATTTCATAGCAAAAAAAACAATACAACATGAAATAATTTTAATAAGTTCCAAATTACCTTATCTTCTCTTTCATATTGTGCCAAATGTAAAAGTATATTTTTTGAGTAGTCAGATATAAACTCGTAGTTATATTTCCATTTTTAGAAAAGTACAAACATTTTTTTATAAAGGAGAGAATTTTTATCTTTTTTATGTGTATTTTAATTTTAATACAAACATACATATATACATCATGACATATTCTTTTTCAGGTAGCCAGATAGGCAGAAAGAACATATCTCCAGATCTACCTATACATATAAACAGCCTTCGCCTTATCCACGCTCATATATCTCATGAAACATGACTTTCCAATTATTATTCTTCAAACTACATACGTCCTTAGCAGACGAGTGCTAAATTTTCATCACACATTATCATTCTTCTAACTAACTCATATTTCCACTCGTGCAGTTCAATGTTTTCTGTCAACCTTAAGAAAAATAAATATACTCGTATGCTCAATCATGCTTTTAAAATATGAATATCCAATAAAAACAACCAGAATATCTGGAACTAAGAAATCGTGAGTCGTATTTTCACCTATTTTTCTTTACGATGATATTTTTACATCAATACCAAAATGTAACGATTTAAACGATGTTGAATGAGGTACCATCACTCATACACAATTCAGTTAGAAATCTTTTTTTGTCATACACAATATAAATTAATGTACTTTTGTTTGAGACTACGTGTATTTTGAATAATGTTTGCAATTTTCCTCGCGCTCACATCAATCATTGTTGTTTTGAAATTTCGCAAAATTCAATTTAAACCCATCAAAAAAGCCATTTCATTCAAAAATTATTTTTTAAATTGCACGAGATGAAGTCCGTAAATTTCTGTATCATTTTCTCGACAAGCGGCCATTTTGTTTGACAAGGAATAAACTACTATCAACACGATTTATTTTTGATAATTTAAACATTTTAAACAAAAAACATGACTGTTGATATATTCAATTGCAAATGATCAAATCATCGATTGTTGGTGAAAATACATACTATCACGCCTTGTGCCGTTTGAAGTAGACATAGAGGCAAGATTTCCATATCTTTCTATCCATCCTTTCATTCATAACTTTTGCCATCTTCACATCCATGCATCTCACCATATATTTCACAATGTTCTTTATGTCCCTTACCTTTCATGTTATAAATAGAATAAAGAAAAGTGTCTCAAGATTGTTTTGACACTTGAAGGACCAATGATCCATATTTGGGTACCTTCGAGAATTGAACCTAAAACTTTCGACTAGAAGACAAACATCGTACCAGCTAGATGACTCCATGTGGAAATATTACCAAAGACCATGTAATTTGTACAATCCAAAATATTTTTTAACTCTTATCACATTTCTTGAGAATGTATAATATTATAAGAAGTACTTAAGTAAGGAGCAGTTAACAATATCATGATAGCCGATAGATGAACGATACATTTTAATAATGAAACATCAGCTCAGAATACAGTGAAAAATGTGAAGTAAAAGTTCAAAAGACTAGTAAACTAAAATCTGAAAAATGGAGTAAACCCTTGGTATATAAACCCTCGATGAAGGTAACCAAAGCAATAAATATGGTGCGTACAAAATTATTCACGATTGAATATTAAACTTTTGACTAAAAATAACATTAAATTATTTTATCATAAAATAAAACCGCCTTATTAAGGCGAATAAAAAAACTGGCACAGTTATCTTCAAAGCTCTATCCTGCGGAATAGACTTCATGTCGATTATTGTAAGGCTTGGAACATAGATGGCTTTTAGAAGCGGCTTGCCTTTCAAGCAGGACGACTATACTATTGGACCGCTTTTATTGGGGAATCTCGCACTATTTAGTGAGTTGCTCGAACCACAAGAGCTTGTATACGGTCAGAGAATCCTACTGAGCGGACAGAGGTGGGTACTTTTGGTAATCATCAAGACGTACATGGCGTGCATGGCAGAGGCACTCCTGGTCCTAACGGAGCTTGGGCCGTTATATCTGGAGGTCCAGCGACGTACTACGAGTACAATCGTATTTTGGATGATAATTGATGGCGTTCGCCTTCACCAATTGGAAACGTTACAAAAAAACCTGCTTCAGTTCACTAATAAAAGAATGGCAGTTGTATTGAATGTCAGTTTCAAAACCACGACACATTTACTAATTCTTTCTTTATATCAAGGTGCGCTTGAACTCCCCTCGGATGGTTTCTAGCAATTGGACCTCCCAATTCTTCGCTGCTAACGGAAGTTTCAATAGTATTTTATTTGTTTAGTTTAGTCTCTTCGCTTTGTTGCAATTTATGTGACAACCCAGATCAACCCACACATCACATTTTATGAGACTGTGAGGAAAGCAAAATTTCTCAAATAGGGAGGAATTCCATTAAAGTGATCAACGGACTACATTCAGTCTGATTAGCTACTCTAACTTTGTGACGACCAGTGATAGTTTTACTGTTTTTTTTCCATTTTTTGTGAAAAATGTAGTAACTTCTTGAAGGTGTATGGCCCTCAATGTGACCCAATGATAAAATATTCTTTATTTTAATTTTTTCCATTTAATTAAAACTTCTTCTCTTCCCGTGATATTATGTCCATGCCTCCGCAAGACGCTGCATTTAGCGCCATAAGGTTACATCGGTCACTTAAATGTTTATAATAAAATATTTCATTGTATTAACTAGGTAAAAGTGACACAAATTATCCTAGTGTGGATGGATTGTCTATTAAAAAAGTACGTCAAAGTATAAAATTTAAGTATGAAATAAATTCTAAAATAATATTTTTTATAATGGTACGCACCCATTACTATATTTACAAAAGATAAAATTAACAACAAATACATTTAATCTCTTAATAAAACATAAGAGCTTTATCTCTTATTTATAAATCGTTCTGAGTTATTATTAATGTTATCAATCATATTATGAGAAATCCTGTGCAAAGGTTTTGTATTTTTCTCATTAATTAGTTATTTTTATAACGTATGTAAGAAAAACAAATATGTGAAACATGGTATTGCCAATTAGATTTTATGTGTTTAGGGTCCAATAAATGATGCAATAGCACGTTAAGAACTATTGTAATCTAAATAGAAAGATTAATTGAAAATAATCGGAAGATAAAACATAAAAAGCAATTATGTTAAGTATTCTTTTTATCTGCTAGAATATAGTTTAGATTATGATCAGTCTTACTGTTGATCATATTCCATTGATGTTTTTAAACCATCTAAATCTAAATAAATTAATCGGGGCTCTTTAGGTACCTGTTAAACATTTAAAAGAAAGTTAACTTAAACAAATTTAAAGATAAAGTTAATCTCAAGTCAATAATGCATTTATTAATTATTTAATACATATATTAATGTTGATTTATTTACTTAGGTTTTTGCTTACACCATTCTTTTAAAACAATTTATAATCAAAATAACATGTCATTTTTATCTTTCTGTTGTTTCAGCATTAACGCTAAAAAAGTAGTGTTTTTTAAATTTAAATTAAAAACTCTTTTTATTGCACCGCCAATTTTTTCTTCCGACCAACCAGAAATGTGTTAAACAAGCTTTATGTGAAAACTAGCCTAGAACGTTTTTTTTTTTAATTGGCTAACAATAAGAATCCGTAAATCCGTAAACTCCGGGATGGAATAACGACTTCTTAACAAATAGGACGAGGAGGTCGCATATTTTATATACACATGACTTGTTTCGTTAGTCTTGAGACTTTTTCAAAGATTTGTACGACTGTTTTCACTAATTTTCAAGATGGTTTTCGGATTGTTGACACATTATTTTTTTTCCATTACTGATAATGTTTTTTTTTTGTAATCATTCGTTTATTTTTTTACATTACTCTGAGGATAAAGGCTGCAACGTATTTAAAACGTCGGTCCTCATTTAAGTCAACTCAACACGGGAACAACTCCGAAAAACATTATTAACTAATGTTTTTCGATTTTAAACTTTTCAGAAAGAATTATTTTATTCACAACTAAGTTAAATTTTTATCTATTAGATCGATTTAGCATTCATCGTGCCGGTAATTAAAACAATAATTTCAGAGATTATCATAGGATTATATCGATAGTACGAGTTGATCTTGTTAAATTCATTCAATGGATTTTGAAAAGACTTCTTATCGCTAAACAACCTTTGATAAGTTTATACTTAGTTTTACATTTAAAAAATAAAAGGTCAAAACACATGAACTTTTTCCATATCTGTAAGCAGAGTCGGAAGCATTTATCAATACCAACACGAAAAAACGTTAGAAACCATAGTGGGATTCAAATATTTTGATTTCGATAAATTACGTATTTTAGAACGTTAGAGTGCTCTTCTGTTTCTTAGAGTGCTCTTTTAGGTGAATGACCATCCCTACATTTAATGCATACGTATCACCCTCGTTGTCCAATGACGACCTCCGTGACATAGTTAGTAAGACACTTAACTTCCACTCGGAGATTTTGAACTGGATTTCCGATAGTAACCAAAAAAAATATGAAAAAAGGGTCCCAGTATTGTAAAAAAGTTCGTCTGGTAACAATACTCGCACACGCCGAGTACTTGTGGAAGTGTCTCTCGGTCACTCTCTACAATATGTCCGAATAACCAATTCGAATATTTTGAAGGGTTCAATATGAAAGCCCAAGGAGTCTATCCAGTCCCCGTTTCTTTAGACTTTCTCATATAAATACTTCTAAATTCACAGTATTGTTAGGGAACGAGCTACAAGAACGCACCTGGTTATAAAAGTAATGTAAAGTAGTCTCGTTCCTAATTTTTGCATTTATAGCATGCTACATGAGTTTAAAAAGTAGCTGTTACAGTGCTACTTTTTCAAATAACTTTTGTAACACTGTATATTCATTACATATTATGTCACTAATGAATGGGTTTTGGGTCTCTTTGGAATATTTTCAAACATCAGTCTACTTTTTCTCGCTATTTATATTTTATACAGTGTAACGTGAAATTTTATGACATAACATCATATTCCAAAACGAATAGCGCCACTAGAAAAACAACAACATCTTTTCCATTCAAATATTAACACCTTTTCACTCTTATTTATAATGCTATTAGAATAGTTAGTTTACAATAAAACATTTTTCCTCCAAGCAAGGACCTTATGCTCTTGAGATACAGTATTAAAACTATCTAAATTTGTCGTATTGTATCGTATTACACTTTAACTATATACAGTACAACTTGACGAGCCTATTGTCGTGTGAAAATCTCTTCTAACCAACCAGAAATATGTTAAATAGACCTTACGTGAAAACCAGACTGAAATACTGTGTGCCAATGTAAATCGAACCCGCAACCTCCGGGCTGAGAGACAAGTGTCTTACCGGATTCATAGAGAGTGACCATTATTAATATGGAAGGCATTACAAGCTGCACTTATTTCGATCAATTTTATTTATTTATTTTTTAATCTGTCAACGGAACAGTATCATTTAGGTATAATCAAGATAAAGGGAAAAACACAATCACAATAAAAAAATAAACAACACATAAGTATGCTATTACATTAATTGTATTTTATTATACTTTCGTTGTATGCAATACAATCTGGCGGGTTTATTGTCACATGGCAATATCTTCCAACCAACCAGAAAGATGCTCATGAGGTCTGAAGTGAAAACCAGACTGTTATCTCTTTTTAAAAAAATCTGGGTTCCAACGGGTATCGAACCCGCAAATCCCAAGCTAGGAGACAAGCGTCTTACCAACTGACCACGGAAGTCATCACTAATGTTATTTAAAATATCTCCATTTCACCCCTGTGCCAGTCTCGTGACGTTCAACACAATTTAATTATCTTCTTTTCTAAGATTAAATAAACTGTTTTGTATTGGTTGTCGATTGTGGACGTCTTCACTCAGTAGTTTTGTGTTCGTGGTCTACGCGACAATTTTTCGTATGTTTGTTCATATTTTTCAATTTCGTTTATCTACACTTAATGAGTGGAAGTAAAATACATAAAATGTTGAATCTCAGAGAGTTCTAACATATATTGTATTGTTTTACTATGTCGCTTTTAATCATT
Source organism: Odontocerum albicorne (assembly GCA_949825065.1). Taxonomy (NCBI): domain Eukaryota; kingdom Metazoa; phylum Arthropoda; class Insecta; order Trichoptera; family Odontoceridae; genus Odontocerum; species Odontocerum albicorne. The sequence goes on along the minus strand of OX463851.1, from coordinate 16,099,320 downwards.
GAAAAATCAAGATTTTAAATAAAGGAAGAAAACAAAAAATTAAACGAATTTAGTAAAACCCTTTAAATTCAATCATGTACAAATAATTTTGATTTTTTTAATAAATAATTGCTACTTCTAATAACAAATATTTTTTACATGTTATCACACATTCTTTAATATTTGGACATCTGTCACATATCTAATTTGTTTTTCTTTCAATTTCGTGTTATCTTGAAAAAAATGTATACGTGCTAAAATATTGAACATTTGAATTTTTTTATTAGAAATAAAAACAACTCATTTTCTTCGAATAAATAAATTGCATTTAGAATTTCTATTCAAAATTAAATAAAAGACCTGTTTGGTTATTCCAAAAATAGTTTTTTAAAGGCTTTTTTCCTATGTCAATTTGTCCATAAATTACGTTAAGAGTCAGTCACTTAAAAACAAATAAAGATATTTCACTAGCATACATTATCTGAAAAAAAATGTTATAAAAACATAATAAATTACCAATTTCTCGTAATTTTATCTCGTTTTTTAAATCGTTTAACAGATTTTTATGGTTAAATTGTAACATATATAACTGATTTACAGTGTTATTTGTGCCATTAAACTTGAAGTCTTTTTTTTAATATTTTCTCACGGATAGTGGTTGAATTTATCACTCGAAATGTTCGGTCAACAAGTTTACCGCCTAGCGGATATTTTGAATTCCGGTAGGATCCTTGCAACCGGAAATGGAACATTCTGCCGCCTCCCAGGAGGACTCTTCGTTCGTAAACCAAGCCTCGGTCAAAGGATGGCCTCCACAGAGACGACACAACCGGAGGTGAGATTTCATAAAAATCATTTTATTTTATTCATATATTCTTATTAAGTCTGTGGAATTTCAATTTCTTCCAACAACACTATTGATAGAAGAAGTTTATTTATTTAGGACTTTATTTACACGATAACACACTTATTTTATCAGAAAGTGATAATATTTTTAAATCTCCTAACTTTAGCGCTATGGTTTCTATTATATATATAATATTAAAGACCGAGTTTAAATAAACCGATAATATTTGAAGTTTTCAAATCATTGGGGAACGTGGGATGTGAATGGAAGAGGAATAGGAAACATAATTATAGAAACAAAGTCAATTTCTGAACTTTTTAATATATTTTCAACAATATGTGGAACTCAAAAAATAGCCCTTCAATACGATATTTTCATTAAATTTATTTAACAAAGCTAATATTTTTGCCATGATTTGTATAAAATATTTAAGAGATTCAAAATCTTTTTTTTTTTCCTTTTCGTTACAAACATTGATCGCGAGAGCTGCTAATTTTTGTAAGTACCAATCAAATTTGATACTACAAAAATGTTAATAAAAACATTTTTTCCTAACTGAATCATATGAATTGGAGAATAAAAATCCATCTAGTGCATATGGTCTCATAAGAAAAACAACGTATCAATATGTTTGTAACATGAAGTTTTGGTTAATATCTAAAAACATATGGTGAACATCCTCTGTTCCATGATTACTACCGTTACTGTTAATATATGTTGAACATCCTCTATTCCATGATTACTACCGTTACTGTTAATATATGTTGAACATCCTCTATTCCATGATTACTACCGTTACTGTTAATATATGGTGAACATCCTCTATTCCATGCTTACTACCGTTACTGTTAACAAGACTTTTTTATCTTATCACCTTATAATTGGTATCATTTAATGAATATAAGTCTAATAAACGTAAAAAGCCACATGGAGTACAGCATATCTTATGAAAAAGCATCATATAAGTTATAATTTCAATTTATATTCATCGAAAAACAATGTATTTTTTGTGAAACTATTATTTACATTAGTGTTTTATGCAGGGGGTCTGGCACTTGAATCGAAATTCAGAAGAGGAAATAAATTAATATAAGAGCTTATATAAATATAGTTTTTCAACTATAGTATATTTGGGAGGAGTTCCTTTACTAAGTGACGTCGTGCTCAAAATAATTAAAGATTTCAATCTTTTAGCGTAGATCAGGCTAGATGGGAACTTATTTTGTTCCCCATTACAGTGCAGGTGGTCGTGAGATCGATCTAACTAAACTGAACTAAATATAAAAAATCAAAGAATACTTCGAAATAATTCGATGAGTGGGAAGGGTTTATACAATATTTAATGTCAGTATTTGGTTAGTTAAAATAATCAACAACCAATCCAGCGATGATAAGAGGGCCCTTGCCTTTTAACATCACTCAGCTCCAAAGTATTTAAATTTCACATTTTCGTTTCATTTTTTGTTAATAAATTATCTCTTTTACCTCTTTCAATATTTCGGATTAAGTACTTTTCAGTCTTTATAAATTTCTACATTTTCAATCTATCAATTTCATCTTCCATTGAAAAATTGTAAAAAATAATATGTACGATAAGATTGAGTCCTCCCAAAAGGGATTTCATATTACAGCCCCTCAAATCCTCAATATTAAAATTTCCAAGCTTATGCTAACAAGGGGCCAAGGTTTCAAAAAGACGACATTACAAACCCCTGGGGAAATTTTTGAGCCTTCTCTACAACCGAAAGAACATATAATAATGGCAACAAGAATTTAAACGAAAATGGCGTTATAAACTGAAAAAATCGTTGTCATTCTTAAAATGAACGAGTAGATTTTAGTCATTTTCTATAGAAAAATAGAGTTAGCACAATAAAACTTCTTTAATTTTGTAAAATATTTCCCATATACGTGGTTACTTTGAAAAGTTTAGAAAAAACAGGAAAACATTTTTTTTAAACTATTTTATTTTTCAACATGGTCTTCTTTAAGGGCTAGACACATAGTACAGCGATTTTTTAACTTTTTTATTCTGTCTGAAAAATACATTTTGTCAAACTCTGCAAAATAGTAATTTACCATGGCAATGACATCCAGATGAAAATCTCTTCGCATCGAAACAATTTTTTAATTTCTCAAGCAAGAAGTCGCACGGGGCCAAGTCCGAGGAATATGGGGGATGAGGAACCAACTCGAGGCCCAAGGCATGCAATTTTACCATTGCGATGGTCGATTTTCGGGACGACGCGTTGTCCGGTGGAAGAGCACTTTTTACGCGCCAATCTTAGTCATTTTCTCTTCAATTCGTCTTTCAAACGATCCAATAATGCCACATAATAGACTCTAGTTATTGTCTTACCCTTTTCGAGTAGTCAATCATGACTATTCTTTGAAAAAGTGGGCATCACCTTCCTAGGCAACAAAACGATCTTCACCTTCTTCAGCGTACTTTCATCATTTATTATCCATTGTTCGGGTTCTGGTATATAGTAGTGGATACAAATTTTATTCACAGTTACGAATTGATGTAAAAAGGTCTTCTGATTGATATTAAACTTCCCAAAATACTGCGTTGAAATGTCCTTTCGAGTGCGTTTTTGGTCGACAGTTAACAGTCGCTGCACCCACCGACAGCTTTTTCATATTCAATATATTGTGTAGAATGTTGTGCACTGGTTTACTTGAGATGCCCGCCGCTCCAGCAATCTCGCGCGCATGCGCTCAGCGGTTTCTCATTATGATACCAAGGAATTTTTCAATGATTTCCTTCGTAGTGTGATTCATCTTCGATGCATGTACGTACGGCCACGTTTTAACTCATTTATCCAAAAATAAATAGAACGCTATTCCAGAGTTCTCATGAACTTTATCCAACTCCATCTAACATTAATCTACGCCGCTTGTCAACTTCGAATAAAAATGTTTTATGACGGCACGGAATACGTTTTTTTTCCCATTATTGCGGCAAATGTCAAAGTGGTCGATTAAGATAACTGTCAAATATTTACAACGCATCACATCTGGTCAAAATTTTGACGAAGATCGATATAAATTGTGAAGCCTTGAATCGTGGAAATTTGCCGATCTATTCAAACTACCTTTGTATTCACAAATTTGAAGATACGATAAAATATCAATAAAAGTAATCATTGTTTTAATTAACTAAAATATGTCATGTAAAATTGACATAATTTTAATAAGAATGCGAACCAAACAGTATAAGTACGCCATAATCACCATTCCATTGTTCCTCATTACTGAGAGTCGTGATATGTAAGACGTTGGTGGCACAGGTTACGTTGGTGGCACAGATTACGATGACACTTCTCCACTCCTCTTTGTCACGTACCGTTAACATGGCAGTGCTTAAATGAAGGCTGCATCAGATTTAACCTACTAATCGTCTTGAAATTTTGATGTCCTCGCCATTACAAATTTGGGTTTGATCTGTTAAGACTGAAGTGCAACAGCTTTCAAACATTAAACCAATACAGTCACAGGCGTCTTCTATCCGCAGATCGTCTGACAATCATACCCGATCAAATAGAATTACCTATCATCGTTGTATGTCAATGTACAGACTTCCCCCATTCGATTATTCATTTGATCACTCCGACTGGCTAGCGTTCTGTCTGAGGTTTTTTTTCTTCTTTATATACTTCCCATAACTTTTAATTTCTCCAGATTAGATTATCCAGCTCACGAATGATAATGTGCTCCAAAGGCCGCAGACTACGCTGAAAGCATATTAAGAACAGTCGTACCTTCACATTACTCTCATGGTGTATAGAGACGATCTTTTTCCTGGCAGTCCATAGAATTATCAGCATTCAACGCCAATACCACATCTCAAAATAATTTAATTTTAGAAGTTCTCGGGCTTTTATTGTCCATGTTTCAGCAAGCACATAACAATGCTAAAACTCTCCCTTTTATGAATATAGAGAACCGCTTCCCTAGACAATCCCTGTTATGAAATGATATCACTCCTATCACAAATTTCGTGTGTTTGTCTTAAACACTAAGACTTTCAGACTGCAATTCAAAGCTGTCACATAAACAATTTCAACAACCCCATCAAATTCATATCCAACAACTCTTTATTACGAACTTTCCATTCGTATCAGTCATAAAATATTTGTATTTTTCTCAAATACTGAATAATTTGTAAACATTGTAATTTATTTTTATCAAACACTGTTTATTCCACTTTTTTGTGACGGTGTAATCCTACCGGTTTCAAGGATTTCCCCTCATCTTCAGGGGAGCGCAAACAAGACCTTGCGCTCCCCTGAAGATGAGGTGAAATCCTTGAAACCGGTAGGATTACACCGTCACAAAAAAGTGAAATAAACAGTGTTTGATAAAAATAAATTACGATGTCTTTAAACCTTCACAACGTTAATGCCTTAACTATAAACAATTTGTAAATAATATGTTAAATAGTTTTATTTACTGTACACCAATAGGGCGTTTACAGTTTATGGGTGAATATTTTTACACACATAAAAAATAAAATATAAATTTACCATCGAGATTTTTTTTTAAAAACATTCCTTTTAAATAAATCATGATTGACGCATGAAACCCAAAATATTAAGCATGTGATGTCAACGGGTATAATGACGCACGGCGCTGTGACGTCATTATACCCCACTGACATTTACAATGCTTGTCGTATGAAATTATTGTTTAAAATATTTCCGATTAATTGGTTGTAAAAAATAATACATTACGCGGTCGATAAATTTATACATCATGACGGATAGTATTATTTTGTAAACCCAATCGAATGATCCGCCTAAACTTGACGACAACCTGCGATTAATTGTCGATTCCTGGTGGAACACAAATAAATATGCATTATTGTCTCTTTCTTCAAACAAGATATATTAACATCTCTCTGATTGGATGTAAGAGATTTCTGTGTAGCAATAAGCTTGCTCGTTTATACAGTATACAATGAGTAAGTGTTTACAATACATTACGAAATTTATTCTATAATATTTTTATGACACTTTTTTTGCAAATAACACGAGTACTGATTACACGTGTAACTTAAATATTTTTGGAAATGGTAAAATCATGTACTTTTGGTAGAATTTTACCAGAAAGAGTCATAATATATAATAAAACTTGGACTGAAAATATAAAAAATATTACTGACAAAGCGAGTTGACAGGTACATATATAAAATCGTGCGCGGTTGTATGAACGAATGCATTTCATCAATTTTGTCGGGAGTTATTACCTCACAAGTTCAAACGCACGCTATGGAGTATATCAAGAGTTATTTGATATATGACGATCCCATTGGTTTTATAAAGTTATTATTGATAGAAAAAAAAATACAGTTATGTTTCTAATTTTTTGCATTTTCGCAAAATGAAATGTATCTCGTGTTGGAAGACAGGTGTCTTAACATATCAACTAGGTCACGAAGTTCATCTAGATGGTTGAAAAAGATATGGAAAAACTCATCTTCTATGTATTTCTGCAATCAAACGTTAAATAAAGGAAATTTGAAGAATATAAGGAATAAATGAGCATACGTAACAATATTTATGAAAAATAAAAAAAATGGTGTGTGTAGTCATAAAGGTAAAGAGATTTTACCACTATGTCTACTTCACAAGGAACAACGTGAACTCGTGGGATGCAGAGTTTTTTATATCATGTTTCTGAACTGTTATAAAACGGTGCTTGTACATAATGTATTCACAGATGATAACTATTTGCTACTCCTTTAAATACGTTTCTTAAATAAAAAACTACATTAAAGACAACAATACCGTTCCGACGCATGAACTGACAGCTGAATGTCTAAACTATATTAACTCCAATAGAAATAATTATTAATTCAACACTACACCAGGACGCGGATTAAAAGATATTATTTCAATTTTAAAATTGAATTATTAGAGCGCATCTCATTTTATTACAAAAGTGAAAAAAATAGAACATTTTGGTATTACTCGTACAAATCAAAACTATTTAAATTAATTATTATTGATAATGGTTTGCTGATTTTAGATTTAAATTTTTTTTCCACTTCGGACGAAATTCAGGGCGTTCTAGATAGGCCTGGTAGTTATTATTACTCGTATTTTAATTCATTTCATAATAGTTTACTTCCGAGTTGTTATCTTATATAATAGGAATTATATAAACTATGTCAATATGGATAAGAATTGTGTTTATTTACTTAGTCTTTAATGTTGACCTCGAAATGTCTATGTATATCGATTAAGTTCCTGTACAAGGCAATTAATCACACTATCTCACAATGTATAATATCAACATCTACAAATGTCAGTAAAAAAACGTTGTAAGTTCTTAAATATAATTAATTGCTCACAAAACAACGCTTCAACTATGTTACGTATTTCTTATGCCAGGAACATTCCCTCTTTCTTAGGACGACAATCTCGATCACTTAGTTGGGCACCTGCCTTCTAGCTCAGAGGTAGCTGGTTCGATTCATGTTGAAACCCTGATTTTTTTTTTAAAGTTCTAATCTGGTTTTCAATTAAGGCATCTTTAACATAATTCTGGTAAGCTGGAAGAGGCTACCACATGGCAAAAAGCCCATCAGATCGTATTGTATACAGCTAAAGGGCAATATAATACTGATGTATTTCCATCACTATGATCAAAGATCAATTTATAAGATATATTGCCTCTTCCTGGGATGCTATTCGCAGCTGTTTTTTTTTAATCTTTTAGACTAAGGGTATGTTTATCAGGAAGGTCGCTCTTGCCTGGGACGTTAGAACCTATTAGCCTTTTTATGTTTCAGACTGAACGCTTTCAGGCACCAAATATTTTTGTATTGGGAAATTCAATCATGTGTTATAGATAACATCGGTTTCCATGACCACGCTCCTCCCCACACCCACTAATCGCTATGCATGATTTTATCTGTTTATTTCAACCTGTGGGAATTTTAGTTTTAGTAATTTCTCGAAAGTACTATTTTAGTTACCAAATTCTTGTTGGTTAGGACAAATGAATTGAAGAAGTTTAAAGCAATACAGTTAAAATATGTGGTTTCTCAAGTGCAAAACCTTGCACCTAAGCCATATAATCTGAAAACCAAACAATTCTTGAAAAACCCATGCATGATAAAAAAAACAAGTCTGTGATAAAATCATTTTGATAAAAAAAACAAGTCTGTGATAAAATCAAAAAGCTTCATTTTGAATGATCTTTAATCGAATTCTGTTCGGGAGTCTAGGTATCTGAGAATCCATTAACACGTAGTTGATCAGATTTTGTTTGGGTCAATCAAGCGTACTTGCTCTAAAAAGCCTTCTCACGCACTGTTAATATTTTGCTACGTGGATATAATAAACTTTTCCACATTCACAACATCTGCCGGACTAACTGTTGGGAAGAATACCTTATGATCACTGAATAATGGTTTCTGGTCCGATTCCTGTGCCCGTAAATAAAAAAATTAGGCCCCAATTTTATTCAAGAGTTCATTTTGTAACAAAGTTCGCATGCACTGCACAAATATTAGTATTCTCTACATTTCATCTGTGGTAGTATTTCCAATAAGTAAGTTGACGAACTGTGAGTATCTTTCTTTTAATGGGACCGACAACAATGGAGACTCAGGCCACGCCGTGTCATTATTCGAATATATTGAAGAATAATATAAGAATGATTGAATATTTATATCAATAGCGTTTTAGATAAGATCGGATGGTTTCCTATTAGTTTTGCATACGATGTAAAACTTTCCTTTATTTATTGCATAAATATGAGGAGAAAGTAACCATATCAGTTCTTCAACCACATTCACTACATATCATAGTATTCTTGAATTAAAATAACATAGGAGAAATATACAAATTTTAGCGCCTGAATGTAATATAAAAAAAATATATGAAATGTTCAATCCATATTTACATAAGTTTGAACACTTATGTCTCACGACAACGTTCTTCAACATATTCATATCACCGATTCGGATATGCTGAAGGCCTATAATTTTTTTAAATAATTTCATTACAATTTTCGGATACTAACTTGCAACGGTATTGTAGGGTCATAGCTGGAGATACAGTATCAGCAGGGTGTTAAGTGTACTTCCTAGAGCTGCGATACGACACGATACGACGCGATGCGGTGCGGTGCGATGCGGTGCGGTGAGGTGTGGTGCGACGCTGAACCGTGGCACACGCTTATCGAATGATCCCGTTATCTGTCTATTTATTGCTAGCTACTGAGAAGCTTTACCATTCAATTCCTAAATCACGTCCAAAGCTAAATAGTCTTGTGTTTTCATTTTTAACATTCTCCAAATCATTAGAAAAATACTAAAATAATATATTTAATTAAAACTTTTTTCGTATTCACGAGCGTTCAACGAATATTTTTCATTTCAGTACTTTTGCACTTTCGACTAGTATTTTTCAACAATCATGTCGCACCTGTCACAAATCGAAAAATAAAGTCAATGAATTGACAATAGAATGGAATCCGGTGGAATAGAAAGGTGAATCAATGAGAGATTCATTTCGGAAGGAAACCTATTTTTAATAAACCAAGGAAAATATGGTTGAATCAAGGGAATGATATTTTGAAAGAAAAAAATATAAGAAATCATAGAAATTTTAGAAGTTGTATGAAAAGTTTTATGGATGTAAAAGAGGCGACGAATGTATTGTATTTTGAAAAAGATACTCTCTGCCTACAAAATAGCATGATGGTAAATATGTGTGTAACCATTATTTTAAAGAATTACTTACGAGACATCCAATCGATATAACAATTGTAAGGCTTGTCAATATGTTATAATATACTTTTAAATATTTTTTTCAGGCGCTATTGGGGGGGTGGGGGGGCTAATCTCAAACATATTCTAAATGTTGAAACTTAAATCCTTTCATTTTTTTCAGAAGAGGTTCAACATTTTTAAAAGGAGAACCTTTTACTTAGGACTATAAATGAAACACAGATCAAAATTTAAATTGGCAGATACATTTATCGAATAAATACAATGTAAAGCTTATGTTCGATTTTTATTACATTTGATTCTTTCGAGAATTTATAAGGAATTTTCAACATTCTTTGTATATTTTTTCGTTGTCGACATATGTTAAATAATAAAAATATTTCTGCCTTTAAAACATTCATTGGATTGGGACCGAAGTATGACATGTTATTATACTTGAAGGTTTATTTTCTATAAGATTTTTACAGTACGTGACTCTTATGTTTCCCACGAGAATTCACTGTACTAAGTTAATGTGTTTTTCTCCTCCCAAATGATGGAGGAAGAATTTAACCGGAATACTTTAAATTTTAATTATTAAGTTAATAAATATTTGATTGGTATCAATTACCTCGAAATTTTGGTGCTTTTGCGGAGAAAGGGACCATTTTTTTAGTAACACTTTTAATTAATCCCTTTTGATCATGTGTTTTAAACATAGATCGTATACAAGGTGACTGATATTTAATGCAAATTTTTCAAGAAAGATATAAAGAATAAATTACAAGATTTTTTTAAACAAGGTGTCTATTCTTACAATTATGTTATGTAGTAATGAATTATGAGAAAAAAAAATATATGATAGAACCTGGCTTCGCCCGAATACAACATTAAATTTATTTCGCTTGATTGGCTGTTGATTTTTAACTTATGAGTCATATATTATATGTAATTAATTAATAGTTCATCAGGTGGAGTGATCCCCGTTACAGATTGTTTTGGAATTTTAATTATTTTTTCAAATAATTACATTTAAATAGTAAATAATGGCAATATGTTTAAATTAACTTTATTTTTGATAAATTCTCCCTTTGTTGTCTCAGTAAACGTTTATTTTGTTTTCCTGCTTTCAACTCTAAACATTAATTAATGAACATCCGATAAGCACATATTTACTATTCTATTATTTACGAGTACATTATTTCTAATCTGGTACAAATTAATAAAATTATCTCCTTAGTTAGTGGGAGTATCGTTCATTCTCGTAAATCAAACAATAGTCCGTGAAATAGTATCGATATTGGAATAATATCAGACAACAGCCACACGTGCGGCCCGCGATATCGGCCCTGTCTAATTGGCCCCCGGTTCGTGCCAAGTGTAAATGTTGAGTATAGAAAGTTGAGCAGGTCCGCCCTTCCACAACTGAAATGTGTGAGCTGCACGCATACGGGCAATCCAAGGGGCCATCGGTCATCAATATTACTTACTAATTTCTGATTTCCGAAATGTATTTCTTACATAGCACTATTTTGTAATAAAATTACCCTTAAAAGGGTTAACGTAAAGTTAATTGGCCTTTCCACCCATTCATTATACTTGTTCATTGTGACACACTGCTTATCTCTTTTCTTCCGAGACTTTTTTCATGTGATGTTTTTGAAGATACCTATTCTTATTATTACTATACGAGTGCATCAAAATGTATGTTTCGTCTATTGACACTTTTTAAAAGGGGGATGTTTTCGCATTTTTTGGTAATTTATGACTGTTGAATTTTTATTTGTGTATTTACTACACACCTTTTTTTAATTCAATTTTTATTTTCATTCAATTTTTAAATGGGTGTATCAACTTGATTCAAGTGTTACTGCACTGCATGTAACTATAGTTATCATATATTTATTTAATTTAATATCTCGTCTGTACTTTATTTAATTTTATGTCTCGAAAACATATTATTCAATAAATGATAATTTATCTAAATTTGTCATTTTACATTATTTATGCGACAAGCGTAAAATACGACTATACACTGGAGAAGTGTAATGATTGTTGTATAGAGATAATTGTGCAAAAATGAAGTGTGTAAGTTACAGAGCCATTCGCTTATTGAGTGTAGTAGGAAAACTGTACGGAAAAATTCTGATAGAAAGCGGAAAGGCTGAAAAGAACGTTTGGGATGCTCAGGGTGTATTTTTAAGTCGAACAGGAAGCGTGAATCAGATTTTCTCTTTGCGTATGCTTGGAGAAAAATGTATGGAAAAAAATATAAAATATATGCGTTTGTGGATTTGGAAAAACCATATGACCGCGTGATATGAGGCAATCTATGGAAAGGATATTGAATGAATATGGTGTTGAATATAAATTATTACGTGGTATTGCGTCATATACATAGTAGAGCATGTATTAGAATGTATGGTAACTTGACGGAACGGTTTAAAATTACAAAAAGAGTAAAACAAGAATGTGTTATGTCACCCTGGTTGTTTAATATTTATATAGATTCATTTGTGAAGGAACTACAGAAGTCAATGGGGGCATCCAAATGTCGAATGTGAATCTACGTGGATTAAATCCTTCGGAATGAGACCACTTCGTTGACCTACTCGGTGATCTCGTCATACGTAAACAAACTCGTTGACCTCTTCGTAATCCCTTCATAAAGTCACTTATTGTTAAAGCTCACAAAAGCCTTTTATAGTTTATGAAACAGAGTACCACGGAATCCTTAAATAGTTAGCTCTTCTTAATAATTTGTGGTGTGTTCAAAACTTGCTCCCGTGCCTCTACTTTTACAAAAGTAGCTTGTTCTTTTGACATTTTCCAGGCTTATAATAAAGAATTTCACAAAGTTTACCACGAGGCTTTACATTTATTATATATCGTGATACACAAAACATGTTTTTCTTATTCCATGTTGTTAACAGGGGCGGCATTTCAGTTTTTAACACAGGCGGCTCTTCCTCTAGCTGATGTGGAGTGTTGACTGTTTACAGGACTAATAATGGCCTAACAGGTGGCACGTGGCGCCGCATTGCAAGTTCCTACTGCTCCTCTATTTCTAATTGCTCTTCTAAGGAGACATTTCCACATGGATGATTCTCAAACTTTTATGAAAATATCAGGCAATATTTATTTATCATACATTATAAGAACTCCATTTATTTCATACGACTATAAAAAAATATAACCAATTTTAATTTATATAGCCATATCAAAAGCACTTTATTAATTCTGTACTTAATCGAATCACAAATTCTAGTGAATACAAAAATCTACAATAAAATATGTCGGTATTTTTTCAAATAAAAGTGTAAAATACTGAAGCAAATCCAGCAGCCTATAAAGTTAGAAAAAAACAGAAAAGAGACCCACACATATTTTCCAGCTTATGATAGTAACCATCTCGATGGTCTAGTTGTGCAATACGAGTATATATGTCTTTCAGCGGAAGATATAATGTTCGACGTAAAATTTAATTTCTAAAGTTAAAAATTTCACTACACTGAGAGAAAATCGTCGGATCAACAATCATTATTATAAAAATATATAATGCTTCCACAGAGTAAAACAGGCCTGTCACTCTCTCAACGTTTCTTTTGTAGAATTTATTCACTCACTATATTGTGGACCTTCTCAGAGCCCCATTTTTTTTACATCATCAATTTCATTATTTTATGGTTATCGAGTTCTTCGACAGACAGAATATATACAAGTTGTATTCATGTAAAGAAAAATGTCATTTATTGAAACTAAAAATACATAAAGATAAATTATATATTTGTTAAATTTCTTATTAAACCATAAAGGTAAGGAAGAAAATAAAATTTTGTGTGATAAGATGTGATAGATAAAATGCGTGCCATGCGAAAAATATTCAGTATTACAGTGTATGTATGTTTAATCGAGTGAGGATTAATGGGATAATGGATATTCTTTGATGGAGACTGATATTATAAATACAATGAAAAAAAGGAATCTGGAGATGATATGGCCTTATTGAGACAATGAATTGTGAAAAACTTAAATAGCAAGCAAATAGTAAGTAGACCGAGGAAAGAATAGAAGAAGATAGTCGGAGAAATTATAACTTAAGAAGAAAAAAAAGGGTATGAGAAACAAAAAAGCATGTAAGATGAGATGTGAAAATGTGGAAGAGGCAAAGCGAGTATACTTGAATAAAAAAGCGTGACGATCTAACCTCTTTGCTTAGTCCTATGTAGGCACCTAAAGGCTAATGATACAATATATAATCGTAATGATATATACTCGTAAGTATTTAAATCATATTGGTTAATAATGTATGTGCTGACATATATTAATAGTGGATTCAAGAGTATTGTATTAGTTTTCCTGTAGTAAAAATAAGTTTTTCCCATGTACAAGGTAAAAAAAACGTTTAATGGCGTATTAGTAATTTTGATAATATGAAGATTAATAAAATGAGGATTTTTTAAACCGTACACCTTTTCTCGTATTTTTTAATAATTTTAAAACATTTTTTGAAGAAAACTTTTTTATGAAAATATTCATTTAATATCTTCTTTAACTCGCTACTACCTGTTTTTTGCACTAGTCGTGTAATATTTAAAAGACAAGTGAAATCGACAATTTTTTTTTTAAATGCTAGTTTCTGAGATGTATCAAATTACACGTATTTTAGCAAAATCAGTGTTAGTTTATTTAAATTGAAAGAAAAAATCATGTTCATCGAAAAATTTAATTATATAATGATAAAATAATAAATTTGAAGACTTTTCTAGTGTAAGACACAAAGTTTATAAAGTATTTTTTAGTGTAAGACACAATGTTTATAAAGTATTTTCTAGTGTAAACCACAATGTTTATAAAGTAATTTTCGTTGTTTTATGTATAATTTTACAAATATTATGGAATTTCATTATTTTTTTTATATTTAAATTCCGCGAGTACTAAACGTTTGACACTAAAAGTAAATTGAATTAATTGTTTTACTGTTCAACATTAGCTTACGTCCCTAAAAATATTAAATCGAACATGCATACCCATCACGCCACGTTCCTTTTGGAGTATACTGAGAGAACAGGTTTCATACGTAGTTTGCCTAGTCCACGTATACTTTTCTGTTTCTCATTCTTGTTACCTTCCCTGAGAAAAAATGCCTCCAATTTTCTGTTTACCCCGGTCTATCTCTTCCTCGCTCTCCTTTTTTCTCAGATACGTATTATTTTCTGTAATTATTTCGCAACTCACTCTCTCAATATGTACCATACAATGTACTTCAAGATTCATTGTTTCATTCTACTAAAACATCCGTTTCTGACAAACTGTTATCTTTTATATATTTTTATACCACATACTCTTCCTTTGTCCACATTTTTTAACGTTTTACTCTTGATTTGAATCAGCAATCACTGTACTAATCTTATGCTAATATGTTGTTATAAAATGTTGTTTATAGTTAAGGCATTAACGTTGTGGAGGTTTAAAGACATTGTAATTTATTTTTATCAAACACTGTTTATTCCACTTTTTTTGTAATGGTATAACCCTACCGGTTTCAAGGCTTTCACCTCATCTTCAGGGGAGCACAAACAAGACTAAATTATGTTCGAACTGGTACCGATATACACGCTTCAACGGTTGGGGCTGATGGGTAAGGGAGGCTTGGTTATAAAATTTATTTGTGGGCTAAATTAAATTTCATTTACAAAAAACGTAAAAAGACGAGTAAAAGTTCGCTTACCTTTTTATCTATGACAATATTGTGTTTGTATGTGTACACTAATCTAGTATTCTGTGTATTTATAAAAAAGCCCTAAGGACAATGTTTGCCTTTTTTGTTTTCTGTTTTAACATGTCAGCCCAACTCGGCAAGTTAATGGCTGAAGGCTTTTAAAGCTAAAAGTCTAAGAATGGGAGCAAACTCCGCTTATTCAACATTAAAGTTGACATTTTTCTTTAAAAACGAACATCTCCATTAAATATTTGGATTAAACTGAGAATAAACATAAAGAAGGAAAGTTCACTTCTTGAACGTTGACGATATTTTGATTATGCGGGTCTTAGAACTTTCAAACTTGTAAGTTTTTTAGATAACCGAAATGCTATCGTTGTATTTTTGTGTCGCAAGTACTTGTACTAAAAATCTATTTAATAACACTTTTATGTAACATAAATAACAACTATTTCTATAAAACCTTTACAACCCAAACAACAAAAATGCTTTAAGATAATATTATCGATAACTTTCCATTGAGAATGTTGTATTCTAGAATTAATGGTGGGCTATACAGTGAATAACATACCAGTGCTCATAGTAGTATCTTGGTCCCGACATTAGCAAATGCAAGCGAAACTTGAACGCGGCAAAAAAAATGCAAGAAAGGTAAATGCAGTAGAAGTTAGAGCGTTGCGTAGAATGTATGGAAAAACAACGTATGATAGAATAATGGGAGAACAATATTCCTCATAAAAACTTACTGTTGCTATTCAAAACCCTTATATTTTCTTCTGTGACATTTCATGGAGTATGTTTACTTCCCCTTATAAATGATGACATTTTCTGCCACTTCCACGGATTTGATCCTCTGCATACTATATGTGTATTGGTCTTCTTATTATTTTATTTTATTTTACATTTGATACAGACCTAACCTAATTATATCAAACAATGTATAATATGAGAAAAAATAAGATATAAAAGTGTGAAAATAATAACCATAGAAATAATGATAACTCACGCTTCCTTGTGAAGTGCCTTAGTTGTGCCTAGAAAGTTGATCAATGAATTAAATCCTCAATTTATCCCTTGAGGAAGAGAGTCTGCTCTCTAAACGAAGCTATATGTATTGTCTTTTTATTATAGAGATATGTTATGCAAGACATCAATATCGAAAAATGTGTTCAATAAGGTCATTGTATGAGCGACGACCTCCGTAGCCTAATAGTAACATAATTGACTTCCACCCTGAGGTTTCGGGTTCAATTACTGATGATACTTTAGCGGATGTTTGTTGTGGGACGTCGTGATGATTTTGATTGTTTGGTATTTAAATAAAATACGTCAATTAGCAATGCGGAAAGTGAGAGTGAATAGTCAATGAATAGTAAACAGTGATTAATGGTCAAATGATTAATGATCTTTATTTATCGGTAAGTAGGTATTTATACATATTCAGAACGGGGCGCGTGAGTGCGCCCGCAATATATTTTTATCTCCCTCTGTGCGTGCCGAGGTGGTCGATCGAAATATTGCAAACGTCGCGAATAATATTGTGGGTAGATAATTTGTTGGCGAAAACGGCGAGACAGCGCGATGCGTTCTCTTTCTACTGTGGAATGTATCGTAAATAGTATTTTCGGGTAAACAATATTAATGTTCTGGTATGCGACCTTTGGACATATCCGAAGGTCGTTTCGTCGGTCGTTGACCGTGCGTGTTGACAATATTCAGGGACGACCGTAGTTCCTACATGGCTCCCCTCCTAGTGGAGCGTAGGGAGCGCGCCCTACGCGAAACGCTAGGTTCCGGTGCATCTGGCGCCTGGACTGGTTATCCGTTTCACTTTGTCGAAATAGGTTATCCGTTTCCCTTTGTCGAAATACCAAATAAAAAGGGGTGCCAGTCTTTGTAATACTGACACCCCTTTTTTATTATAAGAGTTTATCTGATAACGATACTCGCACGCACGGTTGCCTACACGTTTAATGACGAATCGCAAATTCCGTGCATACTCCACATGTTCCAAACCCGAAGTCTCGCTTACTGGTGTCGAAGACGGTATTGACTCTCGACCACGCTCTTCGATCCGTTTTAAACACTAATTCGGATATATTGAAGGGTACCATTCGAAAAAAAATCAGTGTGTGAGCTCTTAACAGCCCAGTTCATAAATACGTCATCAAAAGAATCTTAATTCAGGATGACGTTAATAAATAATTATCAGGTGTATTAAACAAAAGTGAGTCAACAAGGGGTTCACCACTTTTGTTATAAGTAATTTGTACGTTTTTTTAACGGATGGATAGATCTTTTCGAACGCTTAAGGAGCAATAGTCAAACATACCCATAATAATAATCTTAAAAAAATATCCTCTCTGAATAGCCGAAAAACAGTAATTATTTCGTGTTCACGTAAATTTATTGGTCATTATTTTTCTTCAATCTAGTTAATAAAAGTTTGAGAATCAGTTATAAACCAATAATCATAGCTCAGCTCCACCCATAAGAACCGATCCGATCGCAGAAATTGGCAACGTTAACCAGTTTCTATCAGGTCTACATCTGCTTTCTAGCACATCCACCATCAATTTTAAATCTCCTTAACTACTTGTAAACACATTCACTGGGTATTTTTAATCAGCCTGTTAACAAACTCAACGACTTTTTTAAAGGTAATCAAAATCAAATATAGTGATTTATCTTGTATCCAAATACTGCGTATTTTAGTCGCTAGCTCAACAAGGCTTTAGATACATTACCAACAATGATAATATAATTTGACGACTGCAAAAATATAGTCTGGTTAACGTTATAAAAGTAACAAAATTACGAAATCAGCGGAAATAAACTGGACTGCAAAATGATTAAATAAAAATATTTTTTGGTACTTTTTATTTTCCCGATTACTGAGTTTTTATTGTTATTTTATTATGTATATTTTGGCTTTGTAAGAAATCAAATTTATATGATTATCTTTAAAATTAATTACTGGAAACCGTTCTCTCACTAGCCGCTCCTCAACCTTACCAGTTTCTCTGAAATGTATTGTAACAATATATTCTAATGAGAGTTATCAGGGGTTCTTTTCAATGTTTTTTTCTTGCCCAAAGTATGAGAAATTTTATGAATGTTCATGTTTTCCATCTAGTCATACAATTTATATTTGTATTGAAGGTGTTAATTCTGTGGAATTTAAAGACATTTTAATTGATTTAACTAAAACAATGTTTTTTCCATTTAAGATAACGATATAACCCTACCAGGGTCAAGATATTCTCCTCATCATCAGGGGAGCTCAAACAAAAGTAAACAATGCTTGGGCTGGCATTGACAGACTTAACGCATCTTATTAAAAATTCAGACTGGGGGTTGGGGGTGGAGGAAAGCAGGAGATGCCTTCGGCAAACAACGATAAGATTTTGAGAAGATACGAGTATGTGTTGATCAGGGGTTTATCACAATGCATTAACCTTCATATTTCTAGGACCTATCTGTTTAATTTATTTTTGTAATTATTGACATGTAAGAATTTTGCATCATTAATCGGAAACATGTTATTTTCTCGGTATCAATGATTAGCTATTACAGAATAAACTAGAGGATTCGTTAAGGCGGATTTATGTTATCAAACAGATAATATAAGCATTCGGAATAAAACATTTAAAAAAATCAAGTTTAATGACACAACTTTTTGCTAATATACTCGTATGCTCCTTGTATTTTCCGTGTTACGTATTATAATAAATGTAAAACTTTAAATCAATCCCAAAACAACATTGAAATAATTCAAATAAAACATTATTTGAGAAATATATACATGCTTTTATATTTTTCAGTTTGAAATAGATTAATTATTGAAACATTTCTTTTACAGATCAATGGAAACACTTATCAAAAAACATACCTAATATTACTTATTTTGCTGCATAATTGTTGATTGTCTGAATAAACTTTTTTTTTTGCTATTATACTAAAAAAATTAAATTCTCCTTGTAACCCAATTTGAATGATATAATTATATTTTGTTAATATCTTAGGACTAAATTCGACAATTAAAAACATCTTAATCACCCTATATGTTTCATCGGGAACACAGGGAAACCTTAAAACGCCTTTATCCAGGTCAGTCAACGGCCCGGCACCCGTCATATTCTCATGTTAACCCAAGACTGGAAATCGCCGTATCGTAACATTGTGTTACGGTTAAAAATGGGTGTTCGATTTGTCGAGTACCTTACAGACGATAAAAGAGTGCCGTTCAAAACCAGTTAGCAAGCGGCATCCTCAGTACATGACCCGACTACCTCCAGCGCCTCACTATTGTTATGGTGGTTATAGAGTGATGTTGCATCTAAAGACGAACCGTCTAATTCATAAATTACCTAATACCTATCACCCTTCTAAGACATCTGTTCTCTAAACAGAAAAATCTTCTCCGTTGGGCCTTAGTAGCATGGAGACCTATGTGAAATAGTTGGTAAGATGCTGGTATTCCATTCCGGAGGTAACAAATACCCGTTGGTACACCCATTTTTTTTAATAAGGGATCCAGTCTGCTTTTCTAGCATGCCATGTACATATAATACTACTTGATTAGAAGAGATCGCGAAATAGTAATAAGCCCAACAGGTTGTACTGTATACAACGAAAGATTCTGAGTCATATAATAAAATGACCAAGATACAGACGCCAAACAACAGACACTTTGCTTGACACTAAAAGCTAATAATCTTCATAATGTAAAGCCACCGTCAAATAAAAATAACAATTATTTTATTAGATAATTATTTGAAATACAGAGCGATGGTAACCGATACAAATCGCGATTAAGCATTCGATTCATAATTCTGAATATGCGGGATTTACGAAATAATCGGACGATACAAATTGTTTGGTCGAGTGATTCAATTGAAACACAAGTGATTTAGCCGATTTTGCATTGTTTCGCGATTAAATATGCAATATTCATAATTTGTCATAGATATAACGACTGCAATACCGCATCAGTATATTTACATTTGAATTAGCCCATTAGCACTTTTATTTTAAAGAATATTATGTCTTTGGGTAACGTCATTAATCATTTCACATTGGGGCAAAAAGATTATGTTACCGATTTACAAAGAAGATACTCTTAATCTCTTGTAACTTACTCTTTCACCATCTTAGGAAATACTAACTTAATTGCACAATTCATGAACTTGATCTAATCTTTCAATGCTCACCAATATATTGCATTTACTTCCTTTATCACACTTTGCTATCACCATGACTTTGGATTTTACAATATCGAACATCGCAAATTTAATTTGGAATTAAAACCTAAATACTCGAACCGGACAGTATTAAATCTGATTTGATGATAGTCCGCCATAGTATTCTTTTACGAACTTTAATATATGGAAATAAAACGTGGACGTGGAAAAAACAGAAAGGAACCGAATAAATGCGGAAGAAATGTGTGCACTGAGAATAATATATGGGGTAACAATATGTGACAAAATCTCGAATGAAGTGATTAGGGGTGAATGTATTAAATAAGATCAAGAGTAGCATTCTGAGATGGTTTGGACATATAGAACGCATGAATTAATAAAAACCAAAAAAACAAATATAGAGTGCAAATGTGAGTGGAATGCGTGGTCGAGGAAGACCAAGGAAAGAAGAGGTGGATCAAGCGAATTATATTTAGAAAGAAGGAAATATAAAAGTCGGAGGAATTGTAGGAATTGTAGAAGAGGAGAATGATATGTATAGTGATAGGAAATTACGACGCTCTTTCCTCTTTTTCTCCTCCGGTACGATGGTATGTATGTTTGTACAATTAATATTTGATTTATATATGTCGACCTTCATGGGTTACTTGGTCAAGCCGTTTTACTTCCACTTGGAGGTTTCAGGTTCGATGCACGATTCGGAACCCAAAACTGAAATTTCAAAAAAGTTTGCAGTCTGGTAAAAGAGTTCATATGATATAATTGCACGTGCTAGACGTGTGAGAGTATTGTTACCGATTTAAGTGCGAGGGTATTGGCAACGTGTGTAATGATGAACTGTGAGTTTCACACCTACTTGAATGATTCTAAATCCGAAGACCAATTAATGAGGCCGTAGATAATGTTGTTTCCTGGCCACGCCTTTCAATTTGACAACATGGCCAATTCAAGAATAACTTCACTTAACATAACTTGTCAATATATATTACAAGACCGAGACATAACATAACATAATACTTCACTTAGCGATTGATCTGTTTATCGTTAAATATGTTATGTTATGTTATGTAGGCCATCCACGGTTCAACTGATAATGCTTCTCAGCTGATAATTGTGATTCAAACATCGATCAACAAATATATATAACATACATATATGGTATATGTGCCATCAAACTGTATCCCTAATGGAATAGTCTCGAACTTCTCATATTTCCCTTAGTTAAAATTTATCCGAGTAGCCTTTTCCAATATTTTCCGTCATTTGTATATAATTGATTAGCATGAATGATGAGGGAGACAAAATCAACAGAAATATTGTCGTCACCCATCGCTTTGGTGGATGCAGTCTTCATAATATGACATCATATTGACTTCCAAAAAGTGAAACTTGGGAACATTTACTTTTGGCAAACCAAGATTTTTTTCGGAGTGTTCTCCATATTAGTGGTGGTGGTGATGTTTTAAAATGTATGTTGACATTATAAATCTCTCAAGTGAAGTTGCTTAAACTGTATGAGAATTTACACCCACTGAATTGAGGAATTTTCACCGTTATACAGGTTAATAGTTTAGAAGGTTGGCAAAAAATCTTTGAAAGTTCCTACACAACTGTATACATTTATTGTAAAGTCGTCAGTAAATTTCCTCGAGTTGACAATTTGGATTATCATGGTAGTTTTTCTTTGCTCTATTCTGTTTTACCATAGTTTTTATTACGCATCATTACATCGGTCAGCCAAAATGCAGGTTAAATGTATTTATCGCAAAGCCAATTAGAACAAAATTAAATAGCTTAATTTTTAATTACAATCCAATAATTATATGGCCACCCAGTCTATCTCGCTCGCATCGAAAAATAAAACATACTTAATTATGCGTCCTAAGCATTTACGTTTTTTTTTCTCTTTTGAATGTTTTAAACGTCAGTCAGGACTTGTTGACCCTGAGTACGAATTCCAGAGAAATTTCAGTTAATAATTAAATCGAGAAGACTTTACGGTGTTCTTATTTCAAATGTATGTACTCGTACAATTTAGAGGCAAAATTATTAAATTCATAGACTATAGTATATGATTCTCAACTCACACAGCAGCTACACTGGCACCAATTATTACACATACAAGTTGACGGTAATAACAATTTATCATGCTTAAACTAAAAACTAAAACAAGTGGCACAGACACATTTCCCATCATTTTGAATAAATGTAATTTTCCCTTTTTGAATCCTGACTTTGTTATTGTCGCCTGGTTCGTGTTTCCTGGTCTAAGTAGATGTCACTTTTTTAATATCGCACAACTCGTGCATTCTAGTAACGTGGAAAGTTTTCTCATGATGGCGAACTATAATTTTTCCATATCTGGTTTAGCAGTTGTGGGAAGAAAATAGTCTGCGAGTTTCCTTAAATACCTTATAGCGAGCGGCCCAGGGTCAAGGACTGGGTGGTGAGCACCTCATTTCCATTGAAGTTTTTCTTATCATTAAAAACCTCTTACCGCCTCAAAGGACTAGAAAAATTAACTACAATAGGGCGCTTAACTGTTGTCTTCCGTCCCAGGCGAAAACATCTCAAAATATCGTTTTCACGCAATTCCACTCCTATATTGGTTCGGGCGCTAACTAGAATCGTTTATCAGACGAGGCACACTCAGATTCCGTGATCCCGTGAAACGCGAGTGTTTTTCTCACCCTCGGTTCAAGAATTTTCAATAACATGGACGATCTTCTTCCTGATCATCAGTATTTAATCTTTGAATCTCACGAAGTCTCCTAACATAGATGTTATGTTGGGAAACAGCACCATCTCCAATTCGACAGAGTCTCTCCTTAAACGACGCCATCTCGGTCTTGAATAACTACTTTATATCTTCCACATTGCCTCTCTCCCCCAATTATTTTTCAATGTTAAGAAAAAAACTAACAAAACATT